>BMAV01017946.1:0-43774 GCA_019973955.1 Trichonephila inaurata madagascariensis | reverse complement strand
ATAAAAAAATTAGCTTCATATTTTTGGAAACATATATACTTTTCGAAAATTTTTTAAATAAATTTTGAATACATTGGGTCCACATTACAATGATCTAAAAATTTCTTTTTTTTTTGGGTTCCCTATGAAAAAAAATTAAAAAGGCGTTTAAATTTTTTTAAAAAAATTTTTCTTTGGTTATGATTTTTTGAAACCCAGTTTTTATTAAAATCATGATTATTTTATACCAATTATTTCTTTTAAGTTTTGCAAAAATTCAAAATTTTTTTCGTCATTAATAATCCCAAAAAAGTGTTCAATATAAAAATAAAAATAATAATAAATTTCAACCCAAAAGAAAAATAATTGAAAAATAAAGGGGAAATTTTGAGAAACTTTTTTCTTTTAACAAGTGAGTTTTGTTACAGTTAATCGTTCCACTTATGAAAAAGAAAATAAGCATAGAACCATTGACTAATGCAACCCCTCCCCGGCAAAAAAAACCTTCAATAATGAAAGATTTAAGAGTTCTTTTTTACAGATTTGATTCCTAGTATTCTCAGAATTTTAAATAATCCATTTACCCTGGATACATACGAAGACATTTTTCAGTACAGAAAATATAATTCAATATTACGCTATATTTGTATTTAAAAACTATATTTCATTCTAATTTAGTTACACTGATTCAGGATTTTTATGGGGAAATTCTTTAAAGAAACCCAAGATTGTTCCGGAAAACTCAAAAAAACGATTTAAAGAATTCAAATTTTCTTTAAAATGGGGCCCTTTAAAATTTCTTCCACCCAGATTACAATTAACCTAGTATCCCTTGTAATTACGATGTAACTTTTGCATTTAAATTTGATCTGTACTCTTTCTGTAATACAACAGTGAACTGTTATATCATTTTAAGAACAATAAATACAGATTTAAGAAGCGTGCTCTTGCTTCAATTCGCTGTGTAAAGATGGTTGAATTGTTAAGAAAATAACTATATATATATATATATATATATATATATATATATAAAAATATGTATAATATTTCGAAGTCAGCATCGATAACTTTTTGTTACAAATAGATTTATTAAAGCGTAATTAATGAATTTGGGAAAACATCTAAAAGAAAAAAAACAGATTCGAATTATATATTTTATTATTTAACCCCTTAGTGTTCCGCTCTTCTATACCTCTGGTTAATCAGGTGCTTTAAATGGCCCTTCCGTATATGTACGTCTTTTTGAAATGCGATCTCTTCTTGGCACGGCTACCAGTAATATTTTCCCAAAATTTTTTTGGAAATGTAAAAAAAATGCCCGGAAAGGTTTGCAAAAGATTTACTTATTACAAAAAAAATTTTTTTTTCCCTGAAATTTTCTTTTCCATCAATACACTGCAAAACCCGGAAGTTAACGGGTTGAAAAATTTCACTTTTTCCCTTTAAAAAAGAAAGAACCGGGGCTTAGATTGGTTTAAACTTAATTTTTTTAAATTTCAACGATATAACTAAATGTGTTCATTTAGTCAATATTTTATTTCAATTTATTGATATGATTATGATCGTAAAAACCCTTTTGGTTTTGGGGCTTTTTCGGGTGTTTGATTTTGCAAAAATGTGTGTGATTGTCACGTTGGCGTGTGCTTTTCAGGGGCTTCTAAACTTTCAATATTCCCACCCAATATTCAATCCCCAAAAGTTCATCGCTCCCCCCCTACAATAACAATGCATTGAATTTTAAAAAAGACCCCTTTCTTTGATCCTAAAGCTACAATACGCATTAATCTCTTAAATTCACAGGGGGGATTAAAACTCCCACCCGCCAAAGCGTTAACTGCTCCGGGCATATATGTATGGGGTATGATCGTTTATGTGCACCGTAATCCATAAAATTACTCTAAAGGGGGTTTGGAATGCAATATAAGGATCTAGACAGTGTTTTAGAAGGATTTACTTATTCCCGGTTTTTTTTTTTATTCCTTTTTTTTTAACCCCCCCCAATACATTTACATACCCCACTGAAAACGGTGGGATAGGAAAAGCGAATACATAACTTTTTTAAACGGTAGTTAAAAGGGGTTAATTTTAAAAACGTACCCGATTATCCCAAAATGTCTCATCTTTATGAAATTTTATATAAAAAGCCCATTGGGTCAATAAAAACATTAAACTTCTTCTTAACAATTTTCTTAAATTAATTATCAAATACATTGTGCAGTACTGATGCATTTTTTAAGGGGTTAACCCTTTTTTTGTGTAAATGCGTGTTTTATTTTGTATTATCTCAGAATGATTTTGTTTCTTTACTTAGTAATTAAATTTTTTTAAAAAAAATCCTTTTGCTATCAAAATTTTAAATGCTGGGCCCCACAATTTTTAGGAAACCCAGTTAATCAAAAAAGTTTTCCAACTACAAAAAATCCTTCTATAGTATATTGCGAATTAATAAATAAAAAAATCTGGAAAGAACAATATTAATTAAATTTTCCCAAAACAAAAATATGAGATTTTCGTGAAATTTTAAAACAGATGAAATTTAAGTAAACAGTGGAAATAAAAATTTATTTTTATCACAAAATGAATCTAAAGTGGTAATTGATATATTCATATCAATTCGTAATACTGTGTTACTACATGCATTTTTAAAAAAAAGTGATAAATAATTTAAATTTACAGTATTTAACAATGTATACATCTCCTGAAAGATAATAAATAAATGAAAAAATTAGTTAATATATCATTATACAGTTAAAATTAGTAGGTCTTTTGAAAAAACTGGAATATTTTTGCATCGTCCTTTTTGTATATATGTTCAGTTTTAAACATTTTTTAAATGTTTTTATAAATTTTTTATTTTATAAATATATTAGGTCAGGATACACTTATAAAATTAAATATTATTAAATCCTAAATTTTCCCCCAGGGAAATTTTATTTACTTTATAATTAAAGAAACCCCCTAAGATTTTGCGAGATAATTTTTTTGTCTACCGCCTTTTTCAAATTTAATTTATCCCTGTTGGCACCTTCGAAGAATTTTGGGCTTCAGAGTTGCCAAATCCTTTGTGCGCCATTTAATTTTGGTCAGAACGCTGATCAACTGATTAATTAACATGAAAACTGATGCTTTGGGGGCGCTTTAAAGCGACATTTCTTCCCAACCCCGTAAAAAATTTTTAAATGTTTGTGTGTGTGAGTGTAGTGCTGTGAAGTTATTTTGTCCCAATAAACTTATTCTTTTTACCAAAGGGCTCTTCATTTATCAGATAGAACAAAAATCAACTTCAGCCCCTTGCCTTGAATTCTCGATGATCAATCCGCCTACAACATTCCCATTTTTAAAGCAAGATGATGCAATTTTGCATTATCTACGTAATCTCCTAATCAAAATTTCTATCCGGAAATCCCCAGTCCCAAAAAACTTTGGACAAAACCACAAAAACTGGGATTTTTAGGCGTGCAAAAAATGCTGTGAACTGGTATTGGGAAAACCTCTGGAGGGCATGTTTTGTCATTTTTTCGTTTTAAATCAATGAATGTGCATCTATATATTCCCAAACCTCCCCCTTCCAACGCTGCAACAAATTGCCTAAACCCCGGGTTATAACACTCACCTAGACATTCGAACTGTAATTTTAATTTTTTAAATATATTCGCCCCAACACGCACCCCCCTTTTTCGACGAACCATGAAATGTACGTGAATAATGGTCTTATTTTTGAATCCTTTATTTGGTTTATCTTCAGAAAAAAAAGTATACTTCTAAAAAGCAACCCCGGAGTATATATGAAATCTTTTCTTTTAAATAAGCAGTATTTCGATATATGTAGATGTCATTTTTTTCCCTATACTCTTTTTCTCTTAAAACCTTTTTTATATAAACCCTTGAATTTTTCTCTTTTTTTAAATTTAAAATTGCGCGTTATAAAACTTGATTTTATGGTAATTAAAAAGGGTCACCAACAAATTGACTTGAATTAAGGGAAGGGAATCATTTCATATAAATGATATATAAATATATATTCGATTAAAAAGACACAAAAGACCCCAAATGCATATATATATATATATATATATAAAATTATATATATATATATATATATATATAATACATACAAAATAAATTTAAAATTATATGGGGAAAGGTAAAAAAGGATAAATATTTTCTTTTTCAATAGAGTAATAAAAAAAATTTTTATACAAAAATTTGGGGGAAAACTATTTTATCCCTTTTAATAAAAAAAAAAATACAAATTATGATAAATGCTTTAAAAAAAAAGGGAAGTGTTAACCTCCCATTAAAAAAATTTTAAAGATTTCATTTGTTTTTTGAACATTTTGCAAGATTTGGTTTTGAAAGCCCAAAGTAAAACCCCAGTTATTTAAGAAATGTCCCTTTAACATTACAATCTATAAAATAAAAATTTAAAAAAAGTAAGGATAATGAACAGGATATTCACAGGCCAAACTTCATTAAACTAGGGAAACATTTTTTTTTTATGTTTTATCTTCACAGCGAAAAAAAAAACAGTAAAAAGAAATTTTCTCTTGTATCTCTTTATATTTTCAATTTCTCTTTTTGGTAACTAAGTAATTTGAAAAGAAAAAACCTTTAAAATTTTCCTATTTCCATGGATTTAAATTACAATGATGCTTTAATGGTAGTTTCCTAGCAATTTTTAAAAGGCCCTTTTTTCCTTGAAATGGGAACAATTAAAAATTGAAATGGACTAAATTAAAAGCATTTTTTTAAAAACCCAGTTTCTCCAAGTTACATTTTCTTCTAAGATAAACTGAACTTTTGGGGAATTTTTTTTGCTATTATGTTTTTTCTTTACTTTTTCTGCCCAAAAAATATATTATAATTGTTTTTCCCGTCACTAAATTGTAATTCTTTTCCTTTTTTTTTATTTTTTAAAAGACAGGAAAGGGAAAATTTTAACTTCTCTTAAAACTTTTTTATAGAACAAATGTAATTTTTTTTAAACATTTTAGGTCCTTATAAATAAGCAATATTCCTTTCCAGTAAGCATCTTGTTTACGATACACGTCTGTCAAGTAACATTTACGAAATTTTATGTTAAAGAGACAAATAATTTTTAAAAAATTGTTTTCCTTTTGTATTTTTTATTGAATGCTTTTATTTTAATGGATTCTAAAACTAGTTTGAATAGTCTAATCTCGTAGTCATTGAAAATATGAGAATGAAAAACAAACATTTATCATTATTACAGAAACGTAAATTGAAAAGAAATGATAGCACAAATAGAAGTGTTTGAAGTTAAAAGACGTTATAGATGTAGATTTAATGCTGAAAACCTAAAAAATTCTTAGTTTTATCTTAGACTTAACATTTAATATTTTAAAACTGAAAATTAAAATATTTATTTTTTCATCAACTACATTATCGAATATCAAGAAAAAATATATAAATGCATATTCATGTAGGGAAACTCATATTTTCTTCTTAAATACACCACACATGCTTGACATAAGAATTAAAAATAAATTTTAAATTATGATTTGATCATGCATTCATCTACAATATGTAGTATCATTTTCTTTGCATTGTGGATTACACGACTTCTTTAAAAACTATGTTTCAATTTTTTCATATTCTTGAGTGAAATGGAAATCAACGTTTTTACCCTCCCCTATTAAGGTCTTTTTGTTACCAAACAATTTAAAATATTACTAAATATCTGAATACAAAGCCTTTCTTTTCAATCATAAAAAAAATAAATTGGCAATATTCCCACATGAATTTTTCTTCTACTGGTGTACCATGTTTAAACGTGATTTCTATTGATGCAACTAGTAAAAGAGTGAATTCGAACATGTATTTCTGTGGTTGAGTTGTTATACAGAATTTCTTGTGAGATAGAAATAATAGCCAATTTCTATGAGACTAATTTGTATTTGTATGAATAATGAACAAATCGATACATAGGTTTATGTTTTTTTTTGTGTGGCAGAAAGCTTTTTTCATACAGTGGAAAATCGTGTGTTTCATTTGCGCTCATATAAAAAAATAAGCTGGTGCTATTTTTTTTTTTAGGATAAGTCTACATGACTGATATATACTGTTATGCATTTATCAAAATTTCTGTGAAACAAATAAAATAGTCAAATACTTTTGAAGTTCACTATGACAAGATTAAACAATTGTGTTCATTTGGAATATAGATATGACTATTCTTTTTTGAAGTCACTTATATAAGAATACCTTTTGCATTATGTATTCAATATATAAAATTATTTTTTACTTTGTCGGTTTTCTATGTCTTATTCTACAGCTATATGAGGTATATTTACTATTGACCTAGTAAAGTTGAACTACAGTCAAGAAATGAGAATGCGAACAGAGTTATCCCGCATTCTCCATCTGTCGCATCTCTAAAACATGAAGACTGAGCAGAGATAGATTTAGCATGCATCAGACCTACTACACCAGGAGTGGTCAATTCTTTTGGGTCGAGGGTCACATTGTGGAAGTGGAGGAGGCCAAAGAGGCGCATCTTTTTAAAATGATTTCATCTCAGAAAAAAAAGTATAAGTTTTACCATAAAAATAAAAAAATAAAAAATATAAGTGACATAAATGAGCAGTAGTTTTATCCAATACATTTATTATGCTTATTTCATATCTACAGCCGAAATTTCATTTAGTTTTATTATAAGGTTAATGAGAAAAATCTACTTACCTCACTTTTCAACGTTTGTTTTTTATTGGTTCTGAGATTGCTTTATGTAGAATTCTTATCACAGTCTGCAAGTTAATGTCAGCCAATTATCAACAATATACCGGATGTTTCTAAATGAATATCGGTGTTTTAACGCTTTATAGTATTTATTACATATAACTTGCAAGTACACTTCATACATCGAATGAAAGAGTAATGGAAACATTTTTACCTACAAGCTTACAAATATTCAGTGTGAGCACCACTCGTCACACGGCACACATCAAGTCGATAGGCGAGTTCATACCAAACTTGGTAACTGAGGTAATTCTGCAACAGCTGCTTCAATCATGTGTCTTATGTCTGGGAGGTCAGCTGGTAGCGGAGGTACGTACACACAATCCTTAAGAACCCTCACAGATGAAAATCACATGGTACAGATCGGGAGAACGTCGAGGCCCTGCGAAAAAAGCTTTATCGGGAGGCCCTTTGCAGAAAATCTATTGATCGCGTACAGTGATGCTCAACCAATCGCGTACTGAGAGATGCTAATGAGGCAGTGCACCATCTTGTTGCCAATTGTAGTTATCTGGTTCTTTTTCTTTCAATTGAGGAAATAGCCATAGTTGTACAGCATCAAAATAGGCAGAACCAGTTACAAGGGGTTCTGCGAAAATGAAATGCCCATATACTTCCCGCCGAGATATGGCACAAAAAACATTCTAGGAGAGTCTCGTTGCGATTCTATCTCCTCGGGAGGATTTTATAAGCTCCATATGCGCATATTATGAGTGTTCACATGCGCACTGAGGAGTCCACCAGAGTACTCGTTGCACAGTAATAGAAGATTCTGTCTTTGCAAAATGGGGAACACAAAACTCTTTCTGTTTACTAACTGCAATTTTTCTTCAAGCTCGCTGTTCGGCGGCAGGGGGAAAATTAGCATACTTTTCGTGCACATGCGCACACATACCAGCAAACAAAACTGTTTCAGTTGGTCTTTCATTTGATGTATGAGATATACTAATAAGTTAAGTGTAAGAAGTACCAGAAAGTGTTAAAACTGAGATATTCATTTATAAACAACCTGTATATACTTTTACTGATCTCCATGCAATGAAATCTTTGCTCACAGAAATAAAAAAATATATATATAAAAGTGACGCAACAGTCCATGAGGTCCAAGGCCCACTGCACCCCTCTCAGTATATGTGACCATCAGGCTCTGAGGTGCATGAGCATATGTCCCGATCAGGTGGACAGTGTGAAGCGAAACTCCCAGTGTTTAGTCCGCAAGCAAGTTCAGTATTTATTTATTGACCCGCTAAAGGTATGGAAGGCTGAGTAGACCTTGACCAGCCCGATGATAGAACCCCGGAACTATGATGTGCAAGCGCGACCCATCGGCCACTGGGCCTCGCTCACACAGATATTTAGACTAAAATGAAGAACATTTTCTGTGTATGTGTTTTATGAATAACTTGGCGAGCCCCAAAAACTCTTTAAGGTCCTCTATTTACTCACCCCAGGTCTAAAGGATGTTTTTTTAATAGCAACAGGATGAAAAAGTTTTTCAAGGCAATAAATAGTATGATGATATAAAAAAAGAGAGACAAAAACTCAATTTTTTTTTCTCATAAATTTGTAATTTTTTCTTATTGTTATTAGTGCAAAGTAGCTTGGACTTAAAATAATTTCTGAAAAGGCTGATTCCATAAAACCATTGGACTTTATAAAGATAAGTTCTTCCTTAATAATATAGAAGTGAGGTTGGTAATTCATAAATAAATATTATCAGAAGTAGGAAAAGTACTAAATAATGCCTTAAGTAGGACATGTCGTTTAAATGAATATACTATCATTAAGTCTGAAAATGGATGCTGCGTTTCAAAAGAAGAAACGAGTTAACATAGAGTACTTTACGTAATAAATATTCCAATAAAATTAAATTATGCTGCTATTTCTTCAAATTGTACTCAGGATTGTTTTTTATCTATTTAAAACTTTTAAAACAAATTTGAAGAAATATATGTAATCCATTTTTCTTAGTGAGCATTGAAAAAATTATTGAACCTACGCAACTGTAAAATTAGATATTGTTGTTAAATTATTTCACAGATAATTTACTGGAAATATTCTTTAATTAATATTAAATTTGTAGCTCAAAACGTGGGAAAATTTAGGAAATCTTGAAGAGAAATAAAAAAATAAACAGACTGGTTCTTTAAAAAGTAGTTAAATTGTTTTCATTAATTGTGAAAGGCAGTAAAAACTAGTTTTAAGTTAGTGAACATGCTGTATGAGGTAATTAAATTAAAGTGTCTTTTTTTGTGGAGTTAGAAGATTTTATAAAGTTTATAACTTAATTTCAATATTTAAAAGACTCTAAGATTATTATTACTAATTAACAACTGTTTATAAGGTTATTGGAGATGCGATTGCTTTTTTTACAGAATATAGCAGTTATTTAAATATAACCATTATCCTTTTTTACAGTTTAAATTTTGATTGTTACACTAATAGAAAGTTATTAAATTTAATTAAAATAGCTAAGTGTTAAATTTATTAGAGTATAATATACAGAGAAATTTTTTTTCTCTATTATATATAAAATTAAACTGTATATAACTGCAATTATAATAATAAAATAGATAAATAATTTTACTTAATTAATTTAAGGAAATCATTCTCCGAATAATTCCTAACTGTAATTAAGAAGACAGTATTTAAACTACTTAATTTAATTAATTTAAGGACAAAACTTGTTTTCAGAATTTCTAACAATTTTTAGAAATTAAATTAAAGATTAATTACGAAAAGTAAATGGCTCTCTAAGGCATAAGCTTGCTGAGCCAAACATTATCTCCGGTAAAGGTCCGGTCCGGAGTGTAAATTATATAATTGAACTTTACATATTATCGCAACGGTATTGGCGACATTATATGAAAGGAAGCACATGGTTTGCCAATTCAACCGGAACGACACATGAGGAATCAGGGTAGCGAGTTATCTGGAACGTTGGCATTTCTGTGATAGTACGTAAGTACCATAAACACGTATATTTTATATAAATCTAATCCACATAGGTAATATACATAGAAATATTTATATACAATTAGACTATCTGACATTAAAATCGTATATACTCATATATCATATGTAATAATTCATTCTTATTTAAACATAGCCCTTTACAGAAAGTGAAACCCCTCAGGGGCTCACCTTCTTTAGGTGAGTACGGGTGTCACAATCCCGAGGTGCCGAAGTGATCTTTTTCTTTTCCCAAGGTGTTTACTATTTTTGGTAAATACGGGCTTCACGAACCCGGAGTACCCAAGTGATCCTTCTTTATTTTCGACCCTCTTTCTCGTCATTCAAATTTCCTTTTCTTCTTTCCACGTCTAGACCTCAGACCTATGTTACCTAATGAACTCGTTCAAATTTTATTTTTCTATTGAAAAAACTAATGTTTTATATCTAACATATTATGGTTTACATTTTGTATGGTGTTAGTTTAGTTCTTTTTTCTTAGATTTCTTTCAATACTTTGATTATGTTGCTTTATTTGTGTTCGATTAACACCGTTGGTAATCAACCCGTATATTTGCCGTGTGCGGCGTCCCGCAAGGAGGAAAATGGTGTTCATCGTTTGAGTTCCGTTTGCCACGCTTCTCCGGTATGGAGGGGATTGGTGGCCTAGGGATACCTCTCAGTTCCCTTTGGCACACGCTTCACTGTAGATGGGTGGAAGAGTGAGCCCGCTCCTGTCAATCGGCTGGTGGTACATTATCTGCAGCACTTCTGTAGGGTTAGTGCTGCAGATAAGGGTGTCGGGTTTATACCCGTTGGATCCTTGCCCTGATGCTATAGCATTATATTCTGGGTGTACTCCAGGTAAGCGCCGTGCCTGGTTTTTTCCAGATGACCGGCACACTGATTCCCTTGTTGGATTCCGTGGTGGGTGGAAGCACGCCAGAACGAAGTTTTGTACGCTTTCTTATGGATCCAATGCTGCTGTGCCGGGGAAAGGCCTCGTATTACCGATTCTCAACATTGATACTGTTTCTGCACATACTCGATTTTTAATCTTATCTCTTCCTAATAATGAAATTTCACGTAAGTCACCGTTTGCAATTCAAAAAGCTATACAAGGAATAAGTGGCGAGCCAAAGTCGGTAAAAAAATTACGATCTGGTGATTTGCTTGTTTAAACACTATATGCTTTACAGACAAAATCTTTCTTGTTAACCAAAACATTTTTAGACTGCCCATTAACTGTAAATCCTCATAAATCCTTAAATTCTTGCCGTGGTGTCATATCCGAAACTTATCTTTTGTGCGCCTCCGAAGCAGAAATCTTGGAAGGACTTTCTGACCAAGGGATTACTCAAGTCAGAAGAATTAAAACAAAAAAAAGACTCCTCACTTTTTCCTACTAAACATTTAATTTTAACCTTCAATAGCCCTAAATTACCATCAAACATTAAAGCTGGTTACCTGAATTGCAAAGTACGTCCTTATATACCGAATCCTCTGCTCTGTTTTAAGTGCCAGAGGTTCGGTCATTCTCAAACTTCCTGCCGCGGACAAATAACATGCTCTAGGTGTGCATCTGTAGAGCATTCTTCTACAAATTGTACCCCAGAACCAAAATGCATTAACTGTTCACAGCTTCATTCCGCCGATTCCAAACTTTGCCCAAAATGGAAAACTAAAAAACAAATACAAGAAATTAAAACCAATAAAAGACCCTTATTTTGAAACACGCAAATTAATAGTTCCTCAGTTAACCCAAACGTATGCTCAGGCTACTAAACCCTCAACTTATCCACAACTACCCAAACAGATCCAAACATAACAAAAATAATCTGCCCACCTTTACAATGTCTGAAACCCGTATCTTCTGCAAATCCGATGTCAAGTACCTCGTCTTCAGTGTCTACCGTTTCCACGTCGTTTTCATCCACTCAAGCACATCTACTTCCTTCCACATCTGCAATAATACAGACAATACAAAGTGAGTCTTGGTTAACAATAACCATCCCTACTACTACTACTTCCTTTGGCAATAACCTGAATACTTCTGCTTCATCTTTAGAAACTAAAACCCGCCCTCTTACAACTTCTAATAAATTTGCTGAACTTTCATCAGAAATTGAACCATTCGTTCCCTTACCAGAGTCTGTCCCTACTACATCCAATAGTGAACATTTTAATGCACCTGAAATCCCAAAGTGTGTAAAACGAAATTCAAGAAATAGAAGAAAGCGCCCAAAAGTACAGAAACCAGAAATTGAAATAAAAATGTCCCCACATAAACCGAAGAAAAGCTATATGCATTATACATCAGAAGACGAGGATATGATTGTGTATGATGTGGAGGAGGAGGAAGGCTTTAAAGCTTTTATAAAAGACGGTTTCTCGCATTTTATGACATCCAGCAAATATCCAAAATAATTAAAAATGAACGAAATCGCTGCTTTTAACACAGTCTAGAATTAAAAAATGACTTTTTAATAATATTATTATGAGTTTGCGGAGGAATTCCACCAGTCTTTTGTTTTTGAATTTGTTCGATTTCGCTGACTTTACGTACAATCTTCTCGATTTACCTTTTAACCGAAATTAAATTAAATTTCTACGTATTTCTATATTTTTAATGTTTTAAATGTATTTTAAAAACAAATGTCTTTTTTTAACGAATGTTTGGCGCAGTTTGGCTTAAATTGGCCCTTGCGCCATTAAACCTCAAAATAACTCACTCGCTACAGAAAATGAATGAAGTAAACAAATTCAGCGATGAATGGGCTAAAAAAAAGAGCTACCATGCATGGAAATGTCGTAAAAGAAAACGCAGTACATCTAAACAATTGGATTCTCTTGCCTAGAATAAATAAGAAGTTTTATCTTCTATCATGTGGTCATAAGCATAAACACAATTTTTTACCTCTTAAATACATTATTTTAAACTCTCCTTGAAACAATTTTTTGCTTCATTTACTTATTTTAATATTTTGTAATGTTTTTATTAGACTGGCAATCTAACTTATGACTATAATGAAATATTAAAAAAATATTACTATTACATCAAAACGTTTAAGTATCTTGTGTAAACTATTTCAATGTTTTTATTCATAAAAGAAAATCAATTACAATAATTTTCTAAAAATAATTGCGGATGTGCATTTTATACCAGTTTCTACAGTACCCCTCTCTGCTCGCAAAATTCGCAAAATTTTTAATTTGACTCGCTTAATTGTTTTGAATATTTTTTGCTTGTAAGGAAAATAGAAAACAAATTAAAATTATATTTCATTAAAAAATTAATTTTTTTCGATTATCTATCGTATTGCTTTTTAAAATAGCATTTTGAAATTACGATCAAATTTTTCTATTGAGATTGTTCTTGGAATATTTTCTAATAACATATTGTCATAGAAGATATTTAAGCAAATCATTCAAAATATAAAATATCAACAAAAAGACTCAAAAAAATTGTTTAAATGAAGTTAAAATGAATTGATTCAAATATTTTCTATTTTTTAAGAAGCTGCTGGTAAATTCAGGAATTTATAAGATACTTCGTCCATGACTGTTATTCGATATCCGGAAGATTAAATACTTTATAACTTAAATGAAATACAAATTTATTATGTCATGCTATAAATTACACTCGTGTATGAGTTCTCCTTTCTCACGTAATGCTTAGAACGTTGTCATAAAAAAAAAAATAATAATAATAATAAAAACCCAGAAGCTTAGTTCAAAAAATTGGTTTTAAGATAAATTTTGAAAAGAAAATTAGCTTCGATAATGCTGGTTATTGTAATTTGTCAATTTTATTATCGTACAAGCCAGAATAAAAAATTCAAATCTGTTATCGCAAACAAAGAACGGAAAACTCAAATTTAAACATTATTCTTTGAAATTTTGTACTTTAAAGAAATAAATCAAAAATATAATTTCTATGTTTTGGGTTCCAAACATTTTTACTCTGCAATAACATATCGCAATATTTTTCAAGTATTAATCATTACTCATATTGTGTTTTAATTTTACAATTTTTGACAAATTTTGGAACGACATTCAAAAACTTTCAACAGATTTTTTTTTTAAAGAAACGATTTTTTATAATTTACTTCTGAAAATTAAAAAATAAATATATTTTTATTCGAATTTATTACCAGAGAGAAAGAGAATAATGTTTTTGGTTTCTTGAACTTCATTTTTTAATTCTGCAAAACTATTAAGCGGAAGATAGTTTAAAAACCCATTTAAGAAATATTTCGCTATGCAAGCATTAAATCCATCTATTTTGAAAATAAATTAAATATAAGTTATAATATTTTTTTTAAACTCACAGAATCAAATTTATTTTATGAAGTAGAAGAGAACACGATACAAAGATTAATTTATTCTATCGACTTTCGCTTAGTAAAATGCTATATACTTTATTTTCAAAAGTAAAAATTAAACTAAGTAAAACATTAGTAAAATAAGCTATTTAATTCAGAAAATCTATTTCACAGTAAATGTGAATTATTTTTTCCTCATGTATGGAAGTATTTACTCGAAATCTTTCTAAAAACTTATCTTTCATTCACTTTAAATTAACAACATATCAAAAAGTCAATTTTGAATGACAATAAATTTAAAAATGTAAATTTCAAAACAACAAAATCTGTCGGCTTCAATTTTAGATAGATGCCTATTTTTTGCAATTTAATAAATGTAAAATGTCATGATAAAGCGCTTTCTATAAAATTAAATCTATTTTTGATTCAGTGAATAAAATGTAATTGAATGCACAAGAATACATTCGTGTGACAAAAACTAGTATTTAAATTTTTAATATTTATACATATGTACATATCTTAATAGAGTAAAGGTATAAAAATGTCGAATTAATGTTATCTACAGAAATTATTGTTTTTTGTTATCTGAAAATTAATATCACAATGAAATTAATACCAGTAATTAAATCATGCTGCTCGTGTTCTTGGACAATAAAAAAAAAAGGTTATATTTTTTCATGTTCAGTCTTCTGTACTGAACTTTGCTAAATAATTTAGCAACCATTTTACAGTACCATTTGAGCTGCGTTGAAATAAGTATAACAATAAATAAATCTATCTTTTAGAGAGAACCGCCTTTTTAACAGCTGATTCTACTGTCTTTGCAATTAAATTAAGCTTCGATTCAGCCGATTTAGAGAGAACCGGTCAGTTCAACTACTGTGTATGGGTAACATCAAATTACTGTCAGAAAGTAAGTTAACATATTGTATGAATGACCAATAAAATTTTTAATAGGTAGTATTCTTAAAATAATGTAAATCGGTAACTAAATAAATAAACTTGAAGTGAAACAAAACAGTCGTAGTTATAAAAATATACTTTGCCGATAAAATTTGAATAGTAACAAAAATGTTTAACCTTGCTAATAAGCTGTTAGAATATTATTTCCCTATTATTTTTTTACATTACCTAACAATTAAAATGAAAATAAGATGCATACGCATTGGGATGGATTTTTACTTACTAAACGATTAATTTGTTGTTGTATAGAAGGTTGTCATTGCATACTTAAAACATGTGTTAATTTTTTTAAAAAAACTACATACATATTAATTCATTATTTCGAAATATTAACTTAAGGAAATTTTTATTCAAAACGGGCTTTGCATTTTTGCTAATTAAAAAGATTGCATACAAGGGATTAGGTCTAATTGACTGTAAGTAACAAATTAAATCAAAAAGCTAGAAATGACAAAATATATTACTCTCTTATATATTCAATAATTAATACCATTGTTTTATAATAAGTGTAATATTATATATGTATATTATATGTATATATTATCTATTATTATTCACATAAATTCACATACATTACCAGGCAAAAACTTACCAGAAACCAGTTTTCTACATGTACAGAGCATTCGTCCCCATTATGAACCCCGATAAAAGTAAAAACAACACAAACACTTTGAACAATAAAACAATTTTACCAATGTATAAGAAAAACAAAATGTTGTGCTGTGCCATACGTAAATATATGTCAACGAAATTAATAATTCATTGAGCCGCCAATTCAGTGAAGACATAAAAAAGTATATTTTCTATATTTTAAGAAAGACTGAAAGCTATTTATCTAATTTACTCTATGCATGTACATTAGCCTCCTTCAGTTTAGTGGTGGAGAAGTGAGAACTTCAAGTTACTTTCAGAAATTGAACGAACCAAGGATCCAAAAATTATTAATTCCAACGTATTGCGGTTGACACACTGGTTATAAGCTTTCCTCTCTATTAAACACTCTTTGAAAAATATTTTTTTGTCATTTTTTAAACCTTATTTGTGTGATTTAAATTAGTCCGGACTATACATTGATATTAAATTTATTTTCATCATTGCAAGAAATCTGAAAACAAAACAGTTACACTGCAACTATTTGCATCACATCGTTTATACGAAAAATATACTCGTGGACCTGTACACCCCTATACAATGTTTACACACTCTTACGCTATTTCTGTTTTACATGTCTTATTTTTAATATGGGACTTTAAGATATCCGACTACGTTCGAAACCGTGATTTAAAAAAAAAGCGTATAAAAGGATAATTTTCATGATATTTAGTTTCAATTAGATTAGAATGCATGTATAAAATTGGTTTAAGAACACATTTTGACAAAAAAAATTATTTAAATACAATATTTCGGCAAAAAATTAACTTTGAATAACCTTTCTTTCAAAATGTTCTCTTTTTCTGAAAAATGCTTCTATTATAATACTTTTTTGCCTTTAAATAGCACACACCTCTGTACAGAGGCTCAAATATGATTTTTGAGAAATTCACATTATTTTAAGAGTTACAACCCATTGAAATAATTATCGGAGTTTTTTTCTTAAAATTTCTCCCCTCTGTTGTCATAAAACATGGATAAAACCATTTCTAAGTTATATATTTCAAAAGCTCTAGTTGAACCTCTGTACAGAGGTCTGAGGTATATACAGGAGAAATATTATCGTAACAGAAGCATTTTTCACAAAAGGAGAATATGTTGAAAATGGGTCATTCTGTGCTCATTTTTTGTCAAAATATTGTACTTAAATAATTTTTTATTATAATACTATTCTTAAAACAATTTTATATACATTTTCTAATCTAAGTGACACTTAATATCATACATATTATCCATTTATATGTTTTTGCAAAATGACTGTTCCGAACGTAGTAGGATACATTAAAAGAAAGGAAAAAGAAAAAAACATGCTTCAGTTTTTTTATTAGTCCTGTTTGCTTGGTATCATTGGGGCTGACATTTTTACCCTCCATTCCATTCTGAATACCATAGATTGTAATCTAAAAGTGGGTATTTCCTATTTTATATGTACGATACAACTATTTGTTAATGTGATATAATACAGTATATTTTTTGCAGAACGATGTAATTATCGTCTTTTCTATTATAACTTTTTTAAGCTTCTATTTACTGGTTAGTGATAAACAATTATAGCTTCTGAAGCATCTTTATAATTTTAATAAAGTTTTAAGGACTTTACTATAATAAATGAAACCACAAAAGGTTTCTTTAAAAAAAAATAAAATAAAGGTATTTTTTTTATAAAATTAAGTCACAATTTTACATTTTCTACACTAATGGAAAAAGAGTAACAACTATAGCTGAATTGTATTCCGTTAAAAAAGCCACAATAAGTTTAATAAGAAAAATGATGACTCCGTTAGAAAAATGTTTGAGGCTGCATTTTCTACAAATATGAGTAACAGCTTCGTACATAAGAGATGTTGCATCGGAAAATATAAAAAAAACAATGATATATCCAGCAGATAAATCTCAAAAAGAAATTCAAATCGGTACCAGTACAATGTCATATTAGTTTTATTTTACGCGCGTTGAAGTAAAATAATAAAATTGAATACAATTTAATTTGGTTTTTTCGATTGACATGGTTTTACTTATAAAATAAATCTACGATTTAAATTTACACGGTTTTCTAAGAAACCTATCTTTCGCGTAAATTCAGGGATTTGCGTTCTAATGTGTCATCAGACTTTCTCTCTTCACTTATTATACACTTATCTGAAGTAGTTATTATTTTCACATATGAAAATCAATTTTGGAAACTTTTATTATAGATCTAGAAATCCAGAGCATTCGTGGTGGACCCTTAATACGGAGAGTAACGTATTCTGCCGTATATGCATGTAAGTATGATACAATAAATCACTTTGAGAGATATTTAATTATACGAGCTACTTTAAAACCATTGATACATCAAAAAATTCTTTTTTTTTTCCTAATGAAAACTGTAACACCTTTGAAAAACAAATATTACATAAGTATAGCGTCTTATCAAGCAAACAAATAAAAATCACTCGTTCTTTCAGCTGGAATTTGATATAGTTCATTTAAAAAAAATGGACAAAACATGTAGTGTAGAGTTTAATTGAGTAAAACAATGATATATTAAATAAAAAATTAAAGTCTAATTTAGTGTCTAAATTACTCAAGTTTGATGCATTCTCTTTTAATATCCTAAAGTTTTTGAATACACTAACAGCACAACATGTACTTATAAATACCTCAATTACAGGTAACGTTTTTTTTGTGTGTAGATCATGCATTTTATAAGATGTAAATCACATTTTCTTTTAAAAAGGGTTTAACTGTTTTAATTTCGATGTATTGAAACAATATTCTTCTCTTAATGGGGTAGCATTCAATTATTGATACGCAGACTATTAAATAGTTACTCTAAGACACTATAAATTAAAATGTCTCAATTATTTTTAATCATCATTCGTGATGGAAGACTACCATCATGATCTGTCTGTAAATTATGGAGGGTTGCCTCTAGGCAAAGATTGATTTGACTCGCTATGAATTTTTCTGAAGTAAACTTTATTAGGAATATTTTCTTAAGTTTGGCAATATGCTTTGAAAATCGATGAAGGAATGACACTAATTGTATTTATGAAACCCAAATAAATGTTTGCTTCATCTTCCTTTTTCTCTTTTCTCATGCCTCAGGATTGGAATTTCTTGTTTATTTTTCTTTATCCCTCTCTTCAAAAGATTTCTGCCATGTTTCTGAAAATAATGGATGGGAGTTAATATATGATTGAACAGTGTGTATGACTTTGGCTATACAAAAACTTATGTGTGTGTGTTTTGTTTCGATAAAATTTTTTGGGTTTTTTTAACAAAAATAGAGTAATTTTTTTTAATTTTTATTGTTTATCAAAAAATTTTTATGTTTTTTTTTGAATTTTGATTTTAAATTGAAAATTTATTTTTTATAAACCAAAAATTTTTTCTTCCTATTAAGGTTTTAAAAAAAGTTTTTAAAAAAAAAAATTTTAAAAATTGACAATTTTTTTTCCCAAAGTTTTTTTTAAATCAATGGGAAAAAAAAAATTTCTATTATTTAATTGTGAAATATTTCCCAAAAGTATTTTTCAAAAGGCGGTTTTTAAAAAATTAATACTATAAATTTACATTGGCCCAGCCTTAAAGAAAAATTTCTTTCGGCGATTATTCCCACGAGAATGCCTAATCTAGCCTCAGGAGGTTTCAGTAACTGTTATCAATTCGGAAAATAACGACACGCTTGTTAATAAAGATGATTGTCTTAGTATATATTTAGTAAGGATATTTTGGAAAGTGTTTCGTTGATAGCGATTCAGATTTTAATCCCACTTTGTATAAAAGCATTGGCCTGCTAGCATGTTTTTTTTAACCCTTTTACGGGAATTCAAAAAAGGTTTTTTAAAATATTTTTAAAAGATTAATATTTCTTGAATTTATTTTTTAAAACAGGGTATAAAGGTTGTGAGGGTTTGTAATCATTAAAAAAAGTTCTTTTTGGAAAAGGTTTTCCCTTGTTTAAGGGGGAAAAAATTTTTTTTCAACATTGCTTATTTGAAAACCTTTTTTCCTAAAAAGAATCACGATTTATATTTTAAATTTAAAAAACTACTTTTAAAAATTTAAAAAGGAATTCGATTTGGGGGAAAAGATATCTAGAAATTGAACGTACTGTTGTTAAATCATAGTACAGTTTATATTTGAATTGCCAGTACTCCTGAAAATTTTAATTTGGGACATTTTTGGGATAAAGGAATATAGGGGCCCCATAATTTTCAATTTTTGTTTTCCCCTCCATTGAATTCGAAACAGACAAAAAAACTTGGTTTTGGTGTTTTACTCTTCTTTTAAAACTTAAATAAAATTTCAAATCTCATAATTGGGTAAAAATGCTCAAATGTTATTGAAATTTTTTTTATGCATGCATTCTGAATAACTAAGTACGTTATTGCTTTTGACAAATGTGCTTTTTTAAAAAAAGTTTTTGCAAAAGGGGAAAAAAATTTCCAGGGGAAGGAAAAAGGGGGCTGATTGGCTGGAAAGACGGGGTTGTATTTATCTTGTGACTGAGACGTCACTTGAGTCTTTGAACTGATTGGCTAGGAACACGTGATTATGATTATTATGTAACTATGATGTCACAAGGATATAGCCCATTGACATAATTACTATTTTTTTTTCATCACATGTATTTAGATTAAAATATTTGCTCCTTATTGACTTAAAGTAGCTTAGATAATAATTGAAAATCGGAAAAAAATAGAAGTGTTTTTTAATAATGTCTGTTTCATTTTATGCCCCCCAACACGAGCGGAAATGTTTTACATAATGTTTAATCATATTTATTTTGAAAAGTAACTTTTAAATGCTTTTTTAATTTCATCTGCGTCAACCTTTCAATATTTATCAATTTCTACTAATGAAAAAAAAAAAAAGGAACCTTGTTTTATATTTGTTATCATTGAAAAAGTGAAACAGGAATGAAAATAAATAATATTGCCTGTTCAATAGTAAGAGCATTTTTATGCGAAAAAAATGCAATAAAATACAATGAATGATAAAATGAGTTTCGTCAAATAAACTATAAAGAATGAAAATCCATTAAAATATTCAGAAACATATAATGATGCTGATTCGGGGTATCAAGATGAAAACTGATTCAAATTAAATCTTTATTAAGATGCAAAACTCTTAGATTATATATTAATGTTTGGTTTTTTTTAAAAAAGTAAAAACACGAATTTCTTTAAAATTTTAAAAGCCCAAAATTTTTAAAAATTTGGTTTTCACCGGGCTAAAAATATATTTAAAACTTTTTGGAAAAAATTTTTTATTTTTTCAGTTTATTCAAACCAGCTTTTTCTCAAACGGGGCCCCCCTTAAGGCGTAAACCTACGTGGGGCGGGGAAAATGGAAAAAGTGTAAAACAAAAGATTAAATTAAAAAAATTTTTAATTTACTGAAAGTAAAAACCCCAAAATACATTCTGCAAATAAAAAAAACATATTTTTATTTTCACTTATAAATGTTTTGCTACTAATAAAAAATACTAAGTTAAATTAAAAAACCAGTAAACCGGGGTTGTCATATATAAAATGAAAACAAAAATTTAAAGCTTATCTTGATAATTTGATTTATAAAAAAAATCTTAACTCTCGGGAAAAAAAGTTAAGGGGTTGCTTCCCAAGTCAACCGTTTTCCACGTGGTGGGGATTTAATTTGGAGAAGCAAAATAACTAAATTTGAAATCCTTCGCAAAACACGTCAATCCTTTACCATTCTCAGGGACTTTTTTTTGCATTCCCAAAGCTTTCGAAAAAATTTTTTGGATACGTATGAAAGATCACACTTGGAAAAGTTTAAAGTCCGGTAAACTAACGCTTTGGCTGAGCAGATGTTTATATACGCTGCCTTCAGGGTTAAAGTCGGAGGGGGGTTTTAGCATGAAAGGGGATTATGAATTTAACGTGAATTTGTATGAGGGGGGGGGCAGAAAATTTGATTGAATTTGGCCAAATTTGAAAAATTTTGGCTAAAGGGTATAAGTTGAAAGTTTTTCAATACGTAATTTAGCATCAAATGCAAGAAGTTCTACTATATACATATATTTTCTGTTATTCTAGGATAAATAAACTTTTATTAAAAAAAAAGTAGAGTTATTCGCTCAACGTAAACTTTGAGCTGGCTGTAGAATTTCTATTTCAATTATTTGTATGGTGTGGATCAAACTATAAAATATCGTAACAGAACAAAACATTTTAAATTATATCTTCAGCAGGTCTATATTAAAAATTTTTTTTTTTCAGATTTATTTTAAACAAGGTTCTCCTACCGTGAAATTTATTTTAAGTAATTTTTTTTCCTCGTATTTTTCCTCCTAAGGCTTCTCATACAATAAAAAATCATAAATTTTTGTCAAAGAGTTTTCTCTCAATTTCTCAAAATATATGAGTATCTTATTTAAAAAAAAATTGAGCAACAAGATGTAAGTTAATGTAATGAAGCATTATATTATAAATATACTCTATAAATAAACTATCACCTTAAAACTGGTGAATCAAATTTTTATTTTTATTTCTGAAGATTAGATATTGTGATCTAAACTTTTTTTTTCTAAAAATTAAATAAAAATAAACTTTTCAAAGCATATTACCTTCTTCAAATTGCTTGCATATATAATTACATACAAGAGCAAATTTAATCTGCTATTTTTTAATAAGATAATAGTATATCTTCGCTTTATGTAAACGTGAAGGATAAATTTGACCTTTTTTCATTCTGCCTAAAAATATTTATTTATATTCCTTATATATTTAATGATTTTGAGCATATATACTTGCTGTACGGTTTTTGACTAAATTTCAAGATGTTTAGTTTTATTCTGAATAGACTAATCAATAAGGAAAACACATCCAATCAGCACTCCTGTATAAAATGATGAAACTTGACAGCAAAGTACAATATTGGAAAAATAAATGGATATTCTAATGCAATACAACAATATAGTGCACAGTAGTTTCAATATGGCTTATAGATCGACAATTGACAGCAGTGTTGGCAGCAACACATTGTGGAAAAGAATGAGTGATAGTACAAATTACTCATTGACGATAGGTTGACCATTCATTCTCGAATATTTGTCATAGCTAATACTGTGATCACCATAGTGATCACTCTATGAAACGACGATCTATCATATCCCAGTTGTACATGATGAGTGGCAAAGAATAAAGCAACATTGACCAAGGAAGCATGTAGTTATATATGATGGATTGTTTATGACTGAGAGAGACCTATTGGTAAATGACTTCGGTTGAAAAATCGCAGCGTCACCATTATGTGGGTGTGAAGCCATCATTGAGCCTGACCGATGCTGCAGAGTTGATGTAGTTGTTTCTTATGCCACATGATATGAACTTTGTCAGATCCAGGCCCACGAAATTCATCATAGCAAGGGGACTAGATGTGCGCCTGTCGTTATCTGTAGCCTTAACAGTGCGATTTAGCTCGGCTCCACTCCAGTTTTCGGAGAACAGCGTGGGGAATCAGGTGCCTACCACCTCTCTCTCCTCCCACGAACTTCACGAGAGGACTTTACTGCTCGACGTCTAATTAGAGTATCCCCATTCCACAAAGGCACAATGCATTTATAAACATCCATACCATCTCCGTGATTCGAAACTAAGCCCTACGGAAGAGCAGTCAGTGTCGCTAACCACTATTCAGAATGGGCGACATGCTGCAGAGTTGTAACCTGATCTTACTTTCCACAGTTACGATCAAGTTGTATAGACTAATACATGGCAATTGACAATACTGAAACGGAAGCGGGAATCGTTTGAGAACATGACTCTATGTTTTTTCTTCATGCCTGTACATCAAATGGATCATTGAAAATAATTGATCAATGATCTAGGATTGATATCAGGCTTTTGAATGCACCCCATGAATATAAATTATCTCTAACGGGTGGTTAATAATATTTGGTAATAAAGAAAAGACAGAGCATATATCACCGTTCACAAAAGTTCGACAGTGGGAAGTGTTAATATTAGTCTTGTTAGCGTCATTTAATTGCATGTTCAAGTTACTGTGACTGTACGTATGCATCTTGAAGAATTGCATACTCTTTTGCCACTGTCATCACAATCCCATTCACATCACCAGCACCAAGGACGCATGTAGATGGTTCATCCCTGCTGCAAAATTGACAGAACAAATTTCTAGAATGAAAACCTGTTTCTAACTGTTCTTTCTACTCGAAATATCTCGTTTGATGGTGATTTTATTTCTAGTTCAATGCATTTTATCTACTGTGATTAACGATTCTCCAAGGCGCTTTCTCTTGGTAACACAGAGCTTAGGTTGTGGTGGAATCTGCCATTTCCCCTTGTCTAACACCGAACTCCCTGAGTATGAAATGACCGTGAATTCTATCTAGTGCATTTGTTCATCCTAGACAATTTACGTGTCTCATTTCCTGATCACTATATCTTGGTGTTGAATTTTCTTTGACACGCAGTGTATTTTTCAATAAAGATCAGAAATTTATTATTTGAATATGATATATCATTTTATAAGAAATTATAAATTTTTGTTCTAAAAGTGTTTCATATTATTTAATGATGATAACTTCAAGGTAGTTATTTCTTCTCTAAACTAATGTTTTGAACACAATACTTAGTCAGCATTGTTTGAGAAAAAAAACCCGGAAAGATTATGTGGAACAAAAGGAAATTAATACAAATTTTAACGTGGTAATCCCGATATTTTCCTCAATTAATTTTCTTAGCACTAAATATTTTATTTAAATGACTGATTTCACAGCAAATTTATTTCTATCATTTGAATAAATATACTTCCATCAAAATATTTTTTTTAAAATTCTCTAGTAGGTAATATAGAAAAAATACAAAAAATAATTAAAAAACAGAATTTTTTTTAAAAATTTTAATACATACATATATATATATATATATATATATATATTATATATATATTATATATATATATATATATATTACATTAGTTTTATAAATATGCATTATAACAATAGATGTACTATAATAAAAATATATGTTTTATAATTTTTTTTGCATTTATTGAACAAATACCCATTAGTAAAACTAAAGAAATACTCTCTAAGTAATAAAACATACAAAAATACTTTTGTTAAAAATTAACATCTAAAAAATTGATAAAAATCATCTAATACATTGGTAAGTATTTTATAAGTATTAAAACATTTAAAAAAATGCTCATATTTTTATTATATTTTCAGTCCGTTGTATTATTTTGCTTGCTATTTAAATAATACATTTGAAGTCAATAATTAAGTAATCATTATGATTTGATTATTATTTATTCTTTGAGTTGAGTTTTGTAATTTTTTATTATTCCACTTAGAGCTAGAGTAACATATAACACTGATTTTTTTTTCTTTACTCTTTTTTCTTCTCTTCTTAAGAAAAGAACATTTGTAATGTAAAGAAAAAGTGTGTTTTGTAAGCTGCAAGAATTAATGATTATCATAAAATAATATATAAATTTTAATTTTCTTACAAACCGTTTTTGACGCTTTCCAAATCTATTTTTCATTATATATATATATATATATATATATATATATATTATAATATAATATATATATATATATTATAATATAATATTATATATATTATAAATATATAATATATATTATATATATATATATATATATAATATATATATTATATATATTTTTTATATATATATATATTATATATATAATATTATATATATTATAATATATATAATATATTATATATATATATATATATATTTTATATATATTATATATATATATAATTTGTGAATGTTTTGTTTGGGATGTTATCTCTTTTGTAGAATTGGGCCCTATATATATATATATATATAACTGTAAGCAATTTAATTTCAGTCTAATATCTGCATTGCACTTAAAAGTTAGTTTTCAAATTTTTATTACTCACTGGTAAGGCTGAAAAAATTATCGGATTTTACTCTAAAGACTGAAAACGCGTAAGTTAACAAATATTTTTATTTTTAGCCTCCGTAACGTAAACAAAGTTATAATTTATAAATTCACTAAATAATTTTGATATCATCATATAAAATAGTATTGCTTCCAACTTGTATAATATCAAACTTTAGTTAAAAACAAAAGAAATTGAAATGTATAACTCAGCCATTTAAAAATTCCTTCAGAACCAAAATATTACTTTCTCTAATACGTAACAAAATTCACATAATGGAGCAAAAAATTATTTTTTTCACCAAAAAATACTATGATTTCGGTAAAGATTTATTAACGTTTAAGGAAAAATATGACTTTGTATGTAACAATTCATTTAAAAATATATTTCGCAGAAGTGAATACTAAGGGGAATTTTTGCCATCAAAATCAATATTACTTTTTTTTATCGATTATTGATTAAAAAATTTAAAATAAAATATTAAATATGTTTTATACCTTTTTTTTATACTTCTATAACTTGTGCATCATATAACTTTTGAAATATTTTATTCGTAGTAATCATTCTTTGCAATACATTTTCTGTGTTAGTTAATTCCGTGTGGCCTTCAATATTGAAACATAAATATTGTACGTTATAAAAAAGTAGAAAGTTCTTTTACTTAGAACGAAAAATGCTAGTGTCCCTTAAAAATTTTTTGGGTTTCAAAAAAAAAAATAATTTACATATTTAGAAAACGGAAAACAGTACAGAAACACTAATGACCCAGGTAATACGTGATGAGTGAAAGACTCCGAAAAAAAAAAAGTTGAAACCAAGTTTAGTTTATTTATCTCATATTAAACCTAGATTGAAAACACTTGTTGCTTAAAAAAAATTATTAATTACAGATTTCTTCGCTTTTTTTGTTTTTATTAAGCTAAGGAGGTCTCAATTTTTTTCTGAAAGCATGGAAAATAAAAATACTTTTGTGTAACCAAATGTTATAACAAGACGCAACATATTGGGAAAGAAATGTAACCATACACAGAAAAGAAGCAAATATTTAATAAAAGCATATCTGAAGTATTTTTTCTTAAAAAAGTAATTTTTCTTAATATTTTTTTTTTTTTTACCTCAATACGAAAGTTTCAGAGATTAAGAAAATAAAATACAGAACAAAGGTTCTCGTTTCTTAATTTCTTAATGAAGTCTCATATATCATTAAAACATTTTTCCAAGCCTGTCAGTTATCTGTAACATGGTTTAGTATACCTAAACATTGTGTTATATATATATATATATATATATATATATATATATATATATATACTACAGAAGAATAGCTGTTACGATTTTATAAAGAAGCGCAATTCTTGATAATCTTGATTTATTTCAGTTCTTACATTGTTCCAACAATAAAAATAATAAACAAAAAAAGCTAAAATTGAACATTATATTTTTTCCTGGAACATCGTACCAACAGATAATGAAGCAAGGAAAGACAATAGAAAAACAAAAGACAGAATGAAAATAAAAATCTCGATATCGTTTTCTCTAGTGAGTGGAAAAATATCGTTATCGTTATTTTTCTCTTTCGTCTTTTTTTAATTTTTTTTCGAATTCTGACCCACTCTTATTTTATACGTGTTCAAAGTATGTGATAAATTCAGCCAAGATTTCTAGTTCGGTATTATCGGATTTTGCTAGCTCTAAGAATAATTGGGTTTGTTGAATATTTCCTCTTTTATTCCTGTTTTATCGAAAAGCGAGAAATAAAAATTAAGTACACAAGCTATTCTCTATCACTATTTTCCATAAAAAACAAACATACATTTTCCGAACCGGGAAAAGGTTTTTGTACTAACATAAAGGAACTATAATAAATCTTGAAAATTTTAGGCATGCTTATAAAATATTTTATATATATACTATATAATACACATTCCTAAAAATATACTTTAATAACTTCACCATATATATGAAATGCTTTACCGAAGAGATTTTTACATTTTACTTAGATATTTATGTGCCGCCTAGCCAGTATGGTGGATATGACCCTCGGCTTGTAATCGAGTGGGCTCGTGTTCGAATCCCGAGGCTTGGTTGTATTTTCTTCGGGAAAAGATGTCAGACTTGCACCTGTAATGGATTCACGTCTGGAATGGAAATCAGCGCACCCCTTCTTGTTATATGCTGGGGTCATCATGTGAAATAAATATGTATATTATTCCGTTTGTATGTATGTTTCTCTTCTTCCACTTGTATTTTATATATATCCCAGGATAAAAACACGCGATAACAACAGTTTTTTATGTGGTATTTGTGTCAAAATGGATGTGAGTGTTTGACGGTTGATCATCTTCCTTTATTATTTTATGCAGAACCCATTAACAAATACAGAACAGATAACACGCTCACAATATATATATATATATATATATACTAGTCGTTACCCACCCGCTTCACTGGGTATTTCACGAGCTGTTAAAATATATCCTGTTTGCATATATATATTTGATATCTAGCATTAAGTTCCAACTTTAAGTGGATCTCTACTCCTTAAAATAAACATCCGTGCTATATTTCAAGTCTAAATCAAGAGAAAATGGAATTTTTATCATCAATATGCCCTATAACTCCGTTGAGAGCTGTCTTAACGAATTTCAGTTCAACTAAAAAAACCTACTTAAAAAATTTCAAGCAATTGGGTTAAAAATTTCAAGAACAGGAATTTTTGTAAAACTTTTTTTGATCAGTCGCAACCTCCCCTTGGGGGTTTTCCCAAACTCTTTGTTGAGGAAACTCTATTCCATGAAAGGAACATACCTTCTAATTTTCAAGCTGGTGGGTCTAATAATTTAAAAACAGAAATATTAATCTGTTACCCACTTAAACCTCCGCAGTGCCTTTTGGGGCAATTTTCCCAAAACCTGTTTTGTAGCGGATTTGTACTACATGAAATGAATCTGCTTACCAAATTTCCAGACTCTCCTAAGCTTAAAAATGGAAATAGCTATCTGTAACGCCCCTTAATTTACCGTGCCACTGAGGGTCGATTTTCGTATAATCAATTTTGTGGCGGATTTTTACCCATGAAATGAATCGGTTTCAAATTTTCAAAATTGATCATCTAATAGTTTAAAAATGGAAACAATTATGTAAAACGTCCCTTAGGCCCCCACAACGCCACTTGGGAGTCAATTTTCTTAAAAACCATTTTGTTGCGGTTTGTACTCCTTTAAAAAATTTCTTACCAAATTTCAAGACTTTAATAGATTAAAAATGAAATAACTGTCTGCAACGCCTCTTAAGCCCCCGTAATACCCCTTGGTGGTCGATTTTTGTAAAAACCATTTTGCAGCGGACTGTACTCCATGAAAGAAACCTGCATACCAAATTTCAAGACTGTAGGTCTTTTAGTTTAAATAAGGATATAATTATCTATAACACCCCTTAAGCCCTGCAACGCCACTTGGGAGGTCGATTTTCGTAAGAGCTATTTTGCAGCGGACCTCTTCTCTATTAAAAGAATCTGCATAATTTTCATGAAATCCATTTTGAAGCGGAA
The DNA here is from genome assembly GCA_019973955.1 of Trichonephila inaurata madagascariensis. Taxonomy (NCBI): domain Eukaryota; kingdom Metazoa; phylum Arthropoda; class Arachnida; order Araneae; family Nephilidae; genus Trichonephila; species Trichonephila inaurata. The sequence goes on along the minus strand of BMAV01017946.1, from coordinate 14,675 downwards.
TTCTACTCCAAGAAATGAATCTACTAACCAAATTTCATGACTGTACATCAAATAATAAGAACGGAATTGAGATTATTCATAACGCCCCTTAAGCCTCCGTAACACCCCTTGGAGGTTTATTTTCTCCAATCGTTTTTGTAGTCAGCCTCTACTCCAGAAAATGAATCTGCGTACCAAATTTAGAAATTATAAGTCTAATAGTTTAATAATGGAAATAATTATCTATAACGCCACTTATACCCCTTGAAATTCGATTATGATAAAACCCATTTTCTTAACATTCCGATAAAAACATTAAGTGTGACCCGTGGCCTAATAAGAGGGAAGACCACCCTATTCGGAGTACGGCTGTGGTGTATTTTACTGTGCCTTCCGAAGAAACTCGAGTTGCAATTAGTACCACAGTGACACAACGAACTATTAGAAATCGATGACTTAAAGGACAGCTCTGAGCCAGACTTTCTGTAGCGTATATTTCAATGACTCCAAGTCATTACCACTTGCGACGTCAGTGGTGTCACACCAGAGCTAATTGGAGGTTGGAGTGGAGATCTATTGTGTTTTCTGAGGAAAGTACGTTCTGTCTTGGGGCTGGTGATGGTCATGTGTTAGTCAGATGGATGTCAGGAGAACGTTTGCTACCAAATTGTCTGCAGACCTCATACCACTGTTATAATGTAAGGTGCTCTAAGTTTGACATGTTACCTTGACTTGCGAGGTCACCAAATCTGTCACCCATTGAGCACGTTTGAAATATCTTTGAACAGCTCCAGTATCATCCACATCCACAACCTGTACTGACCGTGCCGGTATTGGCACAAGTACAGCCAGCATGGAGGTACATGCCCTGTATGACACAATTCATGCGTGCTTATAAGATTGCATACGAATTTCTGGAGGTTACACCGGCGATTAATGTAACAGCATTTCACATTTGAAAATAATTTTGTACAGTTTAAATTAACCTGTGATCTTTCATTATTCTAAAATAATTTTTCTTGGATTTGGGATTATTTTTTCCTTCTGTAAGCCTATATATATATATATATATATATATATATATATATATATATATATATATATATATATAGGCTTATTCTCCACAAACAAGAGATAACATCCATCAATCACATTCGAAAAACACATAGACAGTTGGAAAATCACACATTGAAGGACATATATATATAATACATAAAGGAAATAGAATTTTAGTCTCAAATGAAAAGTTATTAAATTTCTGAAAAATGAAATTGCGTATTAACACATTCATGAGAAATATAAAAGCAAACAATAAATATTAAGTATAAAGTTATGTTAAGCCATTTTTCTTTCAAATTTCCCCGACTTCCTGGAGCTTCTAAATATACGTCCAACGGAAGAGGAAGAGAGATTATATCATTAAGAAGAGAGATTGCATTCTCATATATCATGCAGCACTTTATTGGAGATTATACTTCAGACAAATCTACTTCGGAGATTTAATGATTCGGAAATATTTCGGCTTTTACCTTAACGCTTAATGAATGTTTCTTGAAGTTATTGATGAAAATACATTTTCATGTTTTTGGAGAGACTATCTTTACTTCTCTTCTCAAAAGATTTAACATTTTGTCTACTTTAATAATTAATTTTCATCAAAAATACATGAGTTTAATTCAAGTAATTATTTTTTTCTTAAACATTGATATTATCATTTATTATTTATAGAGTAAATCAATTTCCTAAAGACATAATTTGGAAGTGATCCTATCTGACTTACTACCTAAATCTTTAGTTTTAAGGGGGTCTGGCACGCGTTCATAGGAGCCCATATTAAATTACGTAAGTTTATGCATCTTTTAATCTGAATTTCTTACTTATCATGGATAAAATATTTACGGTATTTTATATGTACTATCAACACAACTTTAACGAAGGGTGTTATTTTTTTTTGTTAAGGTATCCGACTACGTTCGGAACTGTGATTTTGCAAAAGCGTATAAATGGATAATATTTATAATATTTAGTGTCACTTAGATTAGAAAACGTATATAAAATTGTTTTAAGAATAGTATTACAATAAAAATTATTTAAGTACCATATTTTGACAAAAAATGAACATAGAATGACCCATTTTAAAAATATTTTCCTCTTGTGAAAAATGCTTCTAATATAATAATATTTTGCCTGTATATATCTCAGACCTCTGTACAGAGGCTCAACTAAATTTTGAAATATATAACTAGAAGTGGGCTTATCCATGTTTTGACAACAGAGAAGAATTTAAGAAAAACGCCGATAATTATTTCAATTGGTAGTAACTCTGAAAATAATGTGAATTTTTCAAAAATCCTAGATGAGACTCTCTGGAGAAGTCAATAGTTTATCATTGCAAAATAATTTTATTATAGAAGTATTTTTATAAAAAGAGAACGTTTTGAAAGAAGACTATTCTAAGTTATAATTTTTTCCAAAATATTGTATTTGAATAATATTTTTTTTGGCATTATGTCTTTAAATAATTTTATACATATATTCCAATCTAAGTAACAATAAATATCATGAAAATTATCCATTTATGCGCTTATTTAAAATCACGGATAAGAGCTTAATCGGATACCTTAAAAATTAAAGTAATTAGGATTATTTTTAAAAAAAGAGTATCCAGTTGTTTTTCCTAAATATAGTTTACTAAAACCTTATCTAAAAACATTTGCTAAATATACCCGATTCCCTCCATTATAATCTATAAACATGCTAAAATAAGAGTCACTGAAAATTTGATGATTATATAGTAAGTAGGTTTTGAGAAAAATGTATATAATGGGAAAATTATTAGATATTGAGAAAACAGTCTGTAAAGCAAATATTTGTAATTTTTGAGCATTTACTTTTTTGTATTTTCCATAAGTATATGAAACATTTTCTTTACCCTCTGCTCTTTCAAAAGACTACTAATTTTCTTTCTTTCATTATATATATTTTTCAGAATTTACCCTTTTCTTATAATCTCAACATGCTTTGGGCTGCACGAATCCTATGATCATCTACCTTTTTGAAGCATGCACACAATTTTAACTTAGTTCAATATCACAATGTTTTCAGATAAATTAATTTCGCACATCTCATATTGATCTGTGCAATATATATAGCCGTATTTCCCCTAATTTTAGAGTTTTTAGTTCCACAAATGCAGATTTTGGATTCACTGACAATGTGGGCTATTAACTAACTCATTTGGTTTCAAAGTCACCCCATTTAAACATCTTCTTAGTAACATACGATCACCTAGATCTATAAAAATTAGCTTCATTTAATTCATTATAGCACGTGAGTATGTGTTTATGATCATAGTGCCTTTCGTTACCTTCATCTACTGCCGTTTGAAAATCTCACCATAAATGTATACCCGCAAAACACAGTCCTTGTTGAGGGCTTTCATTTGAAGATGAAAATCAAAGCTGATTGATATTATATCTAATAGCCATACTATATAATATCTTTGAATTTTGTATATTAAAACATCGGTGAATCGGTTACGACCACTTAGGCCTTTTTACATCTCTTTAACTTTTTTTTATCTGCTTTTGCTTTTAAGATCCGAAAGACGTGTACCCATATACTTTTGGATATGTACAATATACTATAATTTTTCTACTTGTGCATCGCATGGATTTGCGCTCATCAGAATCTTATGCAAGGAGAAACAGAGGTGCTCCTGGCAGATCTCATTTGATGCGCATCAATTATACCTTAATTTAAAAATTAAATAAAAGTACTTCTAACTATGTATTTTCTTATAAAATATATCATTTTAAACATAAATATTTGAATGTCTAAAAAATTAAAAAAGTGAAAATCGACAATTTTTCGAAAGTTCTTATGCCTGACAACCTTGTGACGTCTCACGCGTCATTTCTCTAACAACATAACCTCTGTGTTTTGACGGCCACATTATAGCCAGTAAAATCTTTTTCCAACCCAAATCCAAGAAGTATGAAACGAAGGATAGATGCAAATAAGATAACCTTTAAAAAGGACAGAAGTTTTAGCGCCGATGACAATTTAGTTATAAGTTCAGTTCAGAGGAAGATAGAATTGTAAATTGACGGGTTACCAAAGAATCACGAAAATCTCGCCATTCATCCGTACATACCATTGTACGCCAGCTTAGGAGGAATATCTGAAGTGATTGACGTTGCGTAAGTCCTCTCAAGGTAGGAAGATTTTCATATTCCGAATTTTAATATATTATTAAGATTGAGAGTAGGCGATGGAAGTATAATTATATTGATAAGTGATCTAATTGCGCGATTCGTGTTAATTACGGGTACGGGTTTTGGTTTATTCTCACTTAATATAAGTTTGTTCGATATCTGGGTAATTTGGGGTGTCAAAACTAATGTGTTTTCCGGTATTAAGAATTCTAAAATGTCTCATCATTTCGAGAACTCACACTCTAACTGGCGCTGAAACCCCACGATATGGTAAACGAAGACGATCTCCATGTCTCTCTCGCAACCTTAAGTTTTTCTCTACATGATATGCATGGGCATATTTTGAAATGCTTTTTTAAAACAATAGTAGTTTAAAAAGAAAATTTCGCTTAGAATTGAACGAAATTTTTAACATTATTGGAAATTTAAATACAATTTGTTGAGTGTAATAATATTAAAATTGAGACGTTTACCTATCTTTGCAGATTTGGTACAGATTAATAAAGCGCATTTTATTCAACAGGAAATGTATAATCGGGAACTGACGCTATTTCTAAACACATAAAAAATAGCCATTGGGGAGGGGTTATTTCAATCACTCCAAATTGGTTCTTACAGTAATATTTACAATAAATCTCACCTCTCTTTTTCACCAACAATATTACAGAATATGAAGCTGTGATTAGTTGGCATTGCTAATTAGCTTAGGACAGTAGTAGACCTGATCATCTGAGATTAGAAACCCAGGAAAAATGCCTTTCTCTGGCTTACAACTGCGCTTTCGGCCGAGATAAAAATTTACTATTAGTAAAAATGCAGACATGTATCTAATAAAAAAGATGCGCTGACCCCCGCGCATGGTGAACGGCAGTGTAGATCTACGATTGTATCAGGATATTCTCTTGTAAACAAATATATAATGCAAACCTGAATTTATGGAGATTGCACGAAATATTTTTTGTGAAATACTTTATAGTCAGTTTATTGCAGAGCTGAGAAAGAAAAGAAAGTGCACGCGCCATCCGTAAACATGGAAAACCATTTTCCTGGTGGGTCTTAAAACTTTTAATTCCCATTTAACATTCAAAGCGCGGAATTCTGCAGATGATTTTTGCAACGTTTTTCATTACAGCCTGTGTATTTGGCTCATGCCCCTCTCGCACATGAGGTGGATGTTACAAATGTTTTCTTCGATGTTCATAATATTCATGTGTAGCAACAGAAAAATCTACTTCGACGCAATATTCTCAAAAATGGTTTGCACGTTGGTTCGCTATGCCAATGAAGCATTTTCGGACAGGTCCTATTTTAACTAATGTGAATCACCCGTGAAAACCAGCAAACACATATATTAACAGTCATTATATCACTTCACCCCTTGATTATCAGGATGCCACTTTAATGGATTAGGTGTAGCCGATCAGTTCTATGGCCAAACCGAGCACCATTTTTAGGAAGTGTCGACCACCTCTTCTTATTGGGCACTTAATGTCACAAGAGTCTCAATTTAAGTATACTTGAGGACCTCGTTGATCGACTATCCATTGTTACATCCGGGCTAAACGATTCGCCAAACAATATAAATCATATATTAAAACCCCTTTTTTGTAAAGAAGCAGTACTGTAAATAAACAATATTTTTTCTTTTCATATCATTTTTGCCCATGTCTTCAATGCGCGTACCTTTTACCATTTCTGTACCAAATGATATTTTATTAAGCATCACCACATCCATCAAAAGTTTTCCCTATAACCATATGAACGTTTTAAGTTTATTAAGCTTACGGCACGCTGTGGTTCCAGCAGTATTTTATATGAATGTTGAGGAACTTCTGGGACAGAAATGCGTTGAGAAAAAAATTTTTACTCTTAATACACTTATTCACTATTAAGTTTATTCCGATACATATGATATTTACAAAATACTGAAGCCATAAGCGTACCAGGTAACAAAATATGGCAAAACAATATACAAAGAATCATCTTTGTAGAATATCTCAACTGTGGCTTTAATGTAAAATAATACATGAATTCGTTTAAATTATCAATAATTATTTTGAAAAAGTAAGATTAAATACACTATAGGTTCTTTTTTACTTTTCTACAATCTCATAGGCTGATATTCTTGGCGTAATTTAATTTACTATTTTTAACTACGCAAATGTTAAAATTCTTTTAATTACATCACTCTGCTTCTGAATTCTCTCCTTTTAATTTAGGTAATTCCTCAGTTTGAATATTTTAAAGAAGAAAGAAATTATGGTTTCTGAAGCCCTTGGAGAGAATTGCCACTGGAAACATTTTGAATTAAAGTGTTCCTCAAAACAAAATGTAAAATTTGGCTTTTTCTCACGCTATTCCTCGGCTGTACTCAAGAATGGAAATTGTGTAATCAAAATTCTCATGACAAGGTATTACGCTTTTATTTAATTGAAGAGGTTTTGTACCGTAGCAGCGCAAAATGCCTTATTTCTATAAATGGCAGACGTGGTAGTAGATGGAACAACCTAATAAATAATATAATTATTTTATTATACATAACCTACTTTTTCTTTCCCAGATATCTTTCCTAATTTTTTAAAAATACTTATTATTTCTGTATTTTTATAGAAATTACTACAGTCCCTTAGTATTGATAAAAAAAAAAAACAAATGCATAAACGAAGTTTTAAAATGTTTAAGTGTTTCTTAATGAATATTGTTAAAATGGTGGCATTAGAAACTAAATACGGGTAACTAGGATAAAACGGTAAGGGGCATGCTTTTTTGTCTGTTTCAGCGCGGTACACATACCGCACTACTCGTATACAATAAAGTATTCATGAGAGGGTTTCTCTAAAAGTCCTACAGGAAATATTGTTTCTTATGGGAGAATTATATTAATTAGAAAGTCTTTTCAAAAAATACGACATGTTGCCACGAAACTAAAATTTAACATATTGATGGGATTAAAACACGACTATAACTGTCAGAAATTGAGCAATGACCTCGTTAGAAGCAATAGGGGGTTTTTATTTTCCGGTTAATCTTTGATTATAATTTTTTCAACATAATTTTCAAATTCACCTGCTTTTTCTATTCTCATTTCTAGAAAGAATTGTATTAAATATTTGTAAATTGTGTTCTATTTTTCTCCATAAATCGTATTACTATGCTGATACATTTAAATAGTAGTTTATTTAAGTTATTTTTTTGAAAATTTGTTTGTTGTGAAATTGAAATAGTTTTTTACAAGCAACTTTAACCTACTTTAAATTTTCGGCTTAAGAGTAGCTCATTTGCAAATTCATTACTCAGAATTATCATGTTATAATTCTAAGCCTCACAACTTTTCTGTAAATATAACCTGATTTTAAAATTCTTCTTCTTAATAATACTGCCCAGCCAACTTATTTTTTATTATGAATCTTATTCAGATCCAATTTATTTTTGTGGGGATAATTTATCATTTACCTTTTTATTTAACTTCCCAATGTGGGAAATATTATTTAAAGGGGCTTAGTACATTTGTAAAAACACAAATAATAGAATTATGTCAATATATATATATATATATATATATATATATAATCATTTACATATCTAAGACTTACAGTAAAATATATATATTTTTGTAATTAGTATTTACTTTACTGTACTAATAAGCAGTTAGCTCAGTACAACTGTGGGCACACTCTAGGAGGCGTGATAACACTCAAGGAGGGCGCGAGAGAGCATTGGAAAGTCGAAAAAAAAGATTATTTAAAAAATTATCAATTTACGTCAAAGTCCAAAACAAAATGTGAATTTACGATACACAAAAAATACATTATAGTATACTTTTAAATGTATCTCAGTACGGTACAATATATTTGATACTAAGTTAAGAACAATAATACTACTTGTATGGATTTTTCAATGGGCTTCAACACAAAATTTAATACTCTATCTTGATACTTTTGTACGTATTTAAAATTTGTGTCATATTGTAGCTTAGTTAAAGTATTATACATTAGTACTACATTCAATACATTGTTATTGTATGGGAAGGGGGATCGATGAAAATTCTGGTTGAAAATTGGGTCGCAAACATAGAAAGTTTCAGAAGCATTGAATTAGCTTATAAAAATAATTTATTTATTCCCTCGGTTAAGTAAAGGCACTTTGATATTAATACTTTACTAATGATTTGTACGTGAGTATATCTACATGGTTATAAAAAATTTCAAGTTCTCAGTACTTCCAGTAATTTTTCTTCTTCTTTTCTACTACTCCATATCGATATTAAAAGTGTTTCTTTCTTAGCACCATTTTACCCATTGAAATAAAAAAAGATAAAAAGTTACCTATTAAAAATCACTTACGCATTTATATAGTATTTGTATTGTATTTTAAAGAAATATCAACATTCCTACTGAATTAAAGCAGCGACATAATCGGTATTATATTAGTTTAATGCAACACAAAATATAGCTTCCAAAAAGTAACATTGCCAAATATTCGCTGAATCTATATAAAATGATTCTGTATATATATGATAATTAAAAATTTTTGAAGGAACACTTGAATCATGCTTCAATTTAGTTTTTGTAATAGATAATTAAGATTCCTATGTACAAAAGTGGAAAAAAGTAAGAATAATTATAACTAATCAAAATATATTTTATATGCTCTTTTAAATAATATGTATTACATTTACATATATTATACATATGCTCTAAATTTGCCTGTTTGTGTCCATTGTTCTGCAAATCAAATACATATTACTTTCTTTTAAAATAATACTACATGATTGTGATATTTTCTAAAACTGATGATCGAAGAAAATTTAGCAATAAAGAAATGTTACATACTTTGAATATATGTAAATTAAAAAAACCCAGGAGATCTTGAATGGAAACACGGTTCTAAGTGGTATATATATTCTTATATCTAAAATGTATATATATTTATTTATTTATATTTATGCACGATGTCCATAACAAGGTACACAAGTTCAGGCAAAGAAAGAGTTAGTAGCAAAACAAATGTGACTTATTTATAAAGCCTTTTATTAAACAAAATGTAAGAGGCAAAAAAAAAAAAAAAAAAGATGCTATATATGTTTGATATCATCAATTAAATTACAGGTTTTGCTCCCTGTAATAAATTAGAAAAAAGTAGCCCTACTTACACAAACCAATATTGCATGCTTGGGGTAAGATAGTTAATACATGCTACTTCTTTCAGACGATATAATACAATCTGTACAACACCTATGTATCTTGAGTACCAAATTAAAGATCTGATCTTGTGTAATATTACAACACTCATGAAGCAATGCTGTTAAAAGTTCCGGTAGACATGTAGGAGGTCAACTTGCTGCAACTCGTCCGCCAAGCAAGTTGCACACATGCTCTGCTGGATTCATGTCCAGTGAGGATGCTGACCAGTCCATATGGGCGATGTCCTTAGATTGAAGGCATTCGTTTACGATATATGACCGGTGAGGAGGGGCGTTGTCATGTATAAACACAAATTCTGCACCCATGGCTCCCCGAAACAAACGAATGACTCCCAGAATGACGTCTCGATATATTTAACCTGCCATGGTTCCAATTTAAACATGCATGTCAGTTCTGGAACCCAGAATAATCCCCTCCTCAAAAGAGCAAATCAGCAGCACCGAAATTGTATCGTTCAATGTGTGTGTGTGTGTGTGTGTGTGATACCTGGTACCTGGAGATCTCCATATTCCAGTCCGGTAAGAATCAGACTGCAGGCTACATCTGGACTTGTCGGAAATCATCACACAAGCCCACTGTTGTGGTGTCCAAAATGCATGCTCTCCACTTCAGGCGAACCACAGGTGACAGTGAGTTGCAGTAAATTGAATACATCTGACAAATCTACGAACATGTAGACCAATCTATCCTAAGTGTATGTGCACAGTCTGCCTTGAAACTGTCGTACCAGTGGCTGAAGAGAGCTCACGATACACATCTGATGCTAGTCTCTTGTCTGTTTCTTTTGCTGGAATTGCTAAATACCGGTCATATATCCCACTCTTACACTGTCGTCATTCTGACATACTGTTGGTGTCATCTGGTGGCTTCCTGAAATTTGCATAAGATTCTTAAAAATGTATGTAGTCACTTTACGGGTGTTATATTTATTTTAGAGTTCAATTTTTCACGACTTTGAATTAGAATTATTTTAAGGACATGCGTGTATATATTATATTATACATACATATCTATCTATCTATCTATCTATCTATCTATCTATCTATCTATCTATCTATCTATCTATCTATCTATCTATCTATCTATCTATGTATCTATCTATCTATCTATCTATCTATCTATCTATATATATATATATATATATATATATATATATAATATAAACTAATCTAAATTCAGTGGCGAAACAGCCCATGAGGGTCAAAGACTACTGTGCCCATCTCAGTTTTCGTGACTTTGGGCGCAGAGCTGATGTTCCGGTAAATGGTCAATCTGGCGCAAATTCGCCAGTGTTTAGTTCCCAAATCAGCTTAGTACTCCTTTATTGACCCATTACAGGGATAGAGTTAGAATTGACCTTTCACCGACCGGGATCTGAGCCCCGGACCTATGGTGTAGATGAGTCGTACACTATACCACACACACACACACACACACGCACGCACGCACACACACACACACACACACACACATATATATATATAGTCGACGCTTGATAATTCGAATTTGGTGGAACCAATGAAAAACTTTGAATTACCAAGAGTTTAAACTATCAAGAGTGTAGAAAAAAATTGTCAAAATCTACGTAGAGAAATTTTTTTCTAACACATTTAAATTTTAAACTAAAACCCTAATTGTACATAAGTATAAAAGTACCTTTAGAAGAACATATCATATAGTATAAATATTATACAGAATTTAAAATTCTTGTATTAAAAGAATATATTTTTGTATTAAAAACAATTATTATATAAAAAGTGTAATTAATAAAAGAAAAGAACACACAGTTTCACACTGTCTCAGCTACAGGGTATTCTTAATACTAATGGCGTTGGACGGGCTCTTCTCGCCTAATCAGTCCGCTAAAAAATTCGACCAGTATTTTTTTACTCTTTTTACCGCTTTGCATTATTGATCATTTCCCTTTCCACTCCATATTTCTTAATCTCTCGAAAAGGACTCTTTCACATCTCTCCAAATCTCTACCAATACTCATTGGAAATAAAATAATTTCTCGCCTAGTTCCCTCTGACACTGTCCCCAACGACATTGGTTCTTCAAACGTGATCCAGTCTGGATCATACACTATAGATGCCAAATGCCATAAGTCACACTGAAGAGCCATAAGGCGTCATGTCAGTCCGACGCAAAATACACAATCCTGCTCACTTCTACACAATAGCAGATCATCCTTTCTGAATGCATGTAGAGCAAGGCCTCCTGTTAGAAAGATATGGATATCTTACAACAGTGTGGCTGGTCTATGGTCCACTTGAAGAAGGAAAGCAATTTTTAAGTATCTTTTATTTTGAGGAACCGGGAAACACAAAGAAGTTGTAGCAGACAGATGGCCATGAAATGGACTACGTTCAGGGTAAACATGCAGATACAATACAACATAATAAATGTAAGCTCCAATTTGTTCAGGACTCTACATGATAGTCAGTGTTCAAAATGACGAGTTTGACCAGCTGCAGATTTTACATCGAAATATTGAGTTTACCAGAACATATTATTTTAGTTTGAAATATCAAGAGTTTTTCTAGGGACTGGGCACATACTTTAAATTAGAGAGAGGTTCATATTATCGAAGATTTGAATTAGCTAGAGTTGACTGTATATATATATATATATATATATGGAGTTGGTCCTTAACTTTTCGTGACAAATTCAAACACTGCGCTTTACATTAAAATAACTAGATGGGAAGTTCAGTTTGAGAAATATTGTGCCATTCCTTTGCAATGGCTACTTTTATTCATTATCACAGCATTTCTCAAACTGTGGGGCGCAACCCCTGAGGGGGCGTGAGCATATTGAAAAGTCGAAAACAAAAGATTAACAAACAAAAACATTCTGACATAAAAAAATACAATACACATTTGCATTAATGTAATACACTTATAAATGCATCAGTACTACACAATGAATTTGATAATTAATTTAAGAAAATTAAGTTAAGGAGAAGTTTAATAATTACCGCGACCCAATAGCAGTACCGGTTTAACCATTGGAAGCTTGGGGAAGCATTGGACATAAGGGGCCAGGATAAGCTTGACTTAACCAGATTTTCTGATGATAAATTTCGATCCGTCAGTGCCAAGGAAGTCCATAGATCTTCCACACCCTAAGCCGGAAATGGTTTTAACTGGCACTGGCCCCATACATAAAAATATATACAAAAATTAACAGTTGTTCTTAATAATTTTTACTATTTATAATTAATTCCTTAATTGCTGATTAGAAGTTAAGCAATTCGCTCCCCAACTGACACCGTTTACCACATAGACGCGCGTATTTGACACAAGTGATGTATTGGAAGGGGGAGAAAAGGAAAAATAAGCAAATCTTCTGAAAGAAGTAAATCCTTCGCAAATTAAGTCTTTTTATTGCATTCCAAAGCCTGAAGAATAGTTTTTGGATAGCAGTGCACAGAAAAGGTCGTACTTCGGAAAGACGTATATATACACCCAGGACAATTAACGTTTCGGCTGAACGAGATGTATATCTACGCCAGTGACACTTAAGAGGTTAAAGTATTATTGTAGCGTTAGCGTGTCAAAGTATAGTATTATTGATTTCAATACGTCCTTAATGTTCGGAATGGGGGCGCGATGGAAATCATGATTGAATATTGGGTCGTAAATATTGAAAGTTTGAGAAGCACTGCATTATCAGATGAACACTGTTTATTACTTGCCCTAACTTTGTAAAGTTACCCTTAATCCATATTACCTAAATGTTTCAATGCAGCACGTATCGACTAAGTTAGCAAAATGACAACACATTATTTTTCTTCTTATAAACCTGCTTTAAGTGGATTCAGATGAGTGGTCAGAAGTTTTGTCATTCTGAAATACTGAAGCTGCACAACAATATAATAGTTCAAATAGTATCAAATGATTCACTAGAATAGCTTATTGCTATGCAATGTCTAAATGTCTCCAAAAATTCTGAAAATTGCAAAAAATGTAAGTTGGATAAAAAGACATTCCAAACCATCACTATCTTTTTCCACAACTGTTGATTGAAACAATCTCCTCTCGCTTCTTCCTCAAATCATTCCAAAAATTTCTACAACCCATTTCCACTATATAGGTGAAGTTTCTTTTATTCAGAAAATACAATGTATTTATGCTCATCATTCCAATACATGATATTTTTAACAAATTCCAGTCTCTCTTTTTGATAATGTTTCAATAATTGATATTTTCTTCTTTGTTATTTCCACATTATATGATTTAAGACTCTTCCAAACTGTAGTACGTGAAGTGGTTTTTCTGAAAAGTTTTGGAATTTTCTGAGCTAAACTATTTTTCAAAGTTGAATATTCAAAATATCTGCCGACAGTGTCCCTTGCTGCAAAAATTATTTTCTCCTCACAGAGCATTCCATTTATATCAATCTTTTCTAATTTTAACATTACGAGTTTCAGTCTTAGAACGTTTTAAATACCTAAATGTTTCTTTTTCAGATTAACCTTTTCTCACCTGAAATATATATATATATATATAGAAATATTTATTTTTTCTTCCTTTACTTTCAGATGACTCGAATTAAATAATGCTTTCATCATGTGTTAAATAATATTATTCATAGTGATTCGGATATGATGTAAAATACGCTATTTTTGCTCGGATGTGGTTTCATAATATCTTAACTAATACCTTAATTACTTTTTAAAAAAAATAAGTGGCTCTCAATAAAATTTGAAGTATTTTTTTAATATTGCATTTTATACACGAAGTTGTTAACGATTTTGTAAGAAAACTCCTAACATATATTTTTCAGAAATGGGCTAATAAGTTACTGAGATTATAATATTTAAGCTCCCTGTAGAATACATGTCGGAGACACTAGAACTTTAATAATCCTGTATTGATTTCTTGAAAATAAATATACCTGGACAATTATAAACTCTGAATAACATATGATACAATTTTCTTTTTACAGTCAATACATTCTCGTTTACTTTTAATATTTTTGCATACATGAAGTGCTGGTCTTTTGAATAAATTTAAAAATGAATTGATTTTAAATAATAATTAGCTTTGACATGTTTTATGTCAAAATTTTTATTTCAGAATTGTACTTTACTTTTATTTCAGAACTTACATAATGTGCAATAAAATTTTTTAATTTTGTATGTCGGATTTTTTTCATTACGGTGCACATTTTGGTAAAAAGAAACCGGATATTTGGTACAGATAACTGAATATGGTAATTACTTTTCAAATGAGAGCTTAACTTAGTGAATACTTTTATTAAATTTAAA
>BMAV01017944.1:0-25182 GCA_019973955.1 Trichonephila inaurata madagascariensis | reverse complement strand
CAGTTTTCTCTTTATTGTTAGAATAAGCAAGATTTAGAATTTGTCAATTAACAAAGAAAAACAATATTTTTTCCGACTGAAAGAAACTATGTAAAAGATTTTTTTGGTGAATAAATAATCATGATCTAAGATTCTGTTAAGAAAAGCTTCACAAATTATTGTTTAGCTGAAAAACTAACTTTTGAGTCACTGTGTATCATATAACTTATGTCCACTACAATCATACTTAAGGAAATAAATATAAAACTGTGTGAGACTGAAATAGAAATTATAACATTAATTTAAATTAAAAGGTTATCTAAAGCAGAAATTTAAGCCGTAATTTTGATAAAATTACCATAAACAGTTCTGAACAAACAAAACACTAACAGAAAATCTTAAATATGAAAAATTTAAACAGATTTTTCATGCAAAGCAAAAGTGTGGATATTTTAATGAAATTTACATAATTTAAAAAAATTGGCTCCTTCAGTCATATTTATTTTATAATACAATAAATTATTTTCACTAACGAAATAAATTGCAGATTAAACTGAGGTTTGATAAATAATCATGAGATGTATTCACAAAAATAAATAATATTTTGGACAACAGATGGCGATAGCACTGCATTAAAAAAAATCTTTCTAGGTGCAGTAGCGCTGTTTTGATCCACTCCTTGTGATTATGCTTACAAATTGCAGCTTTCTTTTTCAGTAATATTTCGCAGAATTTATATTAATTCTTGAAAAAGCGAACATTATAATTTTTACAAACCAAAACTTATTATTGATAAGGGTATTTCAGTTTTTTTTTTTTTTTTATCACTGCAATTAACGTTAGTATTGTATTTCCGTTTTCGTTATCTGCTTTAGATAGTATGAAATTAATATCATGAATAGTAGTATTTTATCTTTCTCTCCGTAATCCTTTTTTTAATTCAATGTATAATTTTTTTCTTTTTTTTAATATTTTTGTTCTTATATATTTTTCTTTTTGCTTCCAATTTGCGATGTTTTAATTTGGCCAAATTAATCGACGGCATTGTCCTAAAATACGTTTTTTTAAAAAAAATCTGTATTTGATATTTTTTAAAATCTCGATGTTCCCCTGAAATATGAAATAAATATTTTTTAATATATATTTTGTCGTTGAACAAAACCGTTTATCTTGGTTTTATCAAAATATTGAGCCTTATTTTATTTTTGATACTTCTTAAGATTTAATTTTATTTTATGACTAGCTGTACCTCATGTTGCTGTGGCTCAGTCAGGTTAAAAAGACTGGTACGCCACACACACAAGGTAGTTAATAGTCAAAAATTGAAACAAATAAAAGAAAAGGTTCTTACATATTATTGCAGCAATCGCCAACTCTATTATAACTCGCCAAATTGGCAACCCCGATTTCCTATGTGTTGAATTGGCAACCAGATGCTTCATTTCATCTAATGTTGCCAATAGGTTGCAATAATGTGTAAGTACCGTTTGCTTTTGTCAGGTACATAGCTACCGCTGTATCAGCCATACCATATCTGAAAAGAGCCCTTAAAAGAATTTTGATACAGAGCCCACTCAGAGCTGTTTTGCAGTTCCATATGTCTTAATTATAACCTTTAAGTGTGTGCAATTGGCTTCAGTGCATAAAATTGCTTTACAGAAAATCTTAACTTGCTTATACTGGTCAAGTAAAAGCAGTGTTGTGGTAGTAATTACATATCAAACTGGAATAGGCATTGGAGAATGAGCAAAACAGACAAATGGTTTAAGTACCTGTTGATGAAGCAGGTGGTGGTCGTAAGATTGTAATTATTTTTGGTGCTTATGTACTATCTCTCTCTCTATCTCACCATCGTTCAAAATAACTTGCCAAGTTGACAGCCCCAATTTCGCATGTAAGGTATATGCTGAATTGGCAATTGTGTGCTTCGTTTCATATAATGCCACCAATAGGTTGTGATTATACGTAAGTACCTTATTTTTTCACCTTATGCTTTTGCATTGATAAAGATAGTAGTTCTTTTTATGTCAGTTAACGTTAGTATTGTATTTCATTTTTCAATTTATTTTTATGCTTGGGATATATACTTTAGATAATTCTTTTACATAAAGTACTAATTTTAATTTAGTACTTGCATATTATTGCACAATCGCGAACGTTCAAGATAACTCGCCACTTTGGCAATCCCAATTTTGTATGTGCTGAATTAGCAATCATGTGCTTCATTTCCTATAATGTCACCAATAAGTTTCGATAATATGTAAGTCCCTTTAATTCTGTACATTACTGTAACACAGTGCTTCTCAAACTTTTAATGCTGGCGCCCCTTTTCAATCACAATTTTAATCGCGCCCCCTTATTCATTAATAATGTAGTGAATGCAATAATAATGCACTTTGATGCTATAGCTACAATACACGATCTTAATTATAAACCATACAAATAAATAACATAAGTATTAAATTTTGTATACGTTACTTTTAAGCAAAAAAAATTAAGTAATAGGATAATTATTATGTTATTTTTCCTTTCTCTAATTTTTAAATTGAACATATTGCAAAATGCGGTGGCTGCTTAGAAGACAAAATATAGATATCAGCTAAATATAGAAAAAGATCTCAGAGGGTCAATTTCTAATCATAAGCATTCCTTATAAAAACTTTGCTTTCCAAGACAAGCCCATGGAAGTCGTTAATACTTATTAAAAACTTGTTCTTAATTTAGTATTAATTAATTAGTTATAAAATACTCTGTGCAGCACTAAAACATTAAAAGTATACCGGCTGAAGTGTCTGCTCTTTGCACGAGTTCATTTATAAGAAAATAAAACGTTATTGATATAATAGCTGAATTATAAGGAGAGTAAAGCCAAGTGCGCGACAATGTTTTTAAAATGATTGCTCCAATTATAATTAGTTTTAAGTGAATTGTAATTTTAAGCCTCACAGAATTAGCATTTATAATTGATGTTAAATAAATAATGAACAATAACTTAAAATTCCGATGAAGAATAATTGTATTATTTTTAATATTTAAAGCGAAAAGACTTCAACATGTTTTATCCCGGGAGCAGGCGCGCACTCGATACGGTCGAGCGGGGTTATTGAGTCACCCAATCCTTTATATATATATATATATATATATATAGTTATTTTATTGTACATGATACAAATCGTGATTCCAGAGAATAATTTAATTAAGAGAAAGCAAACTTACCTACTTTCCAGAACTTTTCAATTTTTTTCTTTGGTAGCAATTAAACCGTTTTGCCAGAATTAACGATTTTGTGATCTGTGTGTCCCGCGCGACCACTTCCGAGTTAAAATTCTTGGCCAAGTAATCCTTCAAAGTGTTCTCCGTGATTTTTCAAATATCATAAAACTCTTTTGCATGGAAAAAAGCGCAACACAGAAATAAATACATTACTTACAACTTCCCTAAATGAGAAACAAACACATAAGAAAGGGGTCATAACTAACTGTACCAATAACTTAGAAGGTCAAATAGATTATCCGCAAAAACAGATTACAGCTTATAATGTGCAGTATTTCAAAAATAATCACAGTGATGAATTTTTTATGTTCCTAAATTTTTTCTATTCTGGGTCTGGGATCTGTATTTTCTCTGAAAGAGTAGTAAAAATCACTTATCATGAGTTTACAGCAAATAAAATAAAAGTTTTTTTATTTGGTTTTTTTATCAAAGATAGCTAATTAGGTATTGAAGAAGTTTTTATTTTTGAGATGACTTATATCGCCTATAAATTATATCAGAGTAAAAGTATATTTCTTACTATGTCTGAAAGTATTTTGTTTTAATTCATTCCAGAGTAAATTAATTATTTTTTAAATCTTTTATTTTCGATATGTTCGCGCCCCCCTCGTAAGGGTATCGCGCCCCTCCAGGGGGGCGGGCCCCACAGTTTGAGAAACACTGCTGTAACATTAGATTGTCCACAACACACCATTTTGGCGTGATTTCAAAATCATGCCAAAACCGGGTAGCCTACCATTATGAAGTTAATATTTTGAGTGTTATTTGTGCCTGTTTTATTTGTCTTTCCAGTAATCCTTAATTAATTGAAAATAATTTTTGGGTGCTAATTTGATATCGGAGGTAGTAGAGTCAAGCTGTTGTTTATGTTCGCCAAGATGGGCGATAATATTACAATATGGTTACCTTAATATTTTTATCGTCTGTCGATGTTTTTCCATGGGGATAACATATATTAGAAATAACTTTTATTCTTTTTCCCTGTAACCCTTTAATTTCGACGATTTCTTTAAAAATTTAAACCTTTTTCAGAAATTTTCTTTTGTTTGCGCTTCTTTTAATTCTGGCTATTTTCAAATATGGATATTTCTAAAATAGGAGTAATAGAATTTTTGTCTTAAAAGAATAAGTTTGGATTTTTTTATCGCCAAAAAAATTTTTTTTTCGTTTTAAAAAATTTTTTTACGTTCTTTGTTCGATGAAATTGTTGAAGGAACTTGCGTGCAAGTTTCATATTCAAGTTTTTCACTACTTTGAAATTGATTTTTATAAAATTAATCTTAAAAACTTATGTAATTTTTTTTTATTCATAATAAAAAAAAATCAATTATTACTATTGAATATATAATCACATAATATTCGTTATTTATAATTGCTTTTTTTTTAGCATTTATTTATAAATATTTTTACATATTTTGTTATTTATTTATAATTATTTTTTTTAAGGATAATTTTATTTATTTAATTATAATTATTATCTTTTTTTTTTAATTTTTCTTATTTATTTTTAAGCTATTTTTAAATGTTGTTTATTTTAGTTATTTGGAGTTCTCTTACGCATTATTTTTTTTTTTTAAAATTGAAATTATTTTTTTTAATAATTCTATTTACTTATATTATATGATTATTATTTCTTAACCTTTATAAAAAAATACTACATAAAATTTTATATATAATTATATAAAATAATATAACATTTTATATATCTGCTTATAATACTATTATTAGTACATTTATTTTTGATTGCATGGTATTATTATTCTTTATTTATTGTTCCCCTAGGTTATTCTCAATTTTTTCCTTACCCTTTATTTGAAAACTTTTAAATGTATTTCAAAAAAAATTTTAAATTATTTTTATCATTAAATTCCGCTAGGCCCTTTATTGGATTTTTTTTAGCAAAAAAACAATTTGGCCATTCCCCCCGTTATCAAATTGTTAATTTTTTTTTTTTATATTTTGAACTAATATATATATAAAAAATTTTATATATTTTTTATATATATATATTTGCTGATTTTCCCTACTGAAATATTTTTTGAAATCGCGATTCTTAATCATTGGATCTTTTTTTAAATATGTTTTTATCTTTTTCAAAATTTTTTTAAATTTTCGTTAGATTTTTCAAATGAATAGCAGAATAAATATATATATATATTGTGTTTGTAAAATTTTATATTAATTTAATCAAAATATTAGCCTTCTTTTTTTTTTTGATATTTTTTTTAAGATTTAATTTTATGTTATAACTAGCTGTACCCAGCTACATGTTGCTGTGGCCAGTCAGCAAAAGACGGGTCCCCTAAAGTATCAAGGCTTAAAAAAGTAAAAACACAAAATTGAAACAAATAAAAAAAAAGGTTTGGTATTATTCCCAAAAAAATAAACTCTATTAATAACCCCCAAATTTGGGACCTTTATTTTTATTGTCGTACATGAATTGATAACTAGGTGCTTCGTTTATATGTCCCCCTAGGTTGATTTTAACGAAGCACAAAAATTTCAAAGCATAAATAAGTTCATAAAAAAAACATATTACTGAAAAAAAATTACACATTAATTTTGAATAAAAAGCTTCTAAACAAATAAAATATACCCAAATTTTGAGAAATGGCTCTATTCGAAGTCAGGGGGGAAAAAAATTTAATTTTAAAATTTTAAATTTTTTTTCTGATGTATTGCATTGCAATGAGCTTTTTTTGATAAGTGTCAATTTTGTGTGAGTATGTTTTTTTTTTCATTTTTTTTTCATTTATTTTTTTAATTGTTTTCTTATTTCTTATGCAATTGGGTAAAATTTTGTTCTGTCAATTAATTTTCATTTGAAATCCTGGAAATTGACCCTTTGGAGTATTTGTTCAAGTGGGATGAAATATTATGCTTTCCCCTTTTCATCAGGTTTGCTATTTGATTATTTTGCATCTGATTAAAAATTTTTTTTTGTATTTTTTTTTTTTTCCTTTTTTTTGTTTTGCAATTTTTTATTTTTTAAAATTTTAAACTTCATATTTTTAAGTCAATCAGGTTCAGTTGTTACATTTTGAATGTGGGCAGTCACCTTAATTTTTTCTTGATAAATTTCATTCTTTTTGTGAGCGTGTCTTTAACATGGGGGTTGATTTTGTGCAAATATATCATAAAAGTACGAAAATTTCCCAAAATTTTTCTGAGGGTTTTGCAAAATTTTTTGACCATCAATTTTGGGCTACTGTTCTAGAACATAAAAATTATTTGTATTTAGCATCCCGTAACAAAAATTGGTGCCATCAAATCACATCTTAAAATCAAAACAACAAAAAAATCTAACATTTATAAGAAAAAACCCCCGTCAGTCAGATTTGGTTGGAAAATAATGTGATTCCCTGGGGTAATTTGGGTGCAATGATTAATATGCGTTCCCACCCAAAAATAATAATCGTCCATGTGAAAACAGTCTTGTGTCTAGATATAAAAACTTTTATAAAAAAGACCCCAAATGTTGATAACAATTGCTAATGCTAACTAATTGTGAATCGAAAGAATTATCAACCTTCATCATACATTTTTGCTGTGAAATCCATGTTTATATTTGAATTTTCCTTCGTATTCTACGAAAAATATTTTAGTCCCCCAAAATTATGGTTTATGTTTCTCCCCCTTTTTTTGGAGATGAAAAAAATATATGATTGCAAACGCACAAATTTGATTTTTTTGTACATTTGCCCTTTCTTTTTTACTTCCCAGTGTTAGTGGCGTTTTTTTAAAATAGGAGCCCCTTAGATTTTTCTACATTGCATTGATATTAAGCTGTCTTTTTATAAAGTTGATTTTATATGATTGTTAATTTTTTCCCATTTAGTTTTTTTCATTTTCAGAGCAGTTTGGAGGTTGGCTCGCCCAAATTTAAATTTCCATTTAAATTCAAATTATTTATAAAAAATTTTTCCCTTTAAGTGATTGTTGGAGTGGAATGAAATATTTGTTTCTCATTGCTTGGGAAATTGAGCTGTGTTGAATCATGTACATTTGAAGTTAAATATTTCATTACCAAGAGTATTTTTATTTTGCCCTTTTTTTTTCTTCCTCATTTTCCTTTTTTTTCCCAGCATTTTAAAATTTTATTTTTTTGTTTCATTTTTTTTTTTCTTTTAGTGCAGTCAATTGGCTTCAGTACATAAAAATAATGTTTGTAGGAAATCAAATTTAGGTCATCCTATTCGCTAGACAAAAGTAGTGCAACGAGTAATTGCATAGCAAATGGTAAAACAGACGAAGACACGTCCTGAAGACGCAGCAGAGCAAATGCAGCCAGACTTGAGTAAGCATGTTTTGGAGCACAGCATTTGTTTTTACGACATCAGGTCTCCCTTTTGTTCTCGACAAAAGGGAATACGTAGGTTATGAATGGCTGAAAGATGTCATTGAGAAACGGCATTTCATCGTCAAACATAACTTGGTGGTGAGTAATCACAAGATAACGGTCGCATTGCATTCCAGTGTAACCCAGGAGAAGATTATTGGTTGAGCCAGTATGTTCTCATCAACGCAATTACAGAAGTGTGTCATTATTGCAAGACTCTGAAATTTAAGGGAGATACACAAAAGGAATGTTTTGTTCCACTGGAAAAATTAAATTGCCTCAACTTGGAGAACCACCAGAAACTTTGCTTGCCAGATATATTGTAGAATGAAAACATTTCCTATGTAACATAGAGAAGTACAATTCATGTTTCCAAACGACATTGTTTGGAGAAATGTGCATTTGTAAACACACCTGTGATTTAACAGAGATACCCATAAGCATTGTAAAACTAACCCTTTGCTCTTGAGGGATCTAGGGTAGAGCCATTTAAAATAATCCTCAAGCTTGAGGTCTCCACTATGAAGACAATTAAATAATTTTAGTTTCATAACATAAGGATGAAAATAAGACATAATAACTTCAAGTATTTGGTTAACAAGTTACAAAGGAAATCAGTTAAGGAAAGTTTTGTGTACATATATTTTGCTGCCCATCTGATATAGTAGTTAGTGACTCTGACTGCTGTGTCGTAGGGCCTGGGTTCAAATCCTGGAGAAAGCATGGATGTTTGTAAATGTATAGTGCCTTTGTGGCATGGAGATACTCTGAATAACCATTGAGCTGCAAGTCCTCTCGTGAGGTTGGTGGAAGGGGAAGAGAGTTGGGAGGCCGCTGACCACCTCCGGATGTTCTCCCTCAAAATTGGGGTGGAACCAAGCCAAATTGTATTGTCACTTGCATGATGCTCAAAGCTACAGCTAACAGCAACATTTATAATTTTTTTATTATAAAAAATCATACCTCAAATGCTTAAACATACTAAAAATATATGCCTTCTCTTTTCTTTCTTTCTAACCACACAGAGCCACAGCAACGCGTGGCAGGGTGCAGCTAGTTATTAAATAAATTAATGCAAACGAATTCATGTTTTGTACGCAGTCAGTCATATTGAGAAATTTTTAAAGAATAAAATCACAGATCGGGAAGAACAGAAACGTTTTTGCTTTAAACATATCTTTCATGCTGAATTAAATATTGGTTTGATCAATTTATTCAAAGAAATCTACTCATTTTTAAAAGTTCAGTTTTTTACCGCATTAAAAGTAGCTTTTCTTTTCTTTCTTTTATACGTTAGAGAAAACTGCAATTGTCTTGACATCTCTGCAATACATTCCCATGTATAAAAAACTATTCTCTTGTGACATAGCCATCCTGCGATAGCTATGTCTTGTTGGATCCGCGTAAGCTAGAGGTGTGGGATTATCTAAAAGATGAGACATTTTGTAATTCTTAACACAACTTTTATTAAGAATAACTTAAATTATTTAATTCTATACAACAACTTTCTTTAAGTGAGAATAAGCCACAAATTAAACTGAAAATTCAAGTCAGATCGCACAACTAGATCACTTATCTTAATTATATTTAATTATCTGCCTAATCTAACTTCCTATACAAAATATTACCTTTTATTGAGTAACCCTCCTACCTTGGTTGAAGACTCTCCTATTCTGCTACTTGTAGATAAGAATACTCAGGCCCTATTAATCTTTCTTATAATTAATATTTTTAATGAAGATGAGCGTATTCTTCTTCCTTGGTTGTAGGTCGTCTAACACTTGTTCCGAACTGTTCTGCACTAAGTTATCTCTAAGATCGCCGTCCGTCTCACTAAACCCTCTATCCTTTTAAAAGTATATTTTTGCATTTTCGCCCTGTTTCTCTTCTTGGTATTGGGTTGGAAAAGTTTTGCCATTAATCGTGGCCGTCAAAGAACTTAGGAGTTATGTTAGAAGAACGCGATAGACGTCACACTCTGGTGAAGAATTCTGTTGTTGTTGCTTATGCCACCTGATCGGCAGAAACCGATATTAACATTAAATCAAGGCCCACAAAATTCATCCATGGTAAGAGGCTAGATTTACTCCTGTCGTTTTCCACAGCTTTGAGCACCATACAGGTGAAAGTGTGATTTGGCTCGATTCCACCCAAATTTTGTGGAAGAACGTCCTGGAGGTGATCAGGGGCCTCCCACCTTTCTTCCCCTTCCACTTATCTCACGAGAAGACTTAAGGCTCGACGGCTATTTAGAGTACCCCAATGCCGCAAAGGCACTCTTTATTTACAAGTATCCATGCCTTCTCCGGAATTTGAAAGGCCTAACGGCTCAACAGTCAGCGTCACTAAACACTATATGTTTCATATGAAATGTATCATTCATAGAAAAATATTTACATAGGTAATGGAAAAACTTTTGTCTATGCACATCTAGCTTGACTTCCATATCGTCCAAGGAGTTTAAAAAAAATGACATACTTAATTTTATTTCTTACAAATGCTATATTTTTTTATAACAGTTTTCATCATTGTGACTCTGAATTTTTATAATAAAATTTTTCAAGTATAAACATGAAAGGAATGCATCAAAAATTTTCTTTGTGATTTTACCAATATTTACTCATTTGTATACAGGATTTTAAAAAAAAGAACTTATTAAAATGTATACAGAGTCAATATAGTGAAAAGCGGGGGGATCACATTAACATCACACTATAAAGCAAAAAAAAGGGATGTTGGCGAAAATTGCGTAATTCTAAGCCTCGGTTAAGTGACGAGGACGACACATGTGCTGGCAAGCCCCTTTCCTAACTACCATTCCACAAAAACGGGGAAAATTGAGTCTCTACAGATTTAATGTACATAAGCCTTCTCTACAGGGTGAGAAACCGTTACATTCTGGCACCGAGTTCGTGACAATAATCACTAGGTTACCGCAGCCACTTTTAATAATGAAACAAAATTATAAAATCTTTAAAAATCCAATTTAAAAGCATACGTAAAAAACACAGACGATTTAGTTTCAAAACATTTAATTAAACATAGTATTTTGTATCTACTAGCATAAAATGAAGAGTAAAATAAATAAATAACAATAAAACATTTAAAAACCTTATACTAAGTTTTTTTGTTAATATATAGCTTTAATAATTATGTTTAGCAGAAAAAAAGTATTTGATGATTTAATAAATGAGTTTTGAAGTTTTTTCTTCAAGATACTGAGATGAATAATTTCATCAAAGAACTCAGCATAAAAAAAAAGCACAGAATTTAGTAAAAAAAAATGCAATTTTAAAAATGAACACTAAGAATTGATTTTTTTCTTAGAATATGCAAAAAAATGTTTGAGCCCTCAAATAATATAAATTTGATTATTATGGAGCTTAGAAAGGAAGTGTCATCGCGCAAAAATTTAAAATAGCACATTATTTTCTTATGGATAAATGCATATTAAGTAGAAACATCTGATTTTTTTTTGGTAATAAAATTTAAAATGTTGCTGATATTTCTAAGTAGTAATAATCAAGAAAAAAAATGAATTCTGATTGGTACACAAGAGTTAAGAATAAAATTTTTATAAATGGCTCTGATTTCTGCATCCTATCCACAAAATTCAATGGTACTTTAGTACCTAGATATTACTTATGACAACATTGAAAGTGATATGCTATATATGATAATTTACAATAAAAAAAGCTTACTACAATAAAACGATTTAAAAAAAACAATTTTTTTTTAAATAAATTACTTTTAAAAAAATTTCTTATTTTTTTACTACTCATTCTTATTTTAAGTTCTGAAATTAACCGAATGCTATTAATCACATTTTCATTGGCTATGGTCTATAAGCAAATCTAAATTTAATGCTATCATTTCTTAAAAATTGGCTTAAATCTCTGAAAAAATCTAAATCATGTTGATTAAAACACATTAATTCTTGTTTTACAAGAAGAAAAGTTAACACACAATAAGGCAAAGTTAAACATATTCTTTTTACCAATATTTTCACACTCTCAGTTGATATAATGTTGAATCTTTCGTAATAATAAAATATTCTCTAAATTTTTGAGATTTACGTTTTTAAATGTTTATTAACTTTTATCAGAAAACAATGAATTAAAGAACACAAAATTTTGACACCTCATCAATTGTTTGAATGCAAATTCTATTTTAATTTTTACATGAATATTTAAACTATGTCAGTTATAATTTTTGGTATAATTGTAGTTGTATAAGGTTCAAATATTGGATTATAAATTGTACAAAATAGAAGTCACTCATTTTCATTGAAAAGAATGTTTACATCTTTTAACTTGTTATATACGCATAAAATATTACTGTGCACATAAAAAAATCTTATATACACAGATGTATATAAAAGTGTTTTACTAAAGGATTCAAGAGTTTTAATAGTCTTTTCTTTTGTTGATACATAATAATAATAAAAAATCATTTAGGATTATTAGGAATAAAGAGGAATTTGGAAAAGACACTAGGTCTTGAGTTTTTTTTAAAAATTTGTGTTAATTTGTTTTATAAAAAGTGCTAAAATTTGGTATGTTAATTTAATATAAATATATTTATATCCCCAATGCACTCCTAATTGAATTGATTTTCTGTTCAGACAAGTAGTGCAAATAAGATATCATTTTACAGTCACCCCTCTCAATAAATCTGCTTTTCTAAGAGTCGTGATGTTTCGGTTGTTAAGAATTCTAAATTTTTTTACATGGATAATTCTGGATTTATTTTCATCACATTTACTATCTGGAGCAGAAATGAATTTTCTTATACTATTCACTAACTTATGTGATATCAACAATTTTTTGTAAATTACTATTCTTTTGAAAAACTATAAACGAAAAAAGAGAAAAGTAATGAAAAATGTGAAATATAAAATACCGTACTGCAAGTATATATTCGCTTCCAAATTATAGCTTTTAACTATTACATCGAAAAAAACTCAGTATGAAATAATCTTTTTGTTGAGTACAATTAATCAGCTATGAATAAATATAATGGAGGAAAATTCAGTAAAGTATCTGAATATTTCGAAAACCATGAGTGATTATCTCCTTTAGAAATTAAGATAATGATAGAGATAAAACAAATAATATATTTAGAATAACAAGATATATGAAATTTCTGGATGAGATAATTAATTACTTTCCTTAGTACATCAAAAAATTAAATCTACGTGTAATTTAACATTTATGTCTAGTAATTGTAAAATTAATGTAATTTACCTTCATATTTAAATGATAATAATTCTTGCTTTGAAAAAAAACACTTAAAAATTGAATGGCATTGAGAAATGCATAAAGCATTTTAAATCTGATTTTGATTCAATTTTTTTTTCAAAATGAATTCGAGAAATCGATAAGATTACTGGTGAAACTACCCTGGTAATATTTCCAGAGAAGATGAGCTTTTTTTTTAAAAAAAAAATGAATATCGGAAATGCAGTGTATCACTACGGGGAATTTTTTCTGTGGACAGAAGCAAATCGCATATAGCTACTGCAAACCGGTTCCTCCCAAGGATATGCCTTGGCGATTTACCTTTGGCTAGAAAAGAAGGATTAGGCGGTGGAAAATCCCAGCCCCCGTTTTAAAACTGCCCAATGTGCGACGTTAATATTCACTCACTCACG
The DNA here is from genome assembly GCA_019973955.1 of Trichonephila inaurata madagascariensis. NCBI lineage: Eukaryota > Metazoa > Arthropoda > Arachnida > Araneae > Nephilidae > Trichonephila > Trichonephila inaurata. The sequence continues at coordinate 11,938 of BMAV01017944.1, read as the reverse complement.
CTTTATGAACTGATATGATAGACATATGAAACGTAGGAAAGTGCAGAATGCTCAATTATTTGGTATGTTCAAATTTCATTAATATCATAAGTAATCCAAATAATTGTAGCAATTTGCATATTTATTTAATTCATGCATATTTGTTAAACTGGAGAATGTCCATCGATTTGTTTTCAATTTATTCTAAATTTAAATTGCATAATGAATTTTTTGACTGATTATTATTTATTTATAAATTTTACTTAAAAAGTTTTTCTTGTAGAAATTTTTTTCATAATTTGAAGGAATTAGGAATGAAGCCCAATGTTGTTTAAAGCTGGATACCAAAAACTTAGGTTGTTTAGGACAAGAAATTAAAGTCGGGTTCTATTGTTATTTGTAAATGTGTGTATATTTTTCATTTTAATCACCCAATTTATTTGTTTTTCTGACTTATGTTAAAGTCTTTTCACACAAATATGTTGTACCGAAGACCTAAAATAGCATTAGCTGAATTTTTAAGATATTCTGTGTAAATTTTTAACCAAAACACAATATCATCTAATTCATACCTGCATTTTAACTCAGAATCTGTTAATACTTCGATCACAGTTCTTGTTCCATTTTAGCAATGTATCCTGATTTTTATTGAAATAGAATTTTAATTGAGTCATTTGTAACAGGATAACTCTTTTAATATTATGGAAAATTTATATCCTTTTAAATTTTAGATTCTGAAAATATCAAACAAAAAATTCTTCTAAATATTAACTTTAATTAGTATTATATGAAATATAAGATAATATAGCAACTTTTTGATTTTTAATATTGAAATACAATAATTTTTATCTTAATTAAATCAAAAAATTGAATTTTTAACAATCTGAATTAATATGAATGTTCATAATTCAATTGTCATCAGTAATTAATTTTATAATTGCCACATTATATTTGATTTAAAAATTCTTCAAATAATTCTTTAGGTAGTACAAGGGTATATGTGAACAGGAATGTGCAAATCATTTGCAAGTATATAAATTCAAATATAACTACTGCATTTACAGAAAACTGAACCACCTCAACACACACACAACTGAAAGGAAACTTAGTCATTATAATAACAAAATAAGGAAATCTTTTATAACAACTTCGGAATATTATTTATAAAGCTTAAAGTTTACAAAATGAGCATTGAAATGAGGCAATTATTTGCAATGCAAATAAAAATGGCATTTCTCTTCAAAGTGTGAAGAATGTTACATGTAACAATATTTTTAAACATAGCTCAGTTATGATCCAGGCAATGACCTTAGGGTGGGGAGAAATAAAACTAATTGGTCTGGGCCAAATGCAGACTTTTATGGAGTTGAAATGAACAGAACTTCCTGCCTGGCATTGATATCATTAAAATATATTTCAAAACAAAGGAACTCAACACATAGAGAAATTTACTATGACAATCCAAACTACATCTATAAAATGACATCTTAGCTACAAAGCAATAATTAATAATGTACTATTCAAATAATTGCATATAAACACTTTATATGCAGATCAACCCTATGCAATTTAAATTGCTACAATAAACACTGCTTGGTAAAAGTAACTACATATTAACTTAATGCAATTCAAAGAATTGTATAATTCAAATAAATGAAAATAAAAAGTGTGTGTTATATATATATATATAAAACACAGACTACTTTCATGGGAGAGGATATATTTCTAAAAAAATGTTAAAGAAAGCACATAGGCATGATATTTATGCTTAAAATTAAAAATTTGTTGCTTCTATGGGAGGGATTTAAACCCCACCTTTGTGTTAGTCACTGAAAATATAAGCAGTGCGTCATTCAAACACAAATAGAAAAATATGTAGCTTAAATGGTAAATTAACACTGTGTAGTTCAAAATAATGGCAAACAAGCAATTTTTTAAAATTCCATTGGCCAAGGTTACAGAAGACTACTCACCCCAAAAAGAGAAGGTCTGCTATTAAGTGGATATACAAACTTGGCAAATAAGTACTTTGTATTTAAAATACTTACAAATAAAAAATATACTATTCCAACACATGCAAATAATAATTGTGTGTGTGTGTACTGTTCAATATAGTTGCAAAATAACATTATATAATCTTAATTTATTGTAATTAAGAGTGCATTTATCTTTATATTATTTTTTTCTGAAGATAACCAAATAAATTTATTTTAAATGTTTCAACATTTCTTTATTTCATTTCATATCTATTTATATGTACATATAAAATTTCATTAACCAGTTTGTAAAATTCAATCTTAATCTTTTATAAAGAATCTGTTATTGACAGAATTCAAAAGCCTAAGACAAGCATTACAAAAACAATGAATTTAATTACATGCATACTACTGATAAACAGTACCGGAGAGCTGGTTCATTGACACTATCCAGTCTGTGTCCTTCTCATAATAAGTACCCAAACTTGCTACTTTGCAGTGATTTCCACTTTCAGCAGCCCATCATGGGGGAATTTTGACTGTATAAAATTATATACTTATTGGAATTACAATATACAGGAATGAATTTAATTTTTTAAAGTCTAAGTTAAAAATAATTTTTTTAAATTTCTGGCACAAAACATATTTATTGAAAAATTCATTAAAGAATTGGTTTTTATAAATTCCAATAATTTTCATTATTTTCCATTATGTGACATTGAAAATTCTGTCAGTAGAAGTCACAAATGCTACAACATGAGAACAAACTTATCCTAATCTGAAGAAATGCTAATTTTAAATATAACAGATAAATGAAAAAAAGTAGAAAATGGGAAAGTTTCAAACAGCAAGAGTTTAAATGCCCTATTATAAGAAAGGTAAAGAACATAATGAAGAATTAGTTTTAAAATGTACAGTTACTTTCCAAATAATTAAAAACAACAAATCTCATAAAATACATTGAAATTCCTACTATGTAAATTCAGGAATAAAGATAAGTCATCTTTTCCTCTTTCATTTATTTAATTTGAAAAACAATGCATGCCTAGCCATGTATGTATAATGCTAACTAAGATCACTGTTAGAAGCTGAAATCCATAATTAATGGCATTTATTCAGAGGTTGACTAGCCTGTACTTTACTAATTAAAATACAAATGTTAAAAACATTATTTCTATTTACTGAAAAGGGTTTACTTTCCTATTCAATGCATCAAAAAACTTTTGTAATTCATCTTTTTTTTTCTCTCCTTTTATACGTACATTCTTTTTCCACAAGGTACAGATATATATGTCTCCAAAAGTGATTGGAAACAACTTTTAATTGTATACAAGTACATGTTTTGTTTGCTCTCTGAACAAATGGATAGGGAAGTTTGTTCCTATTGCATGTTAATTTTTCATCATATTTAGCCAATGATATTGTTTCCAATTCCATATAATTACTTGACATGATCTGCAAATAGTATAAATTAAGATATTAATATACATATAATGTTGATATTTTTCAAAACATGATATAATTTATAAGGTACAATACATATTATAAGTACAGTAGGCTAATTAAATAACTACAAAAAATTATTGCAAATCTTAATTTGCATAATTAATCTTTATTGGCATAATATTAAAATAAATTGAAAGAATGAAAATTTTTCAAACATTTTTTTTTTCAGTACAAAAAGAATTTAGATTTGATGTGGACGAACAATTCAGCAATTAATTACACTAGCTAGTCCAACAGTACAGTAAGAATAAAGAAATATAAATACATAAATGCATTTTCTATGTATTTGTCAGTTTTTAACTATAAAATAGCTAATAGGGTGCAATAAGTACATACAATTCAGAAATCAAACACACTGATTAATCTTAAACAAGCCAAAAATTAACAAAATGTAAATAAAAAGTATTTTTCATATATTTATAATTATTTTTCTTTAATTAAATAAGGAAAAAATATAAAATAATAGCTGTAATGAAGTTTTATATGTAAAAATAAGTATATACACATGCAGTGTACCTAATTATATTCTTAATAATATAAGATTTAACAAACAAAATTATTTGTCATTACTTTTTGTTTGATAAACAAAAAAGAAACAAAAAAATCAAAGAAACCAATACAGTTTTGATAATAGATGTTTTATATTAAATACTAATCGCAGAAAAACGCGATAAGCAAGGAATTGTGTTAACCTTGCTCTCTAAATGAACCAAAAAAGTTTGCAAGGTATTTTATCAAAGATACTGAAATAAATAATATAAAATTCTGAAATTTAAAGATCATCTTCTATCCATATAGTTGAAAACAAACTTCCATTAGAAGCTTGAAAAACTCAGTTGAATTTTGATGTTTTGAATAGATTTACATTACACTGTAAGTAAGGCTGAGTTTGGCTCAATGTTGTTGTTCACAAAGTAGAACCTTTGCATAGTAATGGATTAATAAGAAATTATAACTAAATGTACGACAAACAATAATCAAAAATATTGCATGGAAAAACTTTAAAGACAAATAAAAGTCCATTTCTGAAGATGATTGAATTAATAATTTTACTTAATTGCAGATTCTTTTTAATTAAAATTTGTTTTAGAAGCATGGAAGACTAATTAAAAAAAGCACACTGAAATACAAAATGATAGCTCAAATACTTTATTACAAATAATAAATAAATAATTTAAAACTAAGGCAGAAATATCGATTAAAAATTGATTGAATATTAACGTCGCACTGTTCAGCTACACGAGGGCTTTTGGCAACGGACCACGTAATTTTGAACCATGGTCAAGTGATGTGGACGACACCTGAGCTGGCACCCCCCTCTCCTAACTACTACACCACACCAACGGGAGGACGTTTCAGCTCTCCACAGATTTAATGTGCATCGCTGCCCTACACGGCGGGTGTTTAGTGGTACTGGGCTCGAACTCGTGACAAGGCAAGCCACAATCCGATACCGATACCACTCGGCTACCGCGGCCACCCAATAAAAAGGAAATAAGTGTATCATTACTTACCCTACAATCTGCAGTTATAACAGATGGGTTATGTCACTTTTTTCCCCTTCCTTCTGCATGAGCTAGAGCCAAAATAACAAATGCCCTTCTATTCACACAAAATGATTTAACATCAATGAATGATTTATAACTAACAAATTTGCCTTGTGTGAAATAACAGTAATCTTTTCTTCAGTTGAAAAATGTCAGATAGTTTTATTCATCTCTGTAACTTAAATTATTTGCTGAGCTAATTATATTTTTGACATATGTGATTGTGTAAAACTGAGTATAGCATTATTATTTATAGTACAAAGTGGCAAGAGTACTGATGGAAAAAAACTACTAAAAATAAAAGCTTAAGATAAACAATAGAAACCATGTGTGTGCATAAGACCAATGGTATAAACTAAGCTTAAGAATACTGCTATAAACTATAGTTAAACCAAAACTATAATCACACTATAATAAAATACAATAATAATGTAGTTTGAAAGTTTAATACAGTTACAATGATAACACAATCAAGCGCTAATGTTGACAGGAATGTCATATTACAAATTAAAAACTACAGTGGCATCATTTGGTGCTAAATTGATCACATTATTTTGGTTAAAAGTTCTAAAATATTTTTTTTTATGAACTCTTAAATTCGTGAATACTAAAAACTCTTATCTAAAAAGCTTGCATTCAAAACTGTAATTAATTCTCGAAGGATTAAATGAAAAATTACGCAGAATATTTTATCTTGATATGGTTAATTAAAATAATCAGAAATAGAAAATCTGCATGAATACTTGAAAAAAATTTATCTTATTTATACTATATTTCAAATATGAGTTGGTTAGTGGGTTGTGTGTGCCAGCTCAGGTGATATTCTCATCACTTCACCCTGGTTCAAAATGTAAAGGTCTGTTGCCATTGCACCCTTGTGTACAAAGTTCTTAACCCTTATGCAGTTTCAAAAGTTGATGTCAATAAAACAATCAGTCATTAGAAATGAAGTAAATAATAAGGCAATGACACAAAGATGAAATATATAATCATATCAAACTGGTATCAAGGGTGTGTATAACCCCTTCTTATTAAATATAGGAAACTCAGTGCAAGCAGAAGAGTGGATCATTGCAGCATATTAAATGTTATAAATTTTGAGCATTCCAAAAAAAAATTTCACAAACACCTACATTTAGCAAATTTACTGAGAGAGTCATGCTTCAATATTTTTTAAAAGACAAGTTTTCTTCATTTTTTTATATATTTTTGAAACATAATTTCTGAAATATAGAAAATATTTTGTATAAATTATTTTTTAGAAAGTGTGAATACAAACTATACATTTTTATTTTGTATAGCCTAAAAAACTTTGACTCAATATATAAAACATCACAAGTGCTACATGTATTATATCAGTATGAAAAGTCAATTCAAAATTCGTCAATGTTTGTTAAAAAGCTTTCTATCGAACATGTTTTAAATTTAAAATATGTGTATATATTTATATACACATGAACATAAATCTATTGAAATTTATTGCACAATACTTTTATAGTGATTAAATTTTAAAACATTTATTAATTATTAATTTCACTTTTTTGCAACTATTGAATATTAAATAGTTAAAACAACTGTGGAAATTTTTGGCCATGACAGCTTAACAAAAACCTTTAAACTTTTCAGATAAACAGGTAATCATGGTATTATTAATAAAAAATAATTATAGTATTGCTATTTCACTGATGAGTCTTTTATGTATAGACTATAGCTTACTATACAATAGAAATATAAGAAAAATCATATAAAAAAAAGAATAAATGAAATATCTTAAATGCCATAATGTAATAAATGTCTTAATCCACATACAAATTACTTAGGTTATGTATAATTCCCACAGCTTCTACAAAAGCAAATACGTTATTTCCCTCACATGATTTTTCACTAAAAACTGATCAATTTGTCCTTAATTATTTAAATTACAGTTGAACCTCTGTTTAACAAGCCTCTATATTGCGAATTTTTTCCTGGAAAAAGAACATTTTACAATTTTTTTCGTAAAATAGCAAAGTGAATTTTCTACATAACGAACATTTTCTCTCGCGATTCAATTTTTTTTCTCCCTATCTTTAAATTATTTTTGGACATTTCAAGTTATTCTCTCTTTTAACACATTTTATGATAGTCATAAATCTTGAGCTGTTTTTATAAGGCGCTTAACACACAGAGAGCAATAGAATGCTAGGTATTTCATCCAAAAAAAATGCAACTGTTAACCCCCATTGTCCAATTAACTGGAAACATTTTTGATATCCTGTTTTACCCTCAGTGGAGTCCTTGAACTAGTCTCCATTCGTTTGTAATGTTGATCAGTCGTACTGGTAACTACGCTTCTAGAAGCTCGAAAATGTCAAAACGTAACTGCTAGAGAATCAAAGAAAAAAATTAATACTTCAGGAAGTTGTTAAGGACAAGATACTTTTTTGCAGTTTTTCTTTTCTTTGACAGGTAAGATATATAAAATTAATATATATTAATTTAAAAAAAATGCATGAATAATTATTTTTTAAAATATAGTGCTTATGAATTTAAAATTTGTTTTGTGTGGTTTATAAAGAAAATCTAAAAATGAGCCTCTATAACGAACATTTTTTTGTGATTTAGGGACTTTGTTATATAGAGGTCCGACTGTATTTATTGAATACCTTAAAATATGATAACATCATTTTTCAAAAGATAATCAAAAATTTCAGCTTATACCAAATATAAAATTATTGGGAGCAGGCACATGCTAGAAGATCGACTAACAGCAAAATATTAATTACATACATTTTACTTTAAAATATATATCATTCTTAGTAAATGTTAAGTTTTCCATGGCCAAAAAATAAAACATATTTTTACATATTAAACAGTGTGCCATAATTCATTAAAATAAGTATCAAATTTTAGTTCTTTTTTCACACAATTAAAAATACAAATAGTATATAATATTAAACAAACCTGTTTTAACTCTATCTGTAACAATATCTACACACAAACCTTATAATAGAAACTTAAGTATTAAAGAATTCCAAAGCACATTAAATAAAAATTTAATTTTTATGCACTTTAGTTCTATATGTGGTAAATGAAAAAAAAAAGGGGGGGTTCAGTTTATTTATCATAAAATCTAGTTTTAAAATACATTTAAAAATTCTACAAAAAATATTTTTAAAAAAAGGTGGAATTCATATATATAAAATTCTTACTAATAATATACAGCAGAGAAAATCACTGAAAAAGTTATAATTATTTACATTTGTTTCATATACTCTTAAAAGACAAAGCTATATGCAGAGGCTTATTATCCTTATTTCATGTTTAAAATTTTTCAATTTTATACAAATTATTTTTTAAAAACACATTTTTATGCTTCACATTAAACATTATTTCAAAATATGCACTACACAACTTAACATGTAAAACACAATTTAACATGAATACATTAAATATTTTTCTTTAAGTATAATGATCAAATTTTTTCTCACAAATTTCACAAGCACAATGCTCTTCCTTTGTATGAATGCACAACTGCATTATTAAAATAGTTCCAGCAGAAAAAAGAATTTTTGTGCAGAATCTTTAATTGGAAATGTATATGAAAATGGCATTCTAAATGATTCTAAGAGAAAACTGTCTTACGTATTTTCACGAACTCCTTTTTCCTTTGTATGAATACACAAATGAATCTCTAAATATCTATTCTAGGAAAAGTCTTTCAACTAAATTTAAAAAACATAGTGCTTGTCTCTTAAATAAAATATGCTTGTAAATGTGTCGTCTGAGAGAAGTCTTGCATACTTTACAGACATATGACTTCCTTTGTATGAATATGCAAATGAGTCTGTAAATTAGACCTCTGGGAGAATACCTTCTAACCTATTTCACTGACATAAGGTGTTTCCTTAGTATGAGCATGCACATAAATATTCAAGCTAGTCAAATGAGCAAAAGCCTTCTGTCAAATTTCACAAACATATGGTTTTTCCTTTGTGTGAGTACACAGATGCATTACCCTGTGAGAATGTCTTCTTACATATTCCACAGATATGTGGTTTTCCATCTGTATGAATACGCAAATGAATTTTTAAATTGTTAGAACATGAAAATGCTTTCTTACACATTTCACAAACATATGGTTTTTCCTTTGTATGAGTGCGCAAATGAATTTTTAATTTATTTCTCACAGAGAATGCCTTACTACAAATTTCACAGACATGTGGTTTTTCCTTTGTATGAATATGCAAATGATCTATTAAATGATGTCTCTGTGAGAATGACTTACTACATATTTACAGCAGGGTTTTTCCTTTGGGAGAAAAATTTTTTTAAAAAACCCGGAGAATGCCTCTCAAATTTCAAAACATGGGTTTTTTCCTTTGGGAGAAATGCATTTTAAATTATCACCTAAAAATCCCTTTTTTACATATTTCACAAACTTTGGTTTTTTCCCGGAGAATGCAAATAATTTTAAAGTCCCAATTTGGGAAATTTTTTCGGGACATATTTCACAGACTTTGGTTTTTCATTTGTATAGAAATGAATTTTTCATAATTACTTGGGGAAGCCTTTTCATTTTCACAATAGGGTTTTTCCCTTTTGAAAGGGAGAATACAAAATTTTTAAACCAACCCGTGGAAAAAAGTTTTTTTTACATATTTCACAGGCATGGGGTTTTTTCCTTTGTAAATAAAAATAAATTTTTCAAAAAATACTTTGTAGAATGCCGACATATTTCACAGACATATGGTTTTTCTTTTTGTATGAATAGAAATGAACTTTTAAAATTTTCTCTGTAGAAGCCTTACTACATATTTCCGACATGGGGTTTTTTCCTTTGTATGGTATGCAAATGCTTTTTTTAAACTATTACCCCAAAAATGTCTTCCATATTTCAAAAAACATATGTTGGATACTGTGAAACAATGAATTTTGAAATTTCTGCTCACAAAAATTTATCCATTTTTCATTAAGTTTTTTTTTTAAGAATACGCAAATAAAATTTTTTAATTTTTTGGCCCGTGAAATTCTGGCTGCAAATTTTTAAAATCAAGGTTTTGATTTGTAAAAAAATGAAATTAAAAATACAAAACATTCAATGTTTAATGAAAACCTGACGTTCTTCGCATTTTTCAAAGATAGGCCAACGGTTTTAATGTAGAGGCGATTAGTGTACAACTACTACTGTTAGTAGAAGGTTTAAAAAAATTTTTCGTAATAATTTTAAAAGTACGAATACACAAATTTTTGTAATTCTTCACTTGCAGGACTTATAAAAAATTTCACTTTCCAATTCTTCGGCACTTTCAAATGAAAAAAGACGCATGGTTTAAATAAAGAGCACTTTTTGAGTTCCTCTGTTCAGTTCTAGTTCAGTTAGTACAGTGGTTAAAACTGTAAAAATGGAGACTTGGATAAGGCCTTAAGCTCCGATGTATTATGAATTAGATCTTAACTTGAGTTGTAATGTACGGTTAGTGATTGCACTGTCTTATCACAGTAGTTTTGACTTTCGCCTTGTGTTTTAACTGAAATTGAAGAAAGTGGAATATTGAAAATCTATTAATTAGGATTTTAGAATCTTTTGGTTGATGTTAAAAATTCTTCAATTTTTTGAACTTGCTCTATTGTTTTACATTTTGCTATTGAGGAATATGACCATTCTTCGTGGTTGGAGATAAAAATATTTTTAAAATTTCACTGCTGTGATTTGTATTTGACACAGTTTAATATAAAGTGTTCACTCGTTTCTGGTACTTGACAATCTGCACACAAAGGAGAATCTGTTAGTTTAAAAAGGAAATAAATATCATTTAGTCGTAATTTTTTAGGTCGCAACTTATTGATTAAGACTTCTGTATTTCTATTTTTTGCTGCCTGTCTATTCCACTTTTCAAGATGAGAAATATAAATATAATTTTGGGAAAACTTCAGTAACGTGGCGCTGGGATTTTCTACCGCCAAATCCTCTTTTCGAGCCGAAGTTCGATTGCCAAGGCGTATCCTTGAAAGGAACCGGTTTGTAGTAACCATATGTGTGTGCGCGCGATACAATTCTCCTCAGAAAATGACTCCGCGTAGTAATACATCGTATTCCTGACATTCGATTTTTTTAATGCTGATGTTTTCTGAAAATATTACCAGTGTAATTTAAGGGGTAGGTTAAACGATTTCTCGAATTCACATTTTTAACTTTTTTATCGCAAAATCAGATAAAAAAACTTTGTGTGCATGTCAAAAAAGTTAAATTTCAAGGTTTTTTCCCTTTTTTCAAAGCAAAGAATTATTATTTAAATTCGAAGCTAAATTAAATTATTTTTACAAATACGAGACACAGGTATCAAATTAAACATAGTTTAAATTTTTTGCCAGTACAAAGGAAAATAATTATTTATAATTATGAAAAAATACACATTTTAGTATAATCAAAGCAGAATATCTTGTCAACAGTGAGACAGAATCTAATCGAGAAATCTCATATCTTACTACCCTAAATTTCTATTATTTCTTTTATCTCTATCATTACCTTAATTTCTAAAGGAGATAACTACTGAGATTTTTCGAAATAATCAAATGATTTTCTGATTTTTTTCCTTTACATTTATTCAGAGATGATTTATTTTTTACAACATAGATTATTTTATATTATTTTTATTTATTTATTTTTGAATAATAGTTACAAGGAAATTGGTTACAATTTGGAAGGGAATATATTCTTACAGTGCAGTATTTTACACATTTTCTCTTTTTTTTTATTTATAGACTTTCGAAAAAATAGCGATTTACAAAAAACTGTTGATATTGTATGAGTTTGTGAATAGTATAAGAAAATTCATTTCTGCTCCAGATAATAAAATGACCGCGGTAACCTAGTGCGTAATGAACTCGTGGCCAGCATGTCATGAGTTCGGGGCCCAGTACTGCAGAAGACCCGCTATGTAGGGGGGA
>BMAV01017943.1:0-54072 GCA_019973955.1 Trichonephila inaurata madagascariensis | reverse complement strand
ATATTTCAAAATACTTTAGAAGGGCTCTCAACTGCCAAAAAAGGTCATGAAACCATTGACGAAATTAAAAGGGCAATTTTGTAATAAATCACTTTTTTGAATTCTGATAGAGGTGGATGCGAATTTTCGCACTGAAAACAAAAGCTTTTCGTATACTATTACCTTTTTAACATCATCCCCCTTTTTGTGAATCTGATTTTCTGGATGGCTACTTTGAAGACAAAATATAGATCTGAGCTAAAATCAAAAAATAACTCTGAGTGTCAATTTCAAATTTTTAGCCTTCCTTTGAAAATTTTGCTCTGCAAGACCCCAGGGGGAAGTCACTGAAAATTATTAAACTTGTTTTATACTGGCTGAAGTACCCACTCTTAACACGAGTTTTTTTTTTTAAACATGATAATATATTATTCTTGATATAATAGCTTAATTGAAAGGAGAGTAAAACCAAGTGCATAAAAAAATGTATACAAAATGTAAAATAATTTATTTAAAAATACCCATATTATAAACGGTTTTGAATGAACTGAAATTTTAAAACCTTCGCAGAATTAGCATTTAGAATAAATGTTAAGTAAAAAAAAAAGATTAAAAAATTTAATGAATAACAATTGTGTTATTTTTAATATTTAAAGCGAGAAAGCACGGGATCGGTGGCACTCGATACAAATGTTAATGGTCGCGGGGTGAAGCACCCCAATTCTTTTTATAATTATTTTCAATATACAAGATAAAAATCCAATTTCAGTGAATAATTTAACTAAGAGAAAATAAAATTTTTACCTATTTCAAGGTTTTTTTAATTTTTTTTTAAATTTGAGAAAATATCCAAAAAAAACTGAACTAAATTTTCCAAATTGGTGACCAATAAAGGACACAAAACAAATTTTTGCAAATTACAGGTAAGTTATTTGAAAAACAAAACTGTCCATTTTCTTCACGTTATTGTAATTTTAATGTCCTTTGATGATCGAAAATATCCTGGCTTTTTTTTGTTGTGTCTTTTGACGGGTGAAGTGCATTTTTGGTACACTTATGGCTTCATTATTTTTGATTAAGTTCTTAATGTAGCTATTGAAAATTTTCCTTTCGTTTCATGTTTATTGCTTTTTCTTTACTTTCGCTAAATGATTATATGATTATTTCAAAAAGTTTTTCCCCTTGTTTGACAGCTTAAATTTTTCCTTTAAGATCACAGATCCCCAAATTTTTTTTTTAGATTCGCTCATTTACATTTATAAACCATAATCAGTCTATAACACAAATTAAAAAACCCCTAAGTTATTCATAGGGAAAATGCAGCATGTTCAAGAAAATATTTTTTAAAAAAAAGTGGTCGTGCCGGGAACTCGGTCTAAAAAGTACATTAAGATTCTAAAAAAAAAAGTTTGCCACTCCCAAAAAGGAAATATGTTATCAATTTATTTTAGCCCCATTAAGACTGTCATATTAGAGGATTCTCTGTCAATATTGGAAAAATAAACAGTTTTCCCAAATTAACATTTTGATTATATGTTTCATTATACTCATAAAAAAAAATCTTGGCCAATTAACCCCTTCAAAGTGCTCAATATGCTTATCCATGTATAAAAAAAACCCCCTTTCACTTTTGTGAAAAAAAAGCGCACAACAGAATTATATAATTTACAACTTCCCAAAAAAGATAGGGATGCAGGTAACCATCCCCAGTAATTTCAAAAAAAGCCAGAAAAAAGTAATTTTTTTAAGTTAAAAGAAACGTAAAAAAAAAAATCCCCATTGTGGGGAATTACAAAAAACAAACAAAATTTTTTTTTATTTAGTTATAGGATAAAAAGATAGCTAATGGGCGCCCCGTAGAATCTTTTTTTTTTGATGCCCTTTTTTTTTCAATAGATGATACATATAAATAAATACCCAATGTAAATCTTTTTTTTATTATACAAAAGGGTATTTTGTTTTTTTTCATTCCAGAAAATTTAAATTTTTTTAACCCTTTTTATTTTCGATATGCTCGCCCCCCCCTTAAAGGGGTTATCGCACCCCAGGGGGCGTGCTGCTGGTTTTGAGAAAACACTGTCCTTTTGCGTAAGGGAAAACAGTTTACATTTTTTTAATTTTAATAGAAGAAATATTTTTAACTTTTTAAACAATATGTTTTGGAAAAATAAAAATATTTTTGTCTGTTCCCGGTATTTTTTTGGGCCCATATTTCTGAAACAACAAAAAATAAAAAAAAATTAAGCATTTATTTCAAAAAAAAAAAGCCTAAAGTGCTGAAATACATCCACATGGAAATAAAATTTTATAGACTTTTTTTCTATATAATAATTAAATCTCTGATATTCTTACACTAAATTAAAAAAGAAAAATTCTGATCTGCAAATTTGAACAACAGTCATAGATATTTATGAACACAAAAAGGCAACTTTTAACTATATAAAAGGTAGGTAATTTAAAATGAATAGCGTTAACTATATTTTTATCAAAATTCGGGAAATGTATGAAAGGGGGAAATGGGGTGAGTGAAGGTTTTTATTTATGTTGCATTACGGGGGGTGTTGATAATTCGAACGAAAAAAATTAGAGGGGGGGGGTTAGTTGGCCGCATGGGCCCAAAAATTTGTCATAGAACAAATTGTAAACCACTTTTTAATCGGTGTCTTTCCCGCCTGAGCTCACACCCTCTCTCCTATCTCCACAGTACGAAAAAAAGGAATTTGAGCGTAGACGGATTTAATGTGCTTTAAACTTTTCTACAGGGAAAGCCCACTGAACCAGGGTGATATTTCGTTACCGAAAAAACGCCTCTGAACATGAAACTAGAGTAATATCGCGTTACTCTGGGGGATTTACGATAATTTCCCAAAAACCCCAGGAATGCCATATTATTTTCGAAAAAAGCCCCACGACAGAAGATACCCCCAAAGGGATCCCAAATTTAGTTTGTTAAAGAACAGCAACAAAATAATGCTTTTTAATGATTGATTACGTAATCCTGAATTGAAATAAACAAAAAGAAAAAAAATCTATATAAAAAACGTTACAAAATACATTAAAGGGCCATAAATTTACCAATAAAAAAAAAATTCAGTTCTCCGAGCGATTCCTATTTTCAACGAATAAATTTTTTAAATTTAAAAAAATAAATAAAAAAAAAAACATTTGCAGAAACTACGTGACCAAAACTAAAGGGTTATTGTTCTTTACTTATAAATCCAGCATTCTCAAAATTTTTTTGGGTTCAACGGCTGAATTTTTCTATCATCCACGAAATTAAAAAGAACATCGGGCCTTGTAACCTTAATAGATTTCTGTGTTTTTTAAAAAAAGGGGTGGAAAAAACTCATTCTTGCGATAAACAATTACCATAAATTTTTCCCTTTTTTAAACATAGATCTTTAAATTTTTAAAACTGAATTTGCTTCGAACGAATATTTTTCATAAAACTTTTTTCGAAAAAATTCAACCCGGGATCATCAAGTAGAACATTCTTGTACTTTTTGGCAATTTATATATATATAAGGTCAAGGCCCCTCACTTCCCAACAACCTACCGGAGGATTTTTTAAAGTTTAACCCTCAACAAATGTATCGTACATGGGCATTTTTTCTGTTTGGGGGGTTTTCCCGGCGGAAAACCTGGCCCTTAAAACCTTGACATGACACCCAATAATCCCTCACCGGGCCCTTACTAACCCCTACCGCGTTCAAATAATATTATGAAGAAAATATATTCCCAAAATCGGGAACTCTTGGTCACTACGCTCATATTTTTTTTTCTTAAATTAGAATGTTTGATTTTAAAAAAAACTTTTTTAAAAAACTCGTAGTACACACCTTTGTTTTTTTTGTGTTTTTTTTTATTCTAAGCTAAATTTTCAATGATTAACAAAAATTCTGTATCAAAATCCAAAAAATAAACGTCCTCGTTGGAAAAAAAAAACCAGAATTTTTTTCAAATTATAAAGTATTAAGTCTTTTAAAGAGACTGGGCTTTGAAGAAACCCCCTTTTTAACCCAAACATCGGGTTTCCTAGTTTTCCATTCATTTTTCTCTCTATGAATGACACTATCATTTATAATTACAAACTTTTAAACCGATTGAATTTCTCTATACCAGTTTTTATTAAAAAGAAATTCTACAAAATAACATTTGAATACCGTTATTAGTCTCATCTATACAATTAATTGAGGTTTCTGCCTACGTTTCAAAAAATTTTCTATTATCAATTTTATTTTATTTTGTAGGTGCTCTCTTTAAATTTAAAAATTAATGAAACACCAATCAAAAAAATTAAACCCCAAATGAAAATAAATAAAATTAGTTTTTTTAATTTAAAAAATTCCCCAAACAGTTCTCCCCAAATTTCAAAGCATTCTACAGGGGAATTTAAAAAACTTTATTAAAAGAAATTTTTTCCCAACAAGCAAATAAACAAAAAATTTAAAATTTTTTAATTTTACGGGGTTTTAGCCCAATGAAAACATATTATATCAAAAATTTTTTTAAAAAAATACATTTTTTTTCAAAAAAATGAAGGGTTTTCAAGAAAAAAAACAAACACATATATATAACAAAGAGCTAAATATTTTTTTCCTCTTTTATCAACTTCAGTGCTTCTCAAACTTTAAATAACTGCGAAACAATTTTAAATCAAAATTGTCATTGCCCCCCCATACAAAAAATCCTTTGGGCACAATAAAAATATACTTTGACGCGGGAGCTACGATACCACAAAAAATTAATTATAAAAACAAAACATACTAAAAAAAAATATAAATATTAGGGTTTTGGCCATGAGAATCCAGTAATATACTAGTAATTTTTAAAACTTTTTTTTTAATTTTTAATATTGATAAATTAATTATGAGAAACTTTTTTGGAAGTACAAAGTACTTTTAAAAGGTTTAATTTCGTTTAAATGTGCTTTTTAATTTTTTACTAGGTCAGAATGAATTTTTTTTTTACTTCGGTTTAAAAAACTTAATATTTTTTTGAAATGTTTTTACATTCGTCTTTTTTCACTAAGCTCACAAACCCCCTTTTTAAGTGATATCCCCGCCCCCAAAAGGGACGGGGCCTCATAGGTTTGACAAACGTTGCCCTACTTGGAAATAAAAGGCATAACAAAAATACCAAAAATATGCATTCGTAAGTTTTTGAGATATCACCTCAGTTCATATTTTAAAAAAAACCCCAAAAAATTTTTGGATTTTTATTTTTTTAAAAAATTTTAAGCAACATCACATGTGTTTTTAAAAATTACTAGTTTTTAGAGAAGTCCTTTCTTTTTTTTAAAGTTTTTAATTTTTTTTTTCTGTGTGTTCGATTTTTTTTTCCCTACTCAAAATAGAAAATAAATTAAAAGGGCCCTTAGGCTCATATTCATAATTTTCCCAGCAACCCCCCCCCCCAAAATACAAATAAAATGTATTGAATGCATTAATAATGTGCTATGAAGCTAACGCTCCCCTAAAAAGCCCCTTTTAAAAACCCGTAAAAATTTCAAGAAAAAAAAATTGTTTCCGTATGTGTTACTTTTAAGTAACAAATTTTTTTAAAAAGTTATTTTTTATGTAACACAGTGTTTCTTTTTAACTAGGGGCTTAATCCCTTTAAATTTGGGGGAGAGGGCAAAATCTAAAAAAGTTGAAAACAAAAATTTTTTTTTAAAAAAGTTATCAATTTCCCGAAAAAAAAAGTGAAACAAAATACATTCTGACATAAAAAATAAAATAAATTTGTAAATGTATCAGTACTACAAAAAAGTATTTGATAATTAATTTACTAATACTAAGTAAAAAAAAAAATTTAATGATTACCAGTGACCCAATCATGTCAAAAAAACTATAAAAAAATTAAAAATTTTTATCCCCCATTATTTGTTCATTTGTAATAAAATTCATATTGCCCCTTTTTGGGCGTCAAATTATAATACTATTGAATTCAAAAAATTTTTTATTTTTCCCGGGTTTTATGCGATGAAAAAAACAAAATTTTTTAAAAAAAAGTTCTAATTCAAGTATTTTTACAATAGTGCTCTTTTTTTTTGTGTGCCTATGATTAATATTTATTTTTAAATTTTGGTTTTTAATATACAATTTGTTTTAATGCACCGATTGCCGATTCTGGCCGATTTGGGGAAAAATAATTTGATTTCAAAGATTTTTTTTTCTATAAAAAAAAGTAATTTTTTCCAAAACCCGCACGCATTTATATTTTTTCTGTCCCCAGAAGCTTTTAACAATCATTTTATTTCCGTTTAAACTTTTGTGATTGGTAGAATACGCGGATGAGAGTAAAAAAGAGCATCATCTTTTTTAAAAAAACAAACGGATATTTTTTTTAAAAAGGGGAAAAAAGGGATGGGTTTGGGAAAAATTTGATTTAAAATTCCTCGGAGTAAAAATTTAAATAAAACCTTTTTACATATGTATACTAAATAAATTTTTAAACAATCTGGATATATATATATATAAAAATTTACTTTTAAAAATTTTAGACTTGACAATTTCTTTATCCCCCCTTTTACTAAAAAGAAATTTTCAATATATATGAAGGATGATTAGAACGGGGCACCTTCCGACCTAAAAAGAGTATCTTGAACCATCCCAAAAACGATTGTAAAGAATGGGGGCTATTACTGGTTTATATAGATAGCACCGCCACACTACTACCCTGCCAGTGATTGGGGCGAAAAAAGGTGAACGAACGATACCATATTTGTGGCCCGCGGATAAGCAGTAGCGTTTTAGAGTGGGGTTAAAAGGCTTTGTGGGTTTCGGTCTTGTGTGTAACCACTTATGGGTTGTGTCATTTGTGTAACAAGGCTTTGTTGGTTGCGTCCTGTGTTTGTAGGTTTCGTTGCTTTTGGAGGTGGGGTATATGGCCCCAAAGACTGCTGCAGTTCTTTTTTACGGCCAGGGTCCCAGTGAAGGAAGATTAGAAGGGGTCCCTTTCCCGATCCAAAAACGATCATCATAGGATGGGGCTATATCTGGTTTATATAGATATAAACCGCCACATATATTTGAATATTTCTGCTACTCGATATCTACTGAATACGAATTATTTTGGTAATTTTGAGTTGAAGGTAATTTTTGAAACTAAAGTTTTTTTTTATAGTTCAATTTTTTAATTGATGAACAGCGTATTAAAAAATTTTTGCGCGGTTTATTACTTCTTTTAAAAAATTTTGCCGGGGAATCTTCTGTCAGGTTTTCTTAGTAAAATAGATGTGGTATGGTATTTTACCGAGGAAATTTTTAAATTTAAAGGGAACGCCCTCTTACGTAAAAAAGGTTCCAAATTACAATATATGTCGCGAAAAACCCTCATGTATTTTTTTTCATACTCTGCGACTTTTAAAAAAACCCCTCAACCCAAAGTTAGTTTGTCATCAGTTGAAAATAGGTGAACCTGGGCACAGATTCTGGGTGTGTTTTTTGCTACGGGGGCAAAAGGATATCGTAATATATTAATAATTTACAGTGAGATTTCCCCGGGAAAATTTATCAAATTTTTTTTGGGGGATTTCGAAATTTTGGTAAAAGGTATCTTTAACACTTAAAAACCCATCAAAGTTTTGAATTTGAAACCTTTTAGTCCAAATTTTAAATTTTCAGGCCAAAATTAAAACAAAAATAAAAAGGTTTTTGTGATTTCCTTAAAGGGTTTAAAAATAAGAACCCAAAGTTTTCGGGTTTTTACCAAAAACCCGGGGGGAGGTTCCAAACTACAATTTTTCCGGATTCGTAAAATATTTTCCTTTAAAAGGTTTTGGGAAAAAGTGAACGGTTTTGTTTTGGTTTTGGCAATTTGAAACACCTTATTCTTGATCGGGAAGGAATTTTCTTTCTCTTTTTTACACGTTTAAAAGAAAAAAAACCCCAAAGAGAAAATTTTTAATACCGGGACTTTTGCAAAAATTTTTTTCACAGGTTTTCTTTAAAAACAAATGCACGGTTTTTTTTGGGCCCCCCCTTTTTAAAACCCACAAAGGGGACCGATTTTCAAAAAACTTCTGCCTTAAAATTTTGGGGTTTTTAAAGGGAAATTTTGAATCTTTTTAAATTTTGCAAAAAAAACAAATTTTTGAAAAATTTTTTTAATTATCCCCAAAATTTGGAAAAATAATCCTTTTTTATTTTTAAAAGAACTATAACATTTTTTTTATAAAATAAAAGCCCAGTTTTTAAAAACCTTTTTAAAAATTTTTAGGGAAAAAAGCCTTAAAAAAAAAATTTTGGGTTTTTTAAAGGGAAATTTTTAATTTTTTTTAAGTTAATTTTGCGGAAAAAAAAATCATTTAAATTTTAAAAAGAAATTTAAAAAAAATTTTTAAAAAAGAAAAAATCCTTTTTTTTTATTTTTAAAAAAAATTTTTAAAAATTTTTTTAATTTTTTTTTTAATTTAAAAATTGATTTAAAAATTTAAAATTTTTAAAACATTTTAAAAAAAAAAATGTATTAAATTTTTTTTAGGGCTTTTAAATTTTAAAAGTAAATTTTTAAAGGAAAAAAAAATTTTAAAATTTAAAAAAAGAAATTAAACAAATTTTATTAGGAAACCCCAATTTAAAAAAATTTTTTACATTTAAAAGGGAATTTTAAATTTTTTTTAAATTTTTTTTCTGTTTAAAATTTTAAAAAAAAGTTTTCCCTTTTTCAGGGGTTTTGTTTCCCAAAAAAAAAAATTTAATTTAATTTTTTATCTAACTCTTAAATTTTCAAAAGGTTTTTAAAAAATTTTTTTTCCCGGGGGGTTTTTTAATTAAATTTTCCCCCCCCTTTTTTCAAAAAGGTTTTTTCTTACCCCAAAAGAAAAGACCCCCGTCCCCCCCAGGGAAAAATTTACATTTTGGTTCCCAAAAATTTTTGGGGGAAAAAAAAAATCCACAACCCCATTGCGAATAAAACAAAAAAATTTTGAAAAGGAGAAATATTCTCAGTATTTAAAAAAAACCCTTGGGTAAAAAAATTACTTTAAAAAAAATCTATTCTTTTTCTTTTTTTTCGTTTCTTTGGCACTTGAAAAGGGAACCCAAATTTTTTATAAACTGATGGAAATCTCCAAATTACATCCTAAAAAAAAAAATTTTTTTTTTTTTTTTTCTAACATAATATTTAAAATGAATGATATTTTGTACTGAATTATAAAAGGGAAATTTTTTCGTTAAATAAAAAAATAGATACTAAAAAAGGTTTTGAAAAATACATCTTAAATATTTAAGCAAGTAGAAACAACGAAAAGAAATTCAGATATTAAAATGAATAGTATTAACTGTATTCTTTTCTCAGAAATCTGGTTTGTGTGAAGTCAGTTTTTATTTAATTCACACTATAAAGAAACATGAGAGTTATTGGAGACAGACCTCGTAATTTTGAACAATGGTTTAATGATGAAACCCTCACCTGAACTGGCACCCCCTCTCCGAACTTCTACCCCACGTCAACGGGGAAATCTGGGGATAAAAAATTTTTACGCGCAGCCATCATTCTCCGGGGAATCTTCTTCGGCAATTTGGGGTTTGAACTCAGAAATAAAAAGGGCGATTCCGTGACCTTGAGCAACAGAGTAACGCTCTGGTGTATGAATTTTAGGTTAATTTTCAAACCACAGAAGAGTGTCGCCGCTGTTTTCGTAATAAACCTATGGAAAAAGAGTCTGAGTTATAGAAGTGTTAAAAATACGAGCATTGTTTACTGTCCAATTGAGACGGCCTTGATTTTTTTGAAAGAACTCACCCTGGCTCGGAAGAGTTTTTTTTTTTTTCGATTCTACGCCGAGATGAAAATACTGTATAATTAACATCCTTTTGCGAACGTTAGATATATTTTTTCACAAAATGGATACCAGAAATTGAAAACATAAGAAAATTTCACAGCTTTAATATACGCTTTATTATCGATTCCTGCTGTGAAATTGTGTTTAAAAATATCCACCAATTTTAACCCCAGTTGCACAGGGTTGAAAGTCCTTTTCCTTAAATGTTTATAATCGTAAAAAAAAAATTCGGTTATCTCCCCCGCGTTGGCCCCTTTTGGGTAAAAAAAAGAAATCAAATTCCTGTCCCCACTCAAAAATTACAGAATAGGTCACACCCCATAGATCACGAAAAAAATGCTAAAAACTTTTAATGGTTGTAACCGTTTTCTATTCAATTCCTGCTTAAAAAAATTTTTTTTTTTAAAAATGAATTTGACAAAAAAAAAACCATTTTTTTAGTACAAACTAAAACAAAAAATTTTTTTAAATGCTGAAGCAGTTTGTAAAAAAAATATTTATTACTCGTTAAATAGCGGTTTTTTACTTCTTTTTAACCGGGAAAATTTAGAAAAAATCATTAAAATTTTTAATTTCCTAATAAAAGGGTTTGTTAAAGGGGTCATCTTAAAAAATTTTTGCAACATAAACCAATAATAAGAAAAAATTTAAAAAATTCGATCTCGCACAAATTATTGTTTTTTTAGGACACAAGTGTCTTGTGATTTTGGGAAGCCATAAAAATCAATATATGTGTCATTATTATTATTTTACAGTTACTGCATTTTTTTAACTTTTGACGAGAATCCCAAAAAAGAAGGTATGTTACACTTTTTTAAAAAAACAGGTAAAAAAATTTTTCACCATACGAATGAAAATATGCGTGAATGTTTTGCATTGTACTTTTAAAAGAACATTTAAATTTTAAAGATTTTAATTGTAAAAAAAGGGTTTCAAACTCAAAAAAATTTCATATTGTTTGAATCTGTACAAAACTTAAAGTATAAACCCCAAAATAAAACAACGGAAAAACTTTTTTTTAAATATTAAAATGACAAACAATTTTTAAACAGAATTAAATTTAAAAAATTAGAAATAAATAATAAATTACACAATGAAAGAAACTAATTACAATACTCAATATATATATTTTTTTTGCTTAAGTATTGATCAATATATTAAAAAATTTAGTATAGTATTAAAATATATTAAAAAATTTTTTAATTTTCGAAATTTTTTAAAAATTATTTTTTTAAAAAATTTTTCAATGTGTCACATGAAAAGAAAAATGTAAAACATTTTTTAAATTTTACAGCTTCTGTATTAAAATAACATCAAATAGAAATTTTTTATTGCAATTAAGATACATTAAATTATTTTTGGGTCTAATTTTCATGCTTCAATCTGAAGTGTTTTCATTTTATTTTAAATAAAAAGAATATTCTCAAATATTCAATAGGGAAAATATTTTAAAACAATTTCATTTTATAAAAAAATACATTCACCAAAATTTTTTACGTATTTGTTTTTTATAAAACTCTGGGAAAAATAAAAATAAATAAATAATTACTTATAAAAAAAACGCGTTGGGAAAACTTTGAAGTTTTTAAACCTCATTAAAAAAAAATAATAAAAAATTTTTTCTGACAAAAAAATTTACATTTATGATATTCATACTTAGGTTATAAAAAAAAATTTGCCTCTCCATATTGGGCAACTAAAATGCATAAACATATATGAAAAAACAACTTAAATATTGAAGTAATCCCCTTTTAAGAAATCAAAACATTTAAGTAATTTAAAAATAGCATTAACATATATTTTTCGGGAAAATTTTGGTTGGAAAATGGGAAAAATTTTGGGACGTCGCACTAAAAAACAAAAACAAGGGATATTTGTTGGGGCTCATTTTGAAACAATAGTTAAATGATGAGGATGACATCTGAACTGGGGATCCCTTTTTCTGCCTTCAACTTAAAGTCAATAGTTTGACATATTTGACCACAAAACCCCTTTGTAAAGGCAGAACTTTTCGAAAACAGTCTAATGGTCTTTGAAAAGTAAAATGTTACGCTCTTTATTTATGATTTTACGTTAACTTTTTTTTTTTTCAAACATAAGTTTGTCACCCTGCTTTAGTAAAAAGTTTATAAAAAAAAAGAGTTTTATTTCCATCATAATGACAATTTCATAAAAACAATAGCACCCCAAAAGGTTTTTTTCAAAAGATTGATCATGCATCACTGGTTAAAAAAAACGTGGGTAAAAAATATTTAGAAGTGGTTCAAAACTTCTTAAAAATCTTCGTTAAGCAGAGTAAATGTTGCAGACAATGTGGATCAATTCATACGCGCGACGAAACTCCTCATATTTCATAGTAATTGAATTTTAGCAAAATGGATGATGATGATGATGAATTTGGTGTCTTATGGCGCTAGAGCCAGTTTTGGCTATACTGCGCCATAGGTCTGTGGTCTGGACGGGAAAAGAAAAAAATTGGATGACAAGATGGAGGGTCGAAAATAGAAAAGGATCACTGGGGTACCCCGGGGTCGTGACATCCGTGTTTGCCAAAGATAGTAAACCCCTTGGGAAAAGGAAAATATCACTAGGGAACCTCGGGATTGTGACACCCGTACCCACCTAAAGAAGGTAAGCCTCCTGAGGTGTTAGAAAAATGGAACTGAAAAATCTAGTTTAAAAAATAATAAAAAGAAACATGACATTAAACACAAGAAAAGGAATAAAGCTTGTTAACTTTCATTTATATTTCCAGCGTTCTATAAAAACGCTTTTTTCAACTCCCAAACAATTACAAACATCTATCATAACACGAAATGTGTTGCAAATTTATCTGCTTCTTTAGTTAAAAAAAAGTGGTAAAATTTATTTTTATGACTTAAAAATTAACGTTATGAGCTTATTTTTTTAAGTAAATATAGATTATCACCTACAAATCTTTTTCTACTATTGACGTATAAATTTTTTTTTATATAATCCCTATTGAAAAAAAAATTTCAATACGTAAGAATTGAAAATAACTTTTATATATATGTATTGCAAATTTTACCAAACGCTCATAAAAAGATTTTTTGATGTGTTAAGTAAAATTGTAGTACGAGTGATAGTTATATTGATGGTATACTAAAAATCTGCTCAAGGACTATTGGTGACAGACCTCGTAGTTTTGGTACATGGCCAAGTGACGTGGATGACTCCTGAACTAGCACCTTGCTCTCCAACCTTCCACATCATACCAAAGGGAAGATGCTTGAACCGGGACATAAGTCACGTGCATCGGACTTTTCTGCAGGTCGTGTGTTCAGCAGTACTAGGTTCGAACTCATGACACGCCAGCCACATGTAATTGACCTTGGCCGATAGCCAACCACGGCAAATAAATAAATGATATTACGAAGAAAATATGTTGCCTATATTGGAAAAGTTGATCATGTGATGCTCATTTCAATTTATTCAATTCCTACTATTAGCACAAACTCTATACATTTATTGATATTGCTAAAATTTTCGATCGTTAATAAAATACAATTTAAAGCGCTCGATTGAGCTGAAATTTTATATGCATGATTATTTTGTATCACAATACAGTAATTCAATTTTAATTAAAAAATTTATTTAATCAAAACTAATTATTCAAAGAATTACAAAAACAGCCACGTTGGGATCATTTTTTCGACTTAGCGAATTAAAAGATGCAAAGCACCATTTAAAACGAGTGAGTGAATATTAACTTCGCACTGTTCAGCTACAAGACTGCTTTTGACGATGGGACTCGTAAATATGAGCTATGGTCAGGTGACGAAAAGTGCAGCTGAACTGGCAATCCTTCTCCTTACTACCACATCATACTCACGGGAGGACGTTTAATCTCTCCGTTACACGGGGGTCTTCAGTGATACTTGACATGAACTCATGACACGCCCGCCCAGGAGTCCGTTACCTTGACCAGTAGGCTACTGCTGCCCTCACCATTTAACACGACAGAATTTTTAGTAGTTCGAGCAAAAAACCTAAGCAGAACAGAAACGAAAATTCGAAGGTAAGGAAAAAATGTGCACTGCAAACACGGGAAAATAGAGTTCTTAGTCCCTATTCATAAATCCAGCGTTCGACATAAACGCTTTGATCAATTACCTGTGTATCCAAGTCAAAGATGGATTTCAAGCAATACAAAATATGTTGCAAATTTACAATGGACATTATTTAATAAAAAGTGGTAAAACTTTTTTTTGTTAAAATTACTGTTACTTCATTGTAAAACTATAGATTTTATGATGTGTTTGGCTGCATTTTATTCAATTATATTCTCTATTTTTGAACCCCAATGGTTGAGAGGTAGTGTATCGCGCTTCCACGCCACAGATTCGGGGTTCAAATCACATGCTTGACAAGGCCAACTCAAGCTTGCATCCTTTCAGTGAGTCGATAAAAGAGTACCAAGCTTCTTCGGGAACTAAACATGGGAGGTTTTACTTCAGACTATAACTCCTTGATCGAATGTCAGACTGACCAGTTGATTGAAACATTAGCACATGCACCCCAGACCTAAGGTCACGAAAACTGCGAACCAAGTAGCCTTGGACTCAAGGTGGTGCATCACGGAGTTCAGATATTTTCATTTTCCCATACTTGATATGTTTATTCTTTACTCTTAATAATACTGGATTAAAAAAGGAAAGTATAAGTGCATATTAAAACAAGTTTCACCCTGCAATTCATGTATCAACCCCTTTTAACACCCAGATTAAATATTCAGTTGCATAATAATTCTGTTTTTTAGCTAATGAATTTTTATTTATCGAATAAATATTCTTAATCTGTTCGTACCATTATATCTGAATAATGCTGTATATATGACATCGATGGTCATCCAATAATAGATTTGGCGTGTATTAAATCATACCGAATCACTTCTAGACAATCTGAGAATCTATGCTCAAGTTTCTTTATTTAATCCCTTTGGGATGAATATGTTCAAAACCGAGACAAGAAAGGGAGACGATGTGGGTGGTCATGCCCTTCAATTGCGAACGGCTGTGCATTTCTTTTCTGAGCCAGATTGAGGTAATGGGAATAAATTTCCGGGAGATAATAACCAAAGTTGTTCTTTGTTTGTACCCTTTTAACTGGTAAATGCGAGCGGTGATTAAAACCGAAAGATTTTGATTTGAAATACCCTTAATTGAACACTTCGTTTCTGAAGCTTGCATCGTGTGTGTGTAACCTGAAGGCCGAATATTCCAGCTCATATTTAACTCCAAAAATATATCCGAATTTATAGTTGTACAATGATGATTATTTTTTTCGATATTCATGGGAATAAGAAGCCCAGTGACTGAGTGGTTGTGTATCAAGCTTTCACGCGACGAGTCCGGGGCTTAAATCCTGGGCTGGGCAATGTCGACTCAGCCTTTTCTCTCCAGTGTGTCGGTAAATGAGTACTAAGCTTGCTTGGGAACTGAGGCTTTTGCGTCAGGCTGATCACGTGACATAAACATATGTACATGCGCCCCAGAGAATTATGGTATCTAACCTGAGATAGCCACAGTAGGCCTTGGTCATCATTGGTTGTTTCGCCATTAAATTCAGTTCAGTGAGGTATGCGTATAATATAAGCATAATGACTTTCAAAATAAGCCATAATGAGTCAAAAAAGTATGTATTTCGCTCTCTCTCTCTCAGTAATTAGAATGAAAAGTGGTGTATTTTTATCTTAACGTTTTTTTATTAAGTTTCTTGTTTATTTACGAAACACGTACCCTTTATATATTTTAGGTAACACAAATTTTTCGATTTTTAAGCAATTATCTGCCGCATAACTTGAAAAATAATGATTTTCATGAAATAAAACTTGTTTTTTAAACATTTGTTTTCTTAAGTTTTTTGAAGTGTGATATCTTTTTACAATCATGTTTTTGCTGAAAAATGAATATAATTGAAGCTTCACATTCAGCTGCTTTACACTGAATCAGGTTTACTCGGCTCCTGTTGCACTATTGGGGTCGGTTGATTGATTGATTGAATATTAACGTCGCACTGTTCAGCTACTGAGGGCTTTGGCGACGGACCACGTAATTTTGAACCATGGTCAGGACGTGACGACACCTGAGTTGGCACCCTCTCTCTCCAACTACCACACCACACCAACGGAGGACGTTTCAGCTCGACAGATTTAACGTGCATCGCTGCGCTACACGGTGGGTCTTTAGTGGTACTGGTCTCGAACTCGTGACAAGGCAAGCCATGGTCCGATACCTATACCACTCGGCTACCGCGGTCACTGTTGGGGTCGGAGATGCCCGCTTAGTCTTCAATTGAAAACTTTTAGGCACTGTTTTGTTGTTTTTTAAATAAAAATTTCATGCACACTTTTTACCATGAAATTTATTTCTTTGTTTAAGGCTACAGTGGACAATAAAAACTTTTTTTTAAAATTTTTTACAAACATGCCCCAAATTTTTACTGGGTGTATGTAACTTAGAACTAAAACTATATAAAAAATTTGGTGAGAAAGAAATGAGTAGTTTTTAAGAAATTTAAAATTTAACAACAAATTAAATAACAAATTCAACTGCACATAACAAGAAAACTGTTTGCTAAGTCTGATAAAATAAAATTTAAAAAGCATCGGCACTATAGGCTGCATCTGTATTGGTGGCATTTCTTTGCCTTTTCTTTTGTTTCGTGGAAACATTTTTAGAAATGCGTCGTTTATCTTGTCTTTCAGCAATAGTCAAAGAAAAACTGTCATTTAGGCATGAGTCCTCTTTCAATTCAAGAAATTTCACATAGCCCAAATTGTGCTTTTCGATAGCATCTGTGTCTGCTATTTCCAGCCTCCTTTTGGAAACGAATACCTCTTTTGGACATTTTCGCCAAATGCAGCTATGCAGACTTTCACTGAAATTTTGCGTCTTGCCATCTACGCATCTTTCAAGAATGGTGTCTGAAGCTAAACATTGATAAACAGGTATAATTTTCTCCACTACTTGTGCCGACAAGTAAGTTTTCATGGAACAGTGTGACCCTGGGGTTTCACCTTTGGCTATAGCTCTTTTATAAAAACACCATGATGATTCCCCTTCAGGACACATGCCATGCATAGGCTTTTTGTCAGCTGACGAGCAATGCATCAGACTGGCATATATGGCAGTTTTCATTTTATTGGTATCGGGAACATTATCTTTGGGGCATTATCCTTAACTTGGGGGCACAATACTTGGCTTTGCAGGTGGGCTCAAGTGGTCTCCATTACGCCTCTACTTATGGGCATATCATGCACAATATTATATACAAAAATGAACACACTTATCTTTATAATTTGTACGGTTTATAATTAATCCCTTAACTGCCAAACAAAGGTTATATGTGGTTCACTCCCCAATACCATCGTTTTCTACGTAGACACAGGTATCTGATGTATTGGGGGATATAAGGAATAAATAAATGATCTGAAATAAGTAAATCCTGCGCAAACACTGTCAATGTCTTTTTAATTCATTCTATGCCCTTCGGAAGAATTTTATGTATGGCAGGGCACAGAAAATATTATACTTTGGAAAGACGTATTAATACGTCCGGGGCAATTAATGCTTTGGCTAAGTGAGACATTTTAATCGTCAATAATACGTAAGAGGTAATAGTAGCATTGTTGGGTTAGAGTAAATGTATAGTATTATTGAATTGCAACATTTTAATTTTATGGAAGGTGGAACCCAATAAAAATTATGATTGAATATTGAATCGCAAAAGTTGAATGTATGAGAAGCACTATTCTAAGCAACAGAAACAAAATTTTGAATTACAATAAGCTGCCGGAAGAACGATATTTATTTAGAAGTGTGGAACAAAATTCCCCAAAACACTTTTTTAATTAGCGTAAAAGTTACACGCAAACTTTCACTGAATACTTTGGAATTTTTAGCATTCCGTGCGATAAAATTCATCAGCGAAGGAATATTTAAATTTCAAATGTTTAAAAATAATTGCAGGAAACACATGAGGAACACAAAAGATTTATTAATCTTCATTTATAAATACAGCGTTCTGTGTAAAAACTTCATTAAAAAAAGACAATAAGGAATTTTCTCGGATGATAGAAAACATCTTCATTCAATTTTATATGTTTATTTATTTGATAAAAAGTGGTAGAATGTATTTATAAAGTAAAAAATTACTATAATTATGTTATTATGCAAACATAGATTATTAATTTTAAATATATCTTTGGGTTTGATGCATAACTATTCTTTTAAATAAACGGTTTTGGGAAAAAAAAAGTTTCAATAGGTGATCATCATAATGAGCGTACTTTTACATTTCGCAAATTTCAAAGTCTCTCTCTCTTTATATATATATATTTATATAAAATCCATAATATATATACACAGATAGCTGTAGAACCTAAGTATAACTATTCAAGATTGGAAATATTAGGCAAAGTAGTACATTAACAAATCCCTGGTCTTAGGAACCAAGATTGCAGGTTTAAACAGGTTTTAGGGTTAGCAAACCTTCACCTGTAGTTTATCTATGCAAAGTGTCAAGGGGAAAGGAAAGAATAATATTAAAAGAAATTTAAATATTTCAAATAAAATCACACTGTACTAATAAAATATAGCGATAAAATTATAGCCTACAAGTATTCACAGTATAGATTTAAATTCGATGCAAAAGGTAGATAGTAAGACTTACTTCGTGTGTGTATGAACTGGTTATGTTTCCCGCCAAATACAATAGAGGAATAAGACTACAGCATAGAGCTAAAATTATGATAGAATAATATAAAGTCTATATATATGTACGTTTAAAAAAATCATAAATATATATTGATATAAAT
Organism: Trichonephila inaurata madagascariensis; assembly: GCA_019973955.1. Lineage (NCBI taxonomy): Eukaryota > Metazoa > Arthropoda > Arachnida > Araneae > Nephilidae > Trichonephila > Trichonephila inaurata. Next base: position 35,464 of record BMAV01017943.1, on the reverse strand, counting down.
ATTTGTGTAAAAAATAAATGAATATACAAGTTATATTTAAATAATTTTAATAATTCATTAAACATGTGGCGCCATCTATTGTATAATTGTATAGTTAGTTAAAAATACTACTATTAAACATAATGTCCATAAGAGTTATTGATACAAATTGTATATCACTGAGAACTATTAGAAATACAATTGTAAATAAAGTTACCAGGATATCCATGTTCAATACAATGTTTAATAAAGTTAGTAAAGTTATATATTTCTATATATATATATATATATATATATATATATATATATATATATATATATTTATATATATATAAAGACTTGGGCTTGTAGTTTGAACAACTTTTTCACTTGGTATCCTATTTTATTTTATTTTACTGTACTGTATATATGTGTATGTATATATATATATATATATATTTATATATATATAAAGTAATATGAAAGGAATTTATGAAAAATGTCGAGAACAAGAAATAGTAAATAATGAACATAAGAAGAAATGACGTAATAAAAATATAAAAGATAAACATGAAGATAGAATGTATCGAAATTTCCAAGATTGAGAAATATAAAGATTAAGAAGGAATTTTCGTGGGCTCTTAAATATTCAAAATCCTGAAGGAAAGTAGGAAAAGGAAAGTAGCCTGGAAAGCCTTTAAAAGTAAGATACAAGGATTTCTGGGCTGCAAAAAAAAAAAGATGACAACTATTCAAAGTTGGTGAAAGAGATCCTACAAAAATCCCATAACCTAGGATGCAATATGTCTCCGAATATCCATTTTTTACATACTCATCTTGATTTTTCCCTGAGAACTGAGGAGCTGTAAGCGATGAACAAAGTGAAACGTTTCATCAAGATATCGCTGCAATGGAATGTAGATTTTTGGGGCGTTGGGATGAGTCAATTTTCGCAGACTACTGTTGGACAGAGTTATGAAGGATACTCGGATTTAGACACTCAAGAAGCAATCCAAAAGGAAATGTTCACAGGAAAAAAATTATTAAATACAGCTGATTTCTGAGATGAACACTTTTTCTTCAAACATGACTTATCGCAAAGGTATCCAACAAGCGACCAGTCAGTATTCAAGTTGAGACCCGTCGTCTCTTTTTTTTAAAAAAAAAAAAATTAAATATCAGGCTTTTAAAGTTTTTTTCATTTTCAAATTTATTTGAGGTGAAATTTCTTTATATATATATATTCTTTTTGCCTGTTACCTGTTCTTGTTTAAAAATAAATCGTTTTTGTTAATAGAAATGTCCTTTAGATTAAAATAGATTTATATTTCATACAACAGTTACATTTGTTTTTACAATAATAAATTACTTCTTTAATAAATTCCGAATTGCATTATCTATATCCTTTACTATGGATGATACATGATTCTTTATAATTGCGACTTTCATTTCTCCTCCTCCTTTTTTGTTTAGAGTGTGTCCAAAACGCAAGAGGTATTCAGAGATGTTATTTAAAGTTAAAAAAAAAAACATTCAGGACGGTTAAGATAAAAGGGCAATGTATACTTAATCATTTGCGAATGACAGCAAAGTCAAATTTAATCAATATGTGTATCGAATGATCAATTCAAAAGGAACACCGTAATTTTCAAAGAAAATGGCAACTAATATTTTAAATAATATGTGTTCATTGCATTGTTAAATTATATAAACATTATTATATTTTCTATATCTTTATAAATGACAAATAATGAAAACAATAATAATAATTCATTCTGCTTTAAATTCGCACTGCAATAAATGTTTTTTTGTTTCCAAATATAATATAAAGATACATATTTTTATGTGCGGCCCGCGAGATTATATTGTTTTTCCGAAGTGGTCCGCAAAGTCATTTGGGTTGGACAACCCTGATTTATTGTATTAAATTTATTATTTAGCAATGTTTTGTTCTTAAAATTTACCCATAAATTGATGGATGGACTGTTGTATATTTTAAAATTAAGAGCTAATGAATAAATTTAATTTGCATACTTCTTTTTTTAAACCCAAAACGAGTTATAATAGCCTATGTAAAATTAGGAAACAGACAAAAAGCCGTTACTTGTTGCCTGATGCTATCAACAGAACAGAAGTCGACAAGTGCGTTTCTTCAAATTCCTAAAAATGTGTGTAGTGTAAAAAGAAAAAAAAAGAAAACTTTAAATAATCAAAGGAATTCTTCAATATTCTTGCTCGTCAAACGTTAAAATTTTGTGATGTGTATGGATTCTAATGCTTCAAGTTCGTAAGTTTATATATTTTAAGTTTTTAAAATAATAATTACTTAGAGAGAGAGAGAATTCTATTATGATAAATTTATTATAATTGCTTTGAATTCATCATTATGTTTTAAGAAGTTAATGTTTGATTTAGTGTATTTATTTGATTTCTTATATTTTGGCATATGTATTTTGTAAATTGCATTGATTTCCTTTGCGTATAATTATTTAAATTGTGCTTATTTGTTCATATGTAAGACTTTTTGCTACTGTTTTTCTCTGCGTAAATTTTAATTTCATTTATTATATTTCTAAAACTTTTAATGCAGTTCTGTGGTGGTAAAAAGCAAATATCATGGAAACAAGTGATAAACAAAAGCTCAAACTTCTGAAAACCAATTAAATCAACCAATCAAATCAATAGCTTTTGATCCAAAAAATTTTATGTAAGTAATTTCATAGGTAAAATACTTAAATGATAAATATCAAGAATTGAATCTAGATGATTCTTAGAAAATTACCAATATACCTAACTATTTAAAGAACAGTACCTTAACAACGAATTATATTGTTATAGTAATTTAGCAAATGAGAGGAATTCACTTGTTTCTTAACAGAAATATATATTGCCCCTTAAATCAAGTGATTTCACGCAAAAAAATTTTAGTGGTAAGGAAATTGTTCAGTGCTGCCGTGAAAAATTGGAAATTGGCAAACAATTAAACTTACCTACGTCTATGTTATTAGAAGGACTAACTGATGACTAACCCATTAATTTAAGGTAGTTATTTTCTATAAGTTGTCCTAGTAAACCAACAGAATGGATAATAATCGAGACTAATTTATTAAAAGTTCAAAACAGTGAACAAAACAAAGTTGAAAATCCTAGTAATTCTAGAACCCCAGTATTTAATGCTCCTAGGAAAAAACTTAATTCGGAAACATAGACATATAAGGCCAAATAACTTTGCACAAAGCCAGGTTCCTTACAGAAATACTAGAGCATTTGTTAAATAATTACAATTTCACTAAACAGTAACACCTCAAAAGGCTTTTAACGATTGGTTACACACTAATGAATTGCAAAATTAATGGTAAGAAAGATATTAAACAGTGGCGCAATATTTTCAAAATTCTGCATGAAACTGCGTAAAATAAACAAAACACCATTTAAAACGAGTGAGGGAATAATAACGTCACCCTGTTCAGCTACATGACTTCTTTTGACGATGGACCTAGTAAATATGAACCTTGGTCATGTGACGAGAAAAACATCTGATTTGGCAATAGTTCTCCTTGCTACCACATTACACCCACTGGAGGACGTTTTAGCTCTCGATAGATTTAACGTGCATAGTGCCCTTACACGGTGGGTCTTCAATGATACTGCGCATGAGGTCCTGACACGCTAGCCACGAGTCCGTTACCTTGACCACTAGCCTAACGCTGCCCTCACCATTTAATGCGACGGAACTCTTAGTATTCCGATCAGAGACTCTAAGCAGAACAGAAATGAAAATTCGAGTGTAAGAATAAAAAAAACGCATTGCAAACACGGAAAAATAGAGTTATTAATTCTTATTTATAAATCCAGCGTTCTACATAAACGCATTGATCAATTACCTGAGTACCCAATTTAAATATGAATGTCATGAAATGCAAAATATGTTGCAAATTTAATATGGGCATTTCTTAATAAAAAGTGGTAATTTTTTTTTTTTTGGTTTCAAAAATTACTGTTACTTCATTGTAAAACTATAGATTTTGCCAACTTCAAACCTTTTTCCACATTCCACGCATATTTATATATATCTATATACATAAACCATTTTGAAAAAACTGCAATGCGTGTTCATCGAAAACAACTTTTTAATACATTTAGCTAATTTTACGAAATGTTTATTAAAATTAAATTATTTTACGAGTGAGAGTGTGAGTTACATTTACGCAGCACAATAAAGCTGCACATGGGCTATTGGTGACATACCTCGCAATTTTGAACCATTTAAGTTACGAGGACCAACCCTGAGCTGGAACTCACCTGCCCAAACTACCGCACCACACCAACGAGATAAAATGTGTGCTACGACATATTATGTGCATCGGCTACCGTTGCACATCGGGTGGGCAGCAATATAAGTTCGAACTCATGACATGACAACCACAGTCAGTAACCGTGCCACACAATACGTATATGTATAGCCTCGGCTAAAAAATAATATAAAGAAAAGATGAGGCGCATATTAATATAACTCTTGAACACGACACTCGTATAATTTTTCTATTGATGTAAAAAATGTATGGTACTTTAAAAAAACCATTAGTAAAAGGTTTTATTTCGTAACATTTGCTATTGTTCATGTTTCTCTGGGTTTATTTATGCATTACAAACCGGAAAAACAAAGAGTTCTTAATCCTTATTTAGAAAATCCAGCGTTCTACATAAACGCTTTGCTCAATGTCAAGAATCCGAGAAAAAAGAAGAGCGCTATTGAACCACAAAATATGTTGCAAATTTACTATGGGCATTATTTAATAAAAAGTGGTAAAACTTTTTTTTTGTTTCAAAAATTACTGCTACTTTATTATAAAAATATAGATAGCCAACTTCAAACCTTGTTCTAAATTCCACGCATATACATATAAATATATATATATCATTTTTAAAATAAACCTGAATATGTGACCATCGTAAAGAACTTTTTAAGACATTTCGCAAATTTTTCCAAAGGCTTTTATAAAACTTATATTCTATGTTAATTAAAATTATATTCCGAGGGAGAGTTTGTGTGAGTTACATTTACGCAGCACTATAAAGCTGTACATGGACTATGGGTGACCTACCAAGTAATTTTGAACCATTCAAATGACGAGAACCAACCCTGAGCCGAAACTCACCGGCCCAAGCCACCATACCACACCAACGAGAGGAAATGTGTGCCTCGACATATGTAATGTGCATCTGCCCCCTTTGCACCTCGGGTGTGCAGAGGTATAGGTTCGAACTCATGACATGGCAACCACAGTCAATGACCAAGCCTGAAGGTAGCCTTGGCTAAAAATAATATAACGACGCTTTTGTTGTAAAAAATGTTTGATACTTAAAAAAAATCATTAGTAAAAGGTTTCAGTTCCAAATATTTGCTACCATTCTTGTTTCTTTGGTTTTATTTATTACACAATTTGTATAACTACTGTAATACAGCAAATTTGTTTACAAACTACTGAGTCAAACATATATAACAAAGATGGGGATTATTTTTACCATTACAGGCCTCATGTAAACTAAGTTGTAATAAAGGAGGCCGCATAGATCAATGCACTTATAAATGCAACTTTTATAAAATTATAGTTTTTGTATAGATCTAACAATTCTTTCCATTATATAGAAATTTTATATAAAAAAATAAATCTTATTTATTATTTCACAAAAAAAGTTACACAATGCGAAATATTTTTGTATTAACATAAGGGTAAAAACTTGTTATAACAATTATAGTTGTTTATAATTATTTTATTTAAATTATTAAATTTATATAGATATTGTTGTAACGTTCTATATTTCTGTTGGTATATATATATATAACTATATATATACTAGCTGCACGGGCCATGCAGTATGTTGTTGCATGTTGCTTCTCTTTCCCTCATGACGCCAGTATTTCTGTGTATGTGTACGCGCGCACAATGTGATTTCTATAATTATGTCATTAAATTTTCCTTTTTCGAAATTCGTTCCACTTATTTTCGATTGAAGACAGATTTCTTTTCCATCTCTATAGCCCAGCATTACATGGGGTTTTTTAGTGTAAAAATTTTTGTTTCCCCTCATAGAGAAGATTTATCTTTAAATTTCGATGTATGACTTAAAAAAAATATTGCGTTAGAATTAAAAAAAATATTGTAAAGCAATAACAAGACAATGATTCTGATACTAAGAGTGAAACACAAAACTTTCATCATTTTTTACTAATAGTTAGTTTCTAAGAATCTTTTGACGATGGACCTAGTAAATATGAACCATGGTCAAGTGACGAGAAAAACACCTCATGTGGCAATCGTTCTCCTTGCTAACACATTACACCCACGGGAGGACGTTTGAGCTCTCGACAGATTTAACGTGCATCGTGCCCTTACACGGTGGGTCTTCAATGATACTGCGCATGAACTCCTGACACGCTAGCCACGAGTCCGTTACCTTGACGACTAGTCTACCACGCCCCTCACCATTTAATGCGACGGAACTCTTAGTATTCTGATCAGAGACTCTAAGCAGAACAGAAATGAAAAAATTCGAGTGTAAGAATACAAAAAAAAAAGCATCGCAAACATGGGAAAATAAAGTTATTAATTCTTATTTATAAATCCAGCGTTCTACATAAACGCATTGCTCAATTACCAGTGTACCCAAGTTAAAAATGAATGTCATGAAACACAAAATATGTTGCAAATTTACTATGGGCATTATTTAATAAAAAGTGGTAGAACTTTTTTTGGGGAGGGGTTCCAAATTTACTGTTACTTCTTTGTAAAACTATAGATTTGTCCAACTTCAAACCTTTTTCCACATTCCACGCATATTTATATCAATATACATAAACCATTTTGAAAAAACTGCAATGCGTGGGCATCGAAAAGAACTTTTTAATACATTTAGCTAATTTTACGAAATGTTTATTAAAATTAAATTATATTACGAGGGAGTGTGAGTTCATTTACGCAGCACAATAAAAGCGCATGGGCTTTTGGTGACAGAGCCAATTTTTGAACCATTTATGTCGAGGCCCAAACCCCCTGAGCGGAACTCACCGCCCAAACCCCAAACCCACACCAAAGAGATAAAAGGGGTTTCAAATATTTATTGACCCTCCCTTTTTGCACAGGGGGTGTGCAGCAATATAAGTTCAATTCATGATATGCAACCACGTCAAAAACGGCTAATAGGTAACCTCGGCTAAAAGATAAAATAACAAAAAAAATATGAGGCATATTATTTAAACTCTTGACCTTGACACTCGTATAATTTTTCTATTGTTGTAAAAAATGTATGGTACTTTAAAAAAACCATTAATAAAAGGTTTTATTTCGTAACATTTGCTACTTTTCATGTTCCTTTTATTTATCATTCAAACTGGAAAACAAAAAGGGTTTTAACCTTTTTTAGAAAATCCAGCGTTCTACATAAACGCTTCGCTCAATGTCAAGAATCCGAGAAAAAAGAAGAGCGCGATTGAACCACATAAGTCGCTGGATGTCACGAAATGGCTCCAAGCGGCGATTGAACCACAAAATATGTTGCAAATTTAGTATGGGCATTATTTAATAAAAAGTGGTAATTTTTTTTTTTTCAAAAATTACTGCTACTTTATTATAAAAATATATAGATAGCCAACTTCAAACCTTGTTCTAAATTCCACGCATATACATATAAATATATATATATATTTTTAAAATAAACCTGAATATGTGACCATCGTAAAGAATTTTTTTAAGACATTTCAAAAATTTTTCCAAAGGTTTTAAAAAAATTATTTTCTATTATATGTTAAATAAAATTATTTTTCCGAGGGGGTGTTTGAGTTACATTTATACCATAAAAGCTGTACATGGACTAGGGGGACCTGCCAGTAATTTTAAACCCATTCAAATGAAGAACCAACCCTGAGCCGAAACTCACCGGCCCAAGCTACCACACCACACCAACGGGGGGAAAGGGGCCTGACATATGAAATGTGCATCTGCCCCTTGCACCTAGGGTGAGGGTATAGGTTCAACTCAAAAATGACAACCACAGTCAATGACTAAGCCTGAAGTTAGCCTTGGCTAAAAATAATATAACGACGCTTTCTTTCGTTGTAAAAATGTTTGTTTTAAAAACCTCATTAGTAAAGGTTTCAGTTCCAAATTTTTTATCATTTTTGTTTCTTTGGTTTTATTTATTACAAATTTGTATAACTACTGAAAACCAAATTTTTTTTACAAAACGTACTCAAACATATATAAAAAAGATGGGGATTATTTTACCATTACAGGCCTCATGTAAACTAAGTTGAATAAAGGAGGCCCATAGACAATGCACTTATAAATGCAATTTTTTAAAAATTATATTTTTTGTATAGATCAACAATTTTTTCCATTATTGAAATTTTATATAAATAAATAAATCTTATTTATTTTTTAAAAAAAAAAAGTTACACAATCGAAATATTTTTGTATTAACATAAGGGTAAAACTTGTTATAACAATTAAAATTGATTTATTTTTTTATATTATTAATTTATATAGATATTGTTGTAACGTTCTATATTTCCCTGTTGGTATATATATATATATATATATATATATACCAAAATATACTAGCTGCACGGGGCCCTGCAGCATGTTGTTCATGTTCTACATGTTGCTTCTCTTCCCTCATGACGCCAGTATTTCTGTGTATGTGTACGCACGCACAATTGAGGATTTTTTTAAAAAATGTCAAAATTTTCCTTTTTCGAAATTGTTCCCCTTATTTTTGGGTTGAAGACAATTTCTTTTTCCCTCTCTATACCCAGCATTACATGGGGTTTTTTTGTGTAAAAAAATTTTTTTTTCCCCCCATAGAGAAGATTTATCTTTAAATTTGATGTATGACTTAAAAAAAAATTGGTTAAATTAAAAAAAAATTGTAAAACAATAACAAGACAATGATTCTGATACTAAGAGTGAAACACAAAACTTTCATCATTTTTTTTTAATAGTTGTTTTTAAAATCTAAAAATAATAAAAAAATATTTAGATTTTCTTAAAAATCAACGTTACATTATAGTTAGCTTAAAAATGTATCTAAAATGTATTTTTATCCAAAATAGAAGATGTACTTTTTAATCAACAAATAATTAATTTAGTAATGAAATAACAGAAATAATCATTTTAAAATATATATATATATATATATTAATTAAAAAACCATTTTCTATAAATAATAAACAAAATGATTTAAATAGTTTGAAACGATTGTTTTTTCTGAATTGGGTTTAAAAATGCTATGTATGTTAAAAAAAAGTTGGAAATCCCCCATATTTACATTTTTAAAAAACATTAAAAAAAAAAAAAAGAAAAATTTTCGCAAAACTTTAATTTTTTTTATTTTTAAAGTTTTTCACTGTGTTTAGAAAATTTTCAAAATAACTTTATTTTTTAACAATTCCTGCTTTGTTTGAAATAATAAAATTAATTAAAATGTTTTTTTTTTAAATAATTGGAATACCAGATTAAAAAAATGGCAGTAAAAGAAAAAATCTCGTTTATTGATATCCATCTCATTGACAAAAAGAAGGGGGTTGCCGAATTTATTTTTCCTCCGCTGTTGTTTAAGCCCTCAAAATCCAGAATTCGAGGTGAGTTCCCACAGTGAATTATTACTGCCCCTTGGCATCTTACAAGCTCAAATGGTCTCCCGCTGGTGTGGTAGTTAGGAGAGGTGGGTGCCAGCTGAGATATCGTCCTCATCACTTAACTATGGTTCAAAATTTTCAGGACCGTCGCCAAAAGCATTCAAATAGGTGAACAGTGTGACTTTAATATTCACTCACTCACTTTGTAACTTTTTTCTTGCAGTTGTTCAGCCCTCAGAGAAAATGTACTTTTTAAAAAAATAGACGTATGTTGGAAAAAGGCAGAATTGTAGAAATATCTAAATTTACAAAATCCCACAACTATATTAAATAAAGAATTAAAATTGCGAGCATTTATTTAAATATTTGATAAACAGGAAAAAAAAAGTTTTAAGTAATTATGAAGTTGTTAAATGTTTGATTTGAGTTTTGAGTATTTTTTAAAAATAGTAAAAAACTTTTCAGTAATATTGAATTCAGGAATTCTTGCAAAAATATCAATTAAAGTTTTTCGACAGTTAAATTTTTTCCTAAAAAATGAATCCAAAAAGATTTTCACCGTTGTTTATTGAAACGGCTATTAATTTCTTTGCTGCGTTGTTTTTGGATGTTAGATTAAAAATATATTTGAATAAAAGGGTAAAAAGCTTTGAAACTTATTTACATTCACTTTATTAAATCATTCAAAAATAAAAAAAAAAATATTATGTATTAAAAATATATTTCAGAATTTTTTCTTTTATTTATAAGGCTTTTCATTCCACTGATCTTGAATAAATTCTTTAAGAATGAAGAAAAATATCACACTTGTTATAAAAAATAAAAGCCTGCACTTTAAAACAATTATCTGTAATAGGTGAAATATCCGATCTTCGCACGGATAAAATTTTAAAATAAATACAATTGAGCTTTATTTGTAAACATAATATATTTCTAAGAGGTTAGAGCCATTACAGAGTAGAGTAACTATAAGTAAAAAATAACATTTTAATAAGTGTTCATACTGCAATTCGGCTTCATAGAAAAGAATGATGTCATAAAAACGTATATTTGAATTTAGGAGAGAAAATTAACATGCTAAAAAGGTAAATAGAAATGAAAGAATGAAAATATAAATAAAAATTGTAACCGAAAAGTACTAACAGTAATATGTTTCTGCTATGGGAACTAAGAGTGAAAAAACCTGAAATGGGTGAACCAAAAGAAAAAAATTAACTATGTGATAAACTGTTTCACTAAAATGTTATCATAAATAACATATTAGGAAGCCTTCAACTGGAAAAAAAATTTAATTAGTACAAACTAAAATTTTAAAAAAATAGATCAAATAAGCGTACATTGTAATAAACCATTAAATTAAAATTTTCTTTAGTGTTAAATTAATATTATATGAGAAATGGAAGTAATATTATCTATCATCTTTATTACATTTAATATAAAATTTAGATGAAATACAATAGTAAGAAAATTAAATTATTAAGAACCAAATAAACGATCTAAAACAGGCCTACGTCGAAAAAACCACAATGAGCCTAATGAGAGAAATAATTAACCTTGTAGAGAAAAAATTAATTTTTTAAACAATACTTTTTTGCAATATTTTAATTACAAAAATAATATTTGTTATTCGGTTGCAAAGAACAAACAGATGAGGAAACACAATAATAATTAATTATAGCAGTGTTTCTCAAACTGTGGGGCGCGCCCCCTGAGGGGCGCGATAACCCTTCAAGGGGGGCGCGAGCATATCGAAAATAAAAGGTTAAAAAAAATTAATTTACTGGAATGAAAAAAAAATACTTTCTGATATAATATAAAATACAGATTTACATTGATATGATTTATACATATCTGGTGAAAAAAGGTCATCAAAAATAAAAGATTCTACTTTGAACGCTCATTAGCTATCTTTGATCCTATAACTAAATAAAAAAATATTTTGTTATCTTTACTGTAATCCTACGATGAGAGATTTTTTTATTACGTTTCTTTTAATCTAAAATATTACTTTTGCTGGCTTTCAAACTTACTGGTATGGTTACCTGCATCCCTTTTTTTAGGGAAGTTGTAAATTATATATTTCTGTTTGCGTTTTTTTTCACAATGTGAAAGAGTTTTATGATACATGGATAAGCATATTGAGCACAGAATTAATTGACCAAGATTTATTTTTTATGAGTGTACTGAAACATATAATACAAAAATCGTTAATTCTGGGAAAACTTTATTTGTTACCAATGACCTAGACAGAGAATCCTCTAACATGACAGTCTTAATGGGAGCTAAAATGAATTGATAACATATCTCCTGTTTTGAGAGTGGCAAACGTTTTTTAGAATCTTAAGGTACTTGTTTAGACCGAGTTCCCGGCACGACCACTATTTTTCAAAAATATTTTCTTGAACATGCTGCATTTTCCCCTATGGATAACTTAGTGGTTTTAATTGTGATGTTGTACGACTGATTATGGTTTATAAATGTAAATGAGCAGAATATAAAAAAAAGTATTGGGCATCTGTGATCTCTCTGAAAGGAAATTGAAGCTGATCAAACAAGGGAAACATTTGCTGAAATAATGCATATTAATCATATTAGCGAAAGTAAATTTGAGAAAAGCAATAAACATGAAACGAAAGGAAAATTTTCAATAGCTGCATTAAGAATTTTATCAAGAAAATATGAAGCCATAAGTGTACCGCAAAATGCACTTCACCCTGTTAAAAAGACACAAGCAAGAAAAAGTTCAACAGGATATTTGTCGATCATCAAAGGACATTAAAATTACAATAACGTGAAGAAAATGTGACAGTTTTGTTTGCAAATAACTTACCTGTAATGTTAGCAAAAAGTGTCTGTGATTTGTGTCCTTTATTAAGGTCACGCACATTTGGAACAATTTAGTTCAGTTTTATTGGATATTTTCTCAAATTATGAAAGAAAATTGAAAAATCCTTGAAATAGGTAAGTATATTTTCTCTTAGTTAAATTATTCACTGAAATTGTGATTTTTATCTTGTATATTGAAAATAATTATAAAAAGAATTGGGTGCTTCACTCCCGCGACCATTAACATTAGTATCGAGTGCACACCTGATCCCGGGCTTCTCGATTTAAATATTAAAAATAACACAATTGTTATTCATTAGAATTTTATATTCTTTTTATTACTTAACATTTATTCTAAATGCTAATTCTGCGAGGCTTAAAATTACAGTTCATTCAAAACCGTTTATAATATGAGTATTCATTTCAATAAATCATTTTGCCATTTTTGTATACATTGTCATGCACTTGGTTTTACTCTCCTACAATTAAGCTATTATATCAAGAAAATATATTATCATTTTTAAAAAATAAACTCGTGTTAAGAGTGGGTACTTCAGCCAGTATAAGAACAAGTTTAATAATTATGAGTGACTTCCATGGGCGTCTTCAGAGCAAAGTTTTTTTCAAAGGAAGGCTAAAAATTAAAAATTGACACTCAGAGTTATTTTTGATATTTAGCTCAGATCTATATTTTGTCTTCAAAGTAGCCATCGCAGAAAATCCGGATTCACAAAGGTATGATGTTAAAAATGGCAATATTATACGAAATGCGTTTGTTTTCAGTGCAGAAAATTCAGCATCCACCTCTATTCAGAATTCAAAGAGTGATTTATTACAAAATTGCCCTTTAATTTCGTCATTGGATGTGAAATCTATGAAGATCTCTTTTTCGGCAGTTGAGAGCCCTTCTGAAGTATTTTGAAATGGATCCCTAACCCATTCGTAACTTACTATCAATTTGCCCACGTCTATCTACTTGTTGATGCTTTATTATCGTCGAATGCTCGCTGTGATTTAAAAATATATCTATGATTTTGTTATAATCCACTGCCGTAAATACTTAATACCCTGAATTACAATTAACGCGTGAATTATGAAATGTACATTCAAGAGAGATTCGGTAGCTAATCGATTCAGCCAAGACTGACTAGAATTGTACGAGGTACAGCATTTTTACATGTTTTGTGCAGACGTCTGTTAGGTTGCCGAGACTCACATGAACGTTCGCGAGAATGCCAGATGTAATGGATATGATAAAGAGCAACATAGATTAGGCTATTTTTTTAATGACATTTGTACTTTTAGAAATGGATCTTGAAGGAAATAAATCTTTAATTAAATATCATTTCTCAATCTGTTTCAATTTAAAAATTAGAGAAAGAAAAATAACATAATTAACCTTTTACTTAAAAGTAATTTACTTAAAATATATATTACTTAAGATTAACATATAAAAAAAATTTAATACTTATCTTATTAATACTGAATTAAGAACAAGTTTAATAAGTATTAGCGACTTCCATGGGCTTGTCTTGCACAGCAAAGTTTTTCAAAGTTTTTAGAAATTGACCCTCTGAGTTCTTTTCTATATTTACTGATATCTATATTTTGTCTTCCAAGCAGCCACCGCATTTTGCAATATGTTCCAATTTAAAAATTAGAGAAAGGAAAAATAACATAATAATTATCCTATTAATTTTTTTTTTTTTTGCTTAAAAGTAACATATAGAAAATTTAATACTTATGTTATTAATTTGTACGGTTTATAATTAAGATCGTGTATTGTAGCTTTAGCGTCAAAGTGCATTATTATTGCATACAGTAATTTATTAATGTATAAGGGGCGCGATAAAAATTGTGATTGAAAAGGGGGGCGCCAGTATTGAAAGTTTGAGAAGCACTGAATTATAGTGATAAATTAAATATATATATCACATATACGAACAGAGTATATGCACAATGTATATATGATCTTGATAAAATTAAACAAGGAACATTTCAGAAGCAAAGTTAAAGTATGATGCACATGAGACGTAAAATCACATCAACACTGAATTTTAAATAATTCGAAAGAGAAATATGAGAAAATTATATCAACCTGCATCTTTATTCCTCAAACACTTTTGGATCACAAATGGTATAAATAGATTTATATATTTGAAGATCGTCAAATGCAAAATTGATGCCTGATGCCATGTCACAAAAAATCTGATCAGCATCTTTGATCGGTTTTCCTATAAAGATGAGAACATAGTATTTGCTGTGATGAAGGACGAAAAGCAATAATTTTTTTTTCAACAAAGAAAATGCAACAGAAATGTACATATATAAAATCTTTAAAAATCTGCATGAACAACAAAGCGTAAGAAGGAAAGTTAAACCATGGAGCCACACAACAAAACGTGCATTGACTATGAATTTTAAAGTGCAAAAGGAAATCACTTTGTTAAGCCAGTGGCGTAATGTACACTCTCGCATTGTGGGGGAGGGGAAGGGCTCTAAGGAACCCAAAGTCTGACTGACGATAAGTACATACCCTTTGTAAGATCCGGCTTGGGACACAACACCTGATTTCAATGTGGCCCTAATATTCTCTGTTGCGCCACTAAGTTGAGCTTTCAATCCCATCCGTAGTTTCTGTACGGGTGCACTTTATACGACGGGTATAAAAATCAGAGCATTAAAAATAAAGAAAAGATGAACATAGAAAAAATTAAACTTTTATATGTATTATAATATTGTTTATTTAAAAGAAATGAAGTTCCTTATGAACTTAAAGGAGATTGTAGTTTTAAAAGTATACTATTTTTTTTCTAAAGTTTGGAATAATATCTCGAGTCAATGGCTTCAAAACGAAAGTGCTTTGTGCACGTACGTTTCAAGTTTCTTCCTAAAAAAATGGGTGCGCGTTATCCGACGAATATACTTAGAATTTAAATATTGCAGCTTGAAAGTTTATGTGAACGTTATATGGCAGATTTTACGGTAATTATTATCAGTACTTACGTATTAGCGTCTCCGCAGCCAATTTGGCACCACACAAATTGCGCCATTTTCCGCCATCATCTGACCAATTGGTTTTCATATAAAATATGTTAGAATTTTCGCTGTTTTGGTATCTATCAAGGTGTGATTCGCGTAGGACCAATTTTGGTGCGGTAACGCTATTATCTAAGCTTCTGTTTTCAAAAAGCTTCACAAATCATTTTTTGGCTTAAAAACTAACTTTTGAGTTAGAGTAGGACATAATTTAAACTATATTATATGCAAGGAAATAACAGTTCAGAAAATAAACAAACATAAAACTGTGTGACACTGAAATAAAAATTCTAGCATTAATTTAATCTAAAAGGTTATCTTAAACAGAAAAATTAAGCCCTAATTTTGATGAAATTACCCCATAACCAATGCTGAACAAACAAAACACACACGGAAAATCTTAAATATAAAAAAATTAAACATGAATATTATAAACATAACTAAATATGAAGTAACCAAGCGCATATAGTAGAAATTATAACATTAATTCAAACCGAAAGGCAACATGTAGAAATCTGGTTAATAACAATTGTTGACATAAATGGAAGGTAGTTTTTTTCAAATATTGCCAATCCGTTAACAACAATTAGTTTAACTAAGTACTATGTTCTCTTTTTCTTAACCTGCTAGCAAAGATTTTCTACTTTATCGTTACAATAAGCGGGATTTAGAATTTATTATTGAGCAAAGAAAAGCAATAAAGTTTTTTCCTAACAGAAAGAAACTTTGTAACCGAATATTATTTTTTTTAATCATAAACCAAATTGTCATGCTATTAGGATGGAAATAGGCTAGAGGTACGCGAATACAGTTCACTGATATTAACACAATTGTTTAGTTCAATCTTTGCTTATTTTGGGGCAGACTGCGTTTTGTTGTTGTTATATCAACATCAGAGGTTCGAAAGAATAACGAAAAGCAAACTCACAAATCCAAGGTCCTTACAACTATTTAGAACCAAAATATGTATAAATGTTTTTCATTGCTGACTCTTTAAAAATAACATAAAATTAATAAAGAACTTGGGAGGAGCAAAAATTTTTCAGATACAGAAAAAAGGTTTCAAGATTGTAATCAGACTTTCTTGATGCTCATAGTACAACTAAGATTAATCAAAAGCATAAAATGAAATAGAACATTTTTTGGAAAGTGAATATCTTTTAAAGTAGCCAGCACAATAAAAAGTAGCTTTAATAAAATTAAGCCTTGCAAGATGGGTAGTTGTTCCATAAGACAATCACAGAAATAAGAGTAAGAAATAATCATAAACAAAAATTACACAGATACATAAATTTAATGTGATGGCTAGGTCTTAGTATATCACCCACTAACGTTGGCGGGCTTGATATCACAATACAGAAGGTTGTCGGCGCTAAAGCAAGTTAAGCGTACAACTATATAAATCATCGTTTGAATATCAGTACATCTTACCCACTTCCATCCATATTTATTCTTAAATTACATTACGTTCAATAAAACACGATAACACTGTAAATAATTGGAATCTACTGTTAAGCAATTTGTGTTGCCAAACCAAAAGTAATATTTATAAAAAACATTTTTTACGACAACTTTTTCAAAAACAAATGTAATTCCACCACAAAGTATTCAAAAAGCGAATAAAACCTAAAAAACACACATATTTAGAATAAAATGCGCTAAAACCTCCCTAAAACTCCTCTAAACACTAATTTTCGCAATGTTGACTTGACACGTCTGATGACGTCATAACTCCAATTCGCTTAAAAATTGAATTTAAAAAAAATCTAAAGCGAATTTTGAAAAAAACTCTTCAAGGTGTTCAGGATAATGACCTACAGCTTCTATGTGCCAAGTTCAGACATTTACGTTGCTTAGTTTTGCCGGTACAGCTGAAACACACAAATTTTTTCTTGTGATCTTCATTCTAACTCTCGAACACTGAAGGATGTGAGGGACGTCCATCACATACTTAGGAATTTTTAACACAACTGAAAATTTTTAAATAGTGAAATCACGCCCAGTTTTACCCGTTCAGCCAATTGAATTTTAAAGATGTTTAGTTTTAAAAATACTCAGTTAATATTTTTTAAACTTGACTCTGGGGCAAATAGGCATTAGTGACCCGCGAGCTAATATTAAAAGAATATGAAGAAAATTTGGCCCATGTATAAAAATTGTTTGCCATCCCTGCTATATATAGAAGTATACTATTTTTTTTCTATACCTTGGAATAATACCTCGAATAAACAACTTACGTATTAGCGGCACTGCGTCAAATTGCCACCACGTGAATCGTGCTATTTCCGACCAAAATCTTATATCATTTCTTTTTCATATAAAACATGAAATTTCTATTGCCTTGATATCAAGGAGTGATTTGGAAGGTGCCAAAGAGCGAGATACATAAATTTAATGAGCATTAAAATAAAAAAGCAGCCCCTTGCAGAAAACAGATTCTATTATTATTAAAATCAAAGCTTTTTTTAAAAACAAAATAAACTTATTTAATATGAAACTGTATCCCGAACACATACATACAAAACATTGAGCAAACTTTGGTATCGCCCATAGTGGTAAAACTTATAATATTTTCATTTCTGAAAGCCAATTAGCATTAATGAATTAAACAAAGTTTCATCACTTTTGTTTGAAATTCCGGAAAAGGATAAAATATTCTTAAGTAAGAAAACACAATTCACTTCTGTCAATATCTTAAAATCAACTGTAAACAAAAAGCGTGTTATCAAACTAAAAAAAAATTAGAAAAACACTTTTAATAGGACAATTTTTTAGAAAGACAATTGCAATTCTGCCACAAAAGAATTAAAAAACGACTAAATACAACCTTAAATGAATATATTTATAATAAAATATGCAACAGTCCTCCAAAAAAACAGTTTGAATCATTAATTTTTACAAACTTACACAGGAGTGACATATCAGCATTTCGTAGGAAAATTGCTAAAAATTCAACTTTAAAATCTAAAGCGAATTTCTCAAAAAAATTTTTTCGTAGTGCATAACATTATGACCTTTTGTATTTATGTGCTAAGTTTTATACTTCTGGGTTGCTTAGTTTGGCCGGAATAGGTGAAACACACACACACAAACACACGTGTTTAAAAATTTTGCATAATATGGCAGTAACGTAATTTTTGAATGTGCCCATCGAGATATTTTTTTAAGAAAACTAAAAGTTTTACGAAGGATAGTAAAGTTTAAGAGATAAATTTTTCAATGAGTTTCAGAATTCAATTTTATGCTTTATTATATCTTAAGATAACATTCAGAAACTTCATTTAAATGTTTTGCAAATAATTTATATTGTAAGCTTAATTAAAATAATGCTAACGGGGTAAGAGCAATTAAATTTTTCACAAATATTAAGGAAATGTTTGTTTTCTTAACGGATGTATAATAAATGAACTTATAGAATTAAAGATATGTACTTATAATGAAACAAAAATAAATTTTTCCCCAAGCAGTTTTTATTTTCTTTTCTACTCAGCCAAATTGGTGATTTTCATTCGTTATAGCCAACCTGTTCCTTAAAGGTGTAAAACGGAGTATAAGTCATTACTTGAAAAGGTTTTTTTGGCTCGACAATCTGTTTTTGACGCCAAGCCCTTCAATTAGAATAAATTTACGTTTGCATTCACGTTTTAATTTTTTTTTGGAGGGGGCTTAGTTTTTAAGTGAAAATTTCCAAATTTTACTCATTGAAAACAAACAGCAATTTCATTTTTACTGCGTAAATGAATTTTTGTAAAAAGCAATTTTATTTCAGCAATAATCTGTTATTGACGGATGACTGACGGATGATTTTGTGAAGAGGTACCTAGACTGCGTCAGCAGTCTTCAACCCTCTATCTGGTTATTCGATGTTCATGGTGTTGCAGCTTTGGTTGGGAGAGGAGGGCGTGACTTCAGGAGAGGAAAACCAATGAGAGTGGTGCTGTGGAGGTGGGCTTTGATTGGAGGTTGGAAGTGAGCTTTTAAACTGCACTAACTTTGACTTCGAAGAATTATTTTAATTTTTATTTATTTTAAAGACAACTATTATAAGAGAAAATAATTAGGAGGGAATTTAAAAGGTTAAAATAATATGAGATTAAACTTTATCCATGAGAGCTCTGCTAGAGGCAGGTTTTTCTTCGCCCGAATTTGATTTTAAATTTAGAGAAGATCGAGAATTTTAGGATTTTTTTTACTAGGTTTGAAATGACTTTAAAATTTCCCAGAACTTGTATTAAGTCAGAGGTATTATTTTTCTTGGCTAGAATCCAGGGGGATTTTTCGTTATTTTATTTTCATATTAGTAGGTTTGACTGGGATTTTCCATAACAAGGTTAGGAAAGAAATTCCTTCTTTAATCATTTACTGGCAAAATTTTTCTTTTCATTGATCAACGAAGGGCACTTCTTTGTTGTGGGAATTTGGGACATTTTGTATACATGCCGAATGACCTAGCCCCGCAGTTAATAAAAAAGGGGTTTTCCTGTCTTTCTTTGATTTGGCGTTTTCGTAGCGTGCGCTTTACCGCATTTTAAACATCTGGGTTGCATGTGGCAGTCCGGCAGTATGAAAAAAGTTATTACAGTTGAAGCATTGGGTTTTTCCCTCTTGAGTAACCATCAACTTTCATTTGTAAGTAACCTAATTTTGTTAAATCAAATATTTTGCTATTATTGGCGTTTCTCGGAGAAGTATTAGAAAAAATGGAAAGGGTTTTTGTTCTTTTTGAGATAAGTTGCGTACAGCTTTCAATTACAAGCCTTCCTACTAAATCGTTTGTGATATCTTCGATTTTAGAGAAAAATCGGGGGGACCTTTTATTACAGCTTTTATCGGTTTGTCAGGTTTACGGTTAATTACATAGAATTCGAATTCTTTATCCGCTTTCAAGAAGTGGATAAGAGTTCGATAATCTTCAAAATCATTTGTGAAAATTTTAATTACATCACCGATAGTTCTATTGCGAATTTTTGGGAATTTTTCGAAAATTAATTTAATTTGATCGCGGAAATTTTTTTTTGATTTTAAGCATGACAGGTGGGGAAGTTTAGTCGAGGGAGTAACTACATCAGAAGTTACATTATTGTTAGTCGGGAGTGGATGTTCGACATCCTGTTCTAAGTCCGAGAAATTATTTCTCGTTTCTACGGTATCCTGGTTAGTGACTGGGAAACGCGGGCCTTGCCGTCTTTTTAGGAAAGATAAACTCTCCGTGGATTCCTTGCTTTTATTTTTGCGCTTTTTACATAACTTTTTCTTATTAACTTTACACTCGGTTTTTTCATCCGAAATGGGGTCGTTAGAATTAATTTCTTCAACTACCAAGGTAGTTGGAATTTTATGCTCATTGCAATCAGTTCTAGTGCATGGGGGGAGGGTTTTAAGCTCACTTACCATTTCCTCCTTTTTCATAGCCATGGCTTGTGTGCTCATCCGGTAGATTTCGGAGAAGGAATTCCTGTGAGTAGGTGAACTTGCTAGGCTTTCATCGAGAAGTGACTTGTGAAGGGCTGAGATACCAGTGACTGTATCTCTAAGCTTTTCGCAGGCAGCAATTTTCGCTTGTCTAGTCAGCGAAAAGTCCAAATTTTCGCTATAATCACTCATGATCGTCGATCCAAACGCGGAGCTCAATCAATCGTGGTTTCCGAAGCCCAATAATCTGTTATAACATATTTTTCGTGTTATAAGTTTATTCATTTATGTATTTTTCTGGTAGGAAGAAGCATTGGTCTTCCACCTAAGCTTATTTTATATTTTTTCTATAGCTGAAATAAATTAGTTTAATATACATTTCTGTTTTGCTTATATTTTATTTGATTATTCCGAACTATTTCTCGGTTTAGATTCAATTCTGTGGTTCCTTTTTAAGCTTAAAAATATCAGCTTTAGGTTTAAAGCTGTGTCAAGTTTATTATACTTTTTTTTTCGTTTTAAACCTTTATATATGTATACATTAGATACTTCCGTACTGTTTCGAGTTTTAGATTTAAAGTTGTCTTTTTCTTTTCCAGGTTAAGAATTTCTGATAACTTTAATGTTGCTTTCTAAAAATTTCAATTCTTTATTTTAAAAATGATGACCTAATTAAATCTAAAACCAGAAACAATACACAAAAATCAACTGTAAACATTTATATGTGAACATGAAAAAAGAATAAACGTTACGCTGCCTTAAGCCAAAATAGAAATTACAATACGAATACCATTGTGACTACACAAAAAATAAATAAGAAATTTTTAAATTGAAGAAGAGAAATGACAAAACTAGACCAGTACGCGAAGCAAAAATGTATATCAAACTAATTTGATTTAGTTTTTGAAAAAATAAAAAGTAGTCTTATTTGAAGAGCGATGCGTCTTCCAACCGTATATATAACTGTTTTAAAATAAACTCTATTATAAATACTTAAAATACATAAGTCAAAACATTTTTTTAATTCAAAAACAAAATGATGTAGCATTTTATAATGCTGGAAGAAAAATGTTACATCTAAAAGCCGGTAATAGAAATTTTCGAGCGCAAATAATTCTAAAACAAATTCACTGTGTTGCCGAACGAACAAACCTAAAATCCAGTTGTTGAAATAAGAAAATGTAAAAATCGCTTAAAAATTTAATTTTAAAAAATCTAATGGGAATTTCGAAAATTACTCTTCGTATTCATCACCAGGACCTAGAATAATAATGTGCCAAGGTTTATACTTCTGAGTTGCTTAGTTTGTGCCGTAGAGATGAAACACACAGTTGAAAAGCTTTTTTATTAGTATAGATACTGTATATACTACATGAAAATTGTTAAGAAACAATTACTCTTTTCAAAATAATTAAGAGTAGAAAATGATTGAAACAATGAAAATAAGTACATATTTAGTATATACGATGTGCCTTTATTATAGTGCAAAAAGTTGCAGACAACGCCACATTGATAATTTAAAAACAAAAGTAAAAAAGATGCTCCTTGGAAGATTTCAAACGTTCACAAAAAATAATTTTAAGGCCAAAATGTTGCACTCTTGAGTACCTTATTAAGATATGTGTTGACACAGACACTAATCCAAATTTTGCCTTTGTTTGCCATATTCTTCACCAAAATATCGAGAAGTCCTTGGGTGATATTTTCCCACTCCTCTCTCAAAGTGGTTTTAATCTCTTGCTCTGTACGGGGAGAAATGGTTTTTTGTGCAACACTTCTTCCCAGGCATGTTCAATAGGATTTAGGTTTGGAGAAAAAAGGTCATTGTATACGGAGAATATTTTCTCTTTGAAGAGTAATCGATACATTAACGCTTCTGTGTGACTGCGCATTCTCGTTGATAAACAGAAAGTCTACAACTACAACACCCCCAAAAAATACGAAAGGGATCCAGATTTTCTATATTCAATACCGTTGCGTTTGAACGCTTAATCGCTCAAAAGATTAACGGTAACGTTCTGTCATTTGTGTGCATGATTCCCCCCCAACCAACGCGCAAGCCGTGAATCGCGTTTCAAAGAATTTTTCTGCATGAAGTTCTCTGGGCTCTCTCCACAGGGGTTTTTTCCCTTGGAACAGTTTTTGCCACACTTAAACGAGATTCGTCAGAGAAACATGACCTTATAGCAATTTTGGTGTTTCCCAAAAACCAACATGTTTTTTACAACAGTTTAAAATCTCATACGATGGTGTTGTTGATGGGATCCTTTTAACATTCTTCAGTGCATGCAAGCTAAATCCCAAAATGGCTCTTCCGGAAATATTTTAATGGTAGTGGTTGAAAGGTTTGAAACTATCGGGCCCATATGATATTTTTCGCCCCTTTTTGCCACGGGGGTTTACATAGGAACCCTTTAAAGGTGGGGGTGCCCCTACCACTACACCCGGCATGTTTTTTGCAAAGTTTTTCCCCCTTTCTACGGCTTTTTAATCACTGAATGACACTGTTCAATGCCCCCACTGCAGCTGCAACAGTACCCCCCTTTTGACTTGCTTCAGATCGTAAAAATTGTTGATTGCTGTCCCCTTCAAATGATATCTTGCTGACATTTTGTCCTTAAATTTTTTAAAAACCAAAACAAATTTCAAGGAAAAATTTTAAAAATATCCAGCACTAGGGCAAACATCAAACAGCATGGATTTTCGTTTGAAATGATCAAAGCCCACGGGTTTTTTACACAAATAACGGGTTTTGGTCTACCGGGACCTTCCCGGGTTTGGGGAAAACGTATCTACAGTGTAAAATGGAATTCGGTGTAGAAGGAAGCTGAATACTGAAGTTTATGTGGCCTTTGGTAAAAAACAATCCAAAATAAAAGATAATTTGTTTATGACCGAAAAAATAAGTATGGGAACTCTTCCATTGTATTTTACAGAACATATTTATAATTCTTAATAAAACAATCTGATTCGAAACTATCTTTAATGTATTTATGAATAACATTAAGTAAAAACTATGGATTAAAATTATTAAGAATATTTTTATTTAAATTATTATTTTTATTTTTATTATTTGACAGTCCGGTCAGTTGGGATAAAAGGTTCCGAAACTCCTCCACGCAGTTACGAAATTCCTTTCCAGCAATTAGGGAAATGTGCCTGGAATTTTCACAACTTCTGTCGGCAAGGAGCAAGGGATCTGTTAGAAAATAGGGGGAGGAGTTCGACTTCGTCACAATATTTTATATATAGTGCGTACCTTTTTCATACTTTGAGGATAATTCCTGTCGCTGTCAATAGCAGACAGGATATAACTCACATGTTATAATTTCTCACAGATATTATTTATCGTCAAACAAGTGCTCTGGGTATTGATAGTCAAAAATGTTGGGGGACATATGTGTGGAAAAAAAGCATTTTAAAATTGGAGAAACAGTGATTTCCGTGGGTTTATGCTTTTTCCCCGGGAATCAAACGGTTAAAAAAATTAAATTTTTTCCTGCTTTTTGTATTTTTTACCATATGCCAAAGATGTGTGTGGTTCTGCTTTTTTATAAATAGACTATCACTCGCTTCCCATGATTTTGTGAGTGGTGATTTCAACGCTAACTTCAGGTTGCCAGAAGTTGAGCCGCTCTTAGCTTTTTTGACTGATGAACTAAAGCTCGAAATGAATACAAATCGAAATATTTCGACAACGAACACTGGTACTGTTATTGACGCTGTTTTTCAGCAGTTTTAAATAATTTGAAATCACAAGTATTTGTGTCATACTTTGCTTATCATAAGTCTATTGCATCCACTCCCTTTCCCCCGAAAAAAGAATAAAAAACCGATAAAAATTTTTCATTACTTTCCCTTTTGTTAAATAAATAAAATTTTCATTAAAAAATGAATTTTTTTCGATAGAAAATTATTTCCCAAATTTTCTTTTAATTCCCTTTTTTTTTTCGGGGTTTGTTTTGTTTCGTATTTATCCCCATAACATGTCGATGTTTCACATCCCTCCGAATGTAGGGCTCGTTTGTTTTTCTTTTTTTTTTCGGCCCCATTTAAAAAATTTAAAAAATTTTTCATAGAATTATAAGATGAAATACCTTCCTATTAAAAAAATTTAGGTAATTTAAAATAAATTGCAACAAAATTTTGGTTTCATGTGTTAAAAGAGTGTTTTTTTCAACGTCGCAATTATAAAGATGAGAAATGGGTTTGCGGGGCTACCACGCCACAAGCCCCGGGGGTTTAAAACCCCGGATAGGGGGAATTCGGGCATTCTTCCATCCTGTTAGTGTCTCAAAAAAGAGTTTTTAAGAATGCTTTTAAAACTAATTTGTGGTCGTTTTCGCTTCAGACTGACCACTAACTGGATCAGTCAGGCACAGTAGATTTTTGCACTGTATGAGATGTAGCACCTAGGGATTGCAATAACGAGACACCCCATACCGATATTTTGAGACATTTGCGCAATTTTTAAATACCGGTATTTACAAGTTTAAATGCTGTTTATTCGGTATTTTATAGAAATTTATTAAATTGTCTCCACTATATGTTCAGGTATCGCCAACATGGCAAAATATTATACGTTTTTATTTCCATGTCACCCTAACGGGCTAAATTAATTCGAATACAGCTATAAATTTGCAACGGTCCATCAAGAGGAATGATAAAATATGTAAATCATCCAAGAAGCTAGGCGAAAACTATCCTAATACATCTCAGAGCGGTACTGCCCACGCGCAGGATTCGTAGACTGATGTTCGTATCTGATCAAACAAGATTATAGTTGCGAAGATAAAGCGTAATGTTTCGATATTTTTTTTTAAATTGGTGACTTTGTTATTCACATTGATCAATTAATGTATTATATTTGGTAAGATCACATTTTTCAAAACTATGTAACAATACCAAAGACTGGTTAGAGATATACAAACTTTTTAGTATTTTAAATAAATAAGATGTAACTTTACTTTTTTTTATTCCTTATATACTGTTATAATTTTTGTGTTACACATTATTTTTTGTGATATTTACACTCACTATAATAAAACTGGCAAATAAAAAAAATAAAAATTAAAAAAAAAACACTTGTGTTTTCTTACTTATTCTAAAATTTCTATTAAAGGTATTAAAACCGGTATGAAGACCTAAAGTATTGAATACCGATTTTGGACTCTTGGTACTATATTACAATCCCTAGTTGCACCACTTTTAGAGAAGAGCAAAACGAGGGCTAATGGTGGCGTTCTTCATTATTTTGAACAAAGGTTTCACGTCGAATACAACATTGAAATTGGCATTCCCTCACCGAGCTACTATGCCTGGATAATGGAGGACCTTGAGCTTCGAGAGATTTAACGAACAACCGCCTTTATACTGGGCACTAGAGCTCCAAGGGCCTTTAGTCTGCAATCTTAAGCACTAGTGTACCGCTCCGGTGTATGAGTTTTGCGATAAATTTCACAACAAAGAATTGCCACTCTGTTTCCGCACTAAATCTAAGAAAAAAAGAAATTTTTTTTAAATTTTAAAAATGCAAAATTTCCAAAAACTAACATTTTCATAAGGCCTTTTAATGATGAGTTACACACTAATGAATTGCAAAATTTTGTGGTACGAAAGATATTAAGCAGTGCCACAAAAATCATCTTCATCGAACAGCGTAAAATATGCCCCCACAAAGCAAAAATTTAATGCGTTAGGGAATATTTAAACGTCCCACCGTTCAGTTTTCAAGACTGCTTTTTACGATGGACCTCGTCTTTTTAATCATATTTAAAGGGATGAAGGCACCTGAAGTGGCAATCCTTCTCCTTACTGCCACATCACACCCACGGGAGGATGTTTGAGCTCTCGACAGATTTAACGTACATCGTTCCCTTACACGGTGGGTCTTCAGTAATTACGGTCACGAACACATGACGCGCCAACCACGAGTCTGTTACCTTGACCACTTATCTACCACTGCCCCCATTATTTAATGCGACAGAAATCTTAGTATTCCGACCAGAGACTCAAAGCAAAACAGAAACGAACATTCAAGTAGAATAAAAAGAAAAGACATTAAAAACGTAAGAAAATAAAGATATCTTAACCTTATTTAAAAATCCAGCGTTCTACATAAACGCTTTGTTCAATGCCAAAAAGAAAACATAAAGAATATGAAATGTAGATTATGTTGCAAATTTACTATAAGTATTATTTAATAAAAAGTGGTAAAACTTTTTTTTCAAAAATTACCGTTATTTTATTGTGAAAATATAGATTTTTATCTTCAAACCTAGTTCTACATTCCACGCATATTTATGTCAAAATATATATATAAACACTTTTTAAAAAAACTTCTGTGTGTGATCATCGAAAAGAACTTTTTAATATTTTTCGCCAATTTTACCAAACGCTTATTAAAATTATATTCTATTATATGTTAAGTAAAAATATATTACGAGTGAGAGTTACATTTACACAGCACTAAAAAAGCAGTTCATGTGTGATTGGTGACATAAATCGTAAGTCTGAACCATGGTCAAGTGACAAGGACCAACCCTGAGCAGTAATCCACATGCCCAAGCTACCACACTACACAAACGGGAGAAAATGTGTGCCTCCACAGATGTAATGTGCATCTGCTCCCTTTGCACGTAGGGTGGGAAGCGGTATAGGTTCGAATTTATGACATGAAAACCATCAATCAGTAACCTCAGCTAAAAATAATATAACGAAGAAAACATGATGTATATTATTTGAAAACTCTTGATCAAGACACTCATAAAATTCTTTTGTTGTAAAAAATGTTTGATAATTAAAAAAACCCAATTAGTAAAAGTTTTTATTTCCAAATATTTGCTACTGTTCTTATTTCTTTGGGTTTATATATTACGCAATTTTTAACTACATTAATGCAGCAAAGTTGTTAACAACCAAGCATATTTCAGTGTTAAAATTATGTACCAGAGAGGGGAATCTGTTATCAAAAGAGCCCTCATGTAATTTAAGTTGTAATAAAGGAGGACACATAGGTTGTACTTATAAATGCATTTTTTATGAATTTATAGTTTTTGTACAGATCTAACAATTCTTCCCATTATATAGAAATTTTACATATAAAAAAATAATTTTTTTTTCATTTGACATAAAAAGTTACACAGTAGGAAATATTTTTGTATTAACATAAGGGTAAAGACTTGTTACAATAATTGTAATTGATTATTGTTTTTTTTAAATTATTAAATTCATAGGTATCGTTGTAACTTTCTGTATTTCACTGTTGGTATTCTTTTATGTAAGCAGATATACATATACTATATATACTACTTAATAAATGTTAAGCAACAGTTACGTTTTTCGGACAAGAGTTTTTGATTAAGAGTAGACAATGAGTGAAGAAATGAATCTAAGTACATATTTAGTAGGAACGGCGTATATTTACTATAGTGCAAAATTGTACAGATATCGCCACATCGTTGAATTAAAAAGAATAAAAAAATGATTCTTGAATAATTTCCATACCTCCACAAAAACAAATGATCTTTAGATGTAAACAATGCAGACATGAGTACCTTAGTAAGATGTGCGTTGACCAAGGACACTAATGTGCATTTTGCATCGGTTTTCTGTATTCTTCACTAAACTATAGAGAAAGTCCTTGGGTGATATTTTCCCAATCCTCTCTCAATTCGGTTTTGAGCTCTTGCTCTGCATGGGATCAGAGGTTTTTTTGTGCAACACGTCTACCAAGAGCATCCCAAGCATGTTCAATAGGAGTTAGGTCTGGAGAGTAAACAGGTCATTGCATTCCGAGAATATTTTCATTTTGATGAGTGTCCCATACATCAACGCTTCTGGGGACTGCGCATTCTCGTTAATAAACAGAAATTCTTCAACTGCAACACCCCCAAAAAAATAATATGTTCCAGAATATTCTATATTCAATACCTTTTGCGTTGTAACGTTTTTCGCTAAAAAGATGTGAAGCCGTATTCTGCCATTATGCATGACTCTTGCCCACACCATCAGTTTCTCAAGGACTATTGGAGATAGACCTCGGTACAATTGGTACATCACCAAGTGACGTGGATGACCCAGAGCTCAAGCCTTCCACATCATATCAAAGGGAAAATGTGTGAGCATCGACATATGTCACACGCATCCGGGGGCTTTTCTTGGGACGTCGAGGGGTTCTGCGGTACTTTTGGTTTGAACTCGCACACCAAACGTTCCGTGACCTTTTCGATAGGCTACCAAAGGGAAAAAAAAAAAAAAACGAAAAAATTTTGTTGCCTATATCCGGGAAAACTTGGGGTTAGCGATGCTCATGTCAATTTATTTTTAATGTAAGAAATTTTTAATATTTTTTTAAAGAAAAATCAGTAGAATCATGTAGTTTCAAATTTTGTGACTACGGCTCTTGTTTCTTTGTATTTATTTTTTTCACAATTTGTAACTACTATCATGTTGTAAATTTATTACTATTCAAGCATCCTTCAGTTTCAAACATATTTACTGTGTTATGCCATGAACCAACCCATACGAATATAAAATTCGCAATTTTGATAAGAGATTAGCAATTTTTTTTTATGTGTAACATCTTTCCTCCAGATTGCCAAATTTTCTTGGAGTGATTTCGTCAAAAGGGACGGGAGTGGGTAACTGGAAGTGACGTAAGCGTGCGCCATTTGATTTGACCCCTGAGCGCGCGTGATGGTGTTTCTTCGTTACCCTCGCATCGGGTCCAACTCTAGTATGTTGTTGGTTTTATTATATTGTTGAATTTGGCATTTCAAAAGATTGGAATTCCTTTTTAGGTTTAAACCCCACGATCCTTGCGTGCAATTGCTAAAGTCTCAGAACTCGTAATGTAAGAAAAATTTAGGGGTTTAAATTTATATGTGTAAACTATATTAATAATTATATTTACTGTTAAAATTCAGAAAAAGTTCAACATTCTTAAGAATATACGAGTAAGCAGTATAGATTTATTTGAAGAAATATTTTATTGCGTATCTTTTTTCCAAATTTGAGGGGTTAATTTTCCCGTGGGGTAAAGCAAAAAAGAAAACCCCAAGTTATGATTTCTCGCATGGATTTTGTATTTATCGTCATAAAATTGACTGGGTATTGCTAGTCAAGATAATTTGGGACACTATTTGGGAAAAAATGCATATTTGAAAAAGGGCAAACAGTGATTTCCGGGACCGTATACATTTTTTCCAATTTAAAAGGTTTTTAAAAAAATTTAAAAATTTTTCCCTTTATTTTGTAATTTTACCATATACCAAAGATGTGTGTGTGTGTTTGTGTGTTGTGTGTGGTTCTGCTTTTTTAAAAACAGACTATCACTCGCTGCCCATGATTTTGAGTGGTAAAATTGGTTAACCTTTTTGTTTGCCGGGAAATTGAGCCCCCTCTTGGGTTTTTTTACTGATGAACTAAAGCTCGAAATGAAAAACAAATCGAAATATTTTGACAACTAACATGGGACTGGGGGTTGAAGCTGTTTTTTTACAGTTTTAAATAAATTTAAATCACAAGTTTATGTGTCATACTTTTGTTTAAAATCTATTGCATCCACTTCCCTTTCCCCCAAACTGAACAAGAATAAATATTTTTGGTAAAAATTGCATTACCCTGTGTTAAAAAATAAAATTTTCATTAAAGATACAATTTTTACAGAAAATTATTTCCAATCATATTTGATTAATTTTTTTCGGGATTTAAGTTACGGGCGTTTTTTTCCCGATAATGTCAGATGTTACACATCACATCCGACTACTTTAAGGCTACTTTTTTTTTTTTTTTTTTAAGTTCTATTTAAAATTTTTAAAAAATTTTATGCCGAAATATAAGAAACATCTTTGCACCTGCCTAGAACAAATAACATACACAGAAAGATGAAGAATAGATCCGAAATATTGAAATACCTTGCAACTATTAAAAACATTTAGGTAATTTAAAATAAATTGCAACAAAATTTTAGTGTATGTGTAAAGTGAGTTTTTATATAAGGTCGACATAAAGATGAGGTGGGGTAGGAGCCGCCACCCAACTCGGGTTTAAAAATGGGATGGGGGAAATCAAGCATTCTTTTCCTTTTATGAGTCTCGATAAATGAGTACCAAGAATGTTTAAAAATTTAATTTCGGGGTTTTTCGTCAACGCCCACTGACTGGATCAGTCGGCACAATACATTTTCCCCTTTAGAAATGTTTGCACCTAGGGATTAAAATACAACCCAAAACCCGATATTTTGAGAATTTAATTTTTTAAATACCGGTTTTTAAAAGTTTAAATTTTTTATTCGGTATTTTAAAAATTTATTAAATTGTTCCACTATACGGGGTATCCCCAAAAGGCAAAATATTATACGTTTTATTTCCATGTCACCCTAACGGGCAAATTAATTCGTAAGCTATAAATTTGAACGGTCCTAAGAGGAAGATAAAAATATGTAAATCACCCGGCTAGGCAAAAACCCTAATAATCTCAGAGGGGTACGCCCACCCCAGGATGTAGACGATGCGTATCTGACAAACAAGAATAGTTGGGAAGTAAAAGCGGCCCTTTTTTTTTTTAAATTGGTGACTTTGTTATTCACATTGATCAATTAATGTATTATATTTGGTAAGATCACATTTTTCAAAACTATGTAACAATACCAAAGACTGGTTAGAGATATACAAACTTTTTAGTATTTTAAATAAATAAGATGTAACTTTACTTTTTTTTATTCCTTATATACTGTTATAATTTTTGAAATTATTTTTTTGATTTTTTAACTCACTAAAAAAAACCAAATAAAAAAAAAAATTTAAAAAAAACACTTGTGTTTTCTTTCTTATTCTAAAATTTCTATTAAAGGTATTAAAACCGGTTGAAACCAAAGATTTACCGTTTTTTGGACTTTTGGTACTATATTACAACCCCCAGTTGCACCACTTTTTAGAGAAGAGCAAAACGGGGGGCTAATGGTGGGTTCTTCATTTTTTTTGAACAAAGGTTTCACGTCGAATACAACATTAAAATGGCTTCCCCCTCAGGCTATTCCCTGGATAATGGAGGACCTCGAGCTTCGAGAGATTTAACGAACAACCGCCTTTATACTGGGCACTAGAGCTCCAAGGGCCTTTAGTCTGCAATCTTAAGCACTAGTGTACCGCTCCGGTGTATGAGTTTTGCGATAAATTTCACAACAAAGAATTGCCACTCTGTTTCCGCACTAAATCTAAGAAAGAAGAAATTTAAATATTTAATAATGCAATTTCACTTAACACTAACATCTCTCATAAGGCCTTTTAATGATGAGTTACACACTAATGAATTGCAAAATTTTGTGGTACGAAAGATATTAAGCAGTGCCACAAAAATCATCTTCATCGAACAGCGTAAAATATGCGGACAAAGCAACATTTAATGCGTTAGGGAATATAAGCGTCCCACTGTTCAGTTACAAGACTGCTTTTGACGATACCCCGCTTTTGAATCATATTTAATGATAAGGCACCTGAAGGGAAACCTTCCCCCACCCCACATCAACCCACGGGGGATGTTTGAGCTCTCGACAGATTTAAGTACATCTTTCCCCTTACACGGTGGGTTTTTCAGAAATTAGGGTAGCCCATGACGCGCCAACCACGAGTCGACCTTGACCATTTATCTACCACTGCCCCATTATTTAATGCGACAAAAACCAGTATTCCACCGGCTCAAAAAAAACAGAAACGAACATTCAAGTAGAATGAAAGCATTAAAAACGTAAGAAAATAAAAAATATCTTAACCTTATTTAAAAATCCCGCGTTCTACATAAACGCTTTGTTCAATCCAAAAAAAAAACATAAAGAATAGAAATGTGAAGGAAATTTACAAAGTATTATTTAATAAAAAGTGGTAAAACTTTTTTTCAAAAATTACCGTTTTTTTTTGTGAAAATATAGATTTTTTTCTTCAAACCCAGTTCTAATTCCACGCATATTTATGTCAAAAATATTAAAACACTTTTAAAAAAAATTGTGTGGATCACGAAAAAAACTTTTAATATTTTTTTGCCAATTTTACCAAACGCTTATTAAAATTATATTCTATTATATGTTGTAAAAAAATATTACAGTGAGAGTTACATTTTAAAGCACTAAAAAAAGTTTTGTGTGATTGGGGAAAAAATCAAGTTAACCATGGTCAAGACAAAGGGCCAACCCTGAGGGTAATCCACATGCCCGCTACCACACTACACAAACGGGGGAAAATGTGGGGCCTCCAAGATGTAATTTTCATCTGCCCCCTTTTCACGTAGGGGGGGAAGGTATGGGGTTCGAATTTTTGACAGAAAAACCCTCAACGAACCCAGCTAAAAATAATATAACGAAGAAAACATGATGTATATTATTTGAAAACTTTGATCAAGACACTCATAAATTCTTTTTTTGTAAAAATGTTTTATAATTAAAAAACCCAATTAGTAAAAATTTTTTTTTTCCAAAATTTTTACGTTCTTATTTCTTTGGGTTTTTATATTACGCAATTTTAACTACATTAATGCAGCAAAGTTGTTAACAAAGCATATTTCAGTGTTAAAAATGTACCAGAGGGAATTTGATCAAAAAAGCCCTCATGTAATTTAAGTTGTAATAAAGGAGGCACATAGGTTGTACTTTTTAAATGCATTTTATGAATTTATAGTTTTTTTACAGATCTAACAATTTTCCCATTATATAGAAATTTTTCATATAAAAATAATTTTTTCATTTGTAAAAATTACACAGTAGGAAATATTTTTTTTATTAACATAAGGTAAAGACTTGACAATAATTGTAATTGATTATTGTTTTTTTTAAAATTTTTAAATTATAGGTATCGTTGTAATTTTGTTTTTACTGTTGGGGTTTTTTTTTGTAAGAGATATACATATACTATATATATACTTAATAAATTTTCAAATTAGTTTTTCGGGCAAGAGTTTTTGATTAAAAGTAGACAATGAGTGAAGAAATGAATCTAAAACATATTTAGTAGAACGGCATATTTACTATAGTGCAAAAATTTTACAGATATCCCCCAAACGTTGAATTAAAAAGAATAAAAAAAAGACTTGAAAATTTCCCTACCCCACAAAAACAAATGATCTTTAGATGTAAACAAAAAGCAGACATAAAATACCTTAGTAAGATGTGCGTTGACCGGCACTTTTCATTTTGCATCGGTTTTCATTCTTCCAAACTATAGAGAAAGTCCTTGGGTGATATTTTCCCCCAAACCCCTCTCAATTGGTTTTGAGCTCTTGTTTTTATGGGACGAGGTTTTTTTTGCAACACGTCTCCAAAAGCATCCGCTGTTAATAGGGGTTTGGGGCTGGAGAGAAACAGGCTCATTCCGGAATATTTTCATTTTGATAGGTCCTATACATCAACGCTTCTGTGTGACGGGCATTCTCGTTAATAAAAAGAAATTCTTCAACCAACACCCCCAAAAAAAAATATGTTCCGAAATTCTTTTTTCAAAACCCTTGCGTTGTAACGCTTTTCGCTCAAAGATGTGAAACCGTATTCTGCCTTGCGATCTTTCCCACACCATCAGTTTCTCAAGGCTATTGAGAAGACCTCGCAATTTGGGACATCACCAAGTGACGTGGGGTACCCCCAGCGCCTTCCACATCATATCAAAGGGAAAATTTTGAGCATCGAATATGTCACACGCATCGGACTTTTTTGCACGCAGTGTTCGCGGTACTAGGTTCGAAACTCATGACACACCAGCCACGTTCAAGTGACCTTTCTCGATAGGTAAGGGAAAAAAAAAAAACGAAGAAAATATGTTGCCTATATCGGAAATCTTGATTATCGTGCTATGTAATTTATTTTAATGTAAAAATTTTTAAAATTTTTTTTGAAAATCAAGAAATTACAAATTTTTTGACTACGGCCTTGTTTCTTTTATTTATTTTTTCACAAAATACTATCATGTTGTAAATTTATTACTATTCAACATCCTTCGTTTCAAAAAATTTACTGTGTTTTGCCATGAACCCAACCCTTGAATATAAAAATTGCAATTTTGATAAGAGATTAGAATTTTTTTTTTGAACATTTTCCCGATTCCCAAATTTTTTGGGGTGATTTCGTCAAAAGGGGCGGGGGGGGTAACTGGGAAATGACGTGGTGCGCCATTTGATTTACCCCAGCGCGGGTGGTGTTCTTCACTACCCTCGCATCGGGTCCAACTCTAATGTTGTTGGTTTTATTATATTGTTGAATTTGGCATTTAAAAGATTGGAAACCTTTTTTGGGGTTTAAAATTAGACCTTTGCAATTCTAAAGTCCGAACCGTAATGTAAAAAACTAGGGTTTAAATTTTTATGTGTAAACTATATTAATAATATTTTCTGTTAAAATTTGGAAAAGTTCAACATTCTTAAAAATATACGGTAAGCCGTATAGATTTATTTGCAGAAATATTTTTTGCGATTTTTCATACTTTTTAGGTTTAAATTCCGTCGCTGTCAATAGCAAAAAAGAATAACTACATGTTATGATTTT
Source organism: Trichonephila inaurata madagascariensis (assembly GCA_019973955.1). Taxonomy (NCBI): domain Eukaryota; kingdom Metazoa; phylum Arthropoda; class Arachnida; order Araneae; family Nephilidae; genus Trichonephila; species Trichonephila inaurata. Next base: position 68 of record BMAV01017943.1, on the reverse strand, counting down.
TGCATTGGGTAGTATTTATCGTCATCAAGTAGACTGGGTTTGTAGTCAAGATATTAGGGGAAAATTTG
>BMAV01017941.1:0-10715 GCA_019973955.1 Trichonephila inaurata madagascariensis | reverse complement strand
GTGAAATGCTTTATACATTCCAAAATCTTTAAGGAATGAAATAATGAGAGAATTTCATGACAAGCCAATAAGTGGACACGTAGGCAGATTTAAACGTATCATAAAATTCGACGTTTGTTATTTCCCGTACATGAGAAAATTTATTGATCAATATGTCCTACATGCCATATGTGCCAAGTTAATAACTATAAAACGCGTTACCAGCTGGTCGGTTAAATCCAATTATATCAAATTATCCGAATGAGATAGTGACGTTAGATTTATTAGGCCCGTATCCTATATCGAGAATAAGACGTAACGCTATATTTTAGTAATAACCGATCATTTCAGCAAATGGGCTGAAATTATACCTCTTAAAAAGGCCTCATCTCGTATAATAGCGGACATTTTTTTTGATAACTTTATATCGCGTTATGGAGCTCCAATAAAATTAATAAGTGATAATGGTCCCCAATTTATATCCGAGATTTTTGAGCACTTAAGTGAAAGATTAGGCATAAGGCATGTGAAGACTGTTGCATATCGACCACAAGCAAATCGGACTGAAAGAGTTAATCGAGATATAGTGCAAATGATTGCAAATTATGTTAATGATCAACACGATACTTGGGATCAATTCTTACGTGAGTTTGCTTACGCTATTCGTAGGCGGTGAATGAAACAACGGAAAAACACCGGCTGAGTTATTTTAGGTCGAAAATTGATTACACCATTTCAAAAACTAGTTATGATATCGGAAAGCTCTAAATTCAAAATTCAAGATATACAGAAAAGCTTTAAAGAAGCTAGACTAAGTACGAAAATTAAACAGGAAAGGTGGGAAAAATATTATAATAGACGTAGAAAGGACATAAAAATAAAGGTAAATGATTGGGTTTTATTAGAAACACACCCTGTAAGTTCAGCTGCTAACAAAGTATGTGCTAAATTTAAACAAAAATTTGAGGGACCTTATAGAGTCCTAGAAGTTAAGAACTTTAATAATATTGTAATATGGAAATCAGGAAAAAGATTAACAGTTAACGTAGATCAAATAAGAATATATCGTCATAGGAAATGTGACGAGGTCGAAGTAGAGAACAGGTATCCCAAATAGTATAAGATCAAGTCAGGAAACTCGTACTTGGAAAAAAGTACACCAAGGTTAAATGAGTCACAATATGGGAAAGAAAAATCTGCGGTGAAACGTAGGTTAGAGCAAAAGGATTGGTAACCAATCAAATCAATATAAAAATACAGAGAGGACCCATAAAAACAAATCACTGGTCAGATCACTACCTAGTTCAGTAGGGAATGAAAATAAAAACAAAAGGTTTAAATATAACCAAGGTATTAAAAGATCAGGTGTATCGGGGACAAGTGGACCACAAAGAAAGTGGCAAAGAAAGGGTAATAATAATAGTAATAATAAAAGACAAATGTCATCTAGTACTATTTCTAGAGATAGAAAAAGAGCAGGAGAGAATCAACTGAAGTTCCATATGAAAAGAGTTATAATTTAAGGCCGACGGAGAACAGAAGAACCCCGACCAGCCAAGAACACAGTTGGGAAGGCAAAGGAAAGGACGACAAGGAGGTTACAAGCCTTACAACAAGAAATTCCAGTACAACCAAGGAATGAAGAGTGATGACACCTCATCGTTGAACGTGAATGTGGGAGACCGAATATAAAAATCAGGTTGTATTGTTTCATTTTTTTATGATCTTCCAACAAGTGGTCGGAAGAATTACAAAGAAGGAAGTCTCGGCGGTGCTTAAAGTTATAAGCCAGTCAAACACTACAATGAGTGTTCATTTAATTTTGGAACTTTTTGACTTGTTAAAATTTTTCTGAAGAAAAACATTTGTATTCACACATTTGTTTACTTCGATGTATGACTTCGTGAGATGCGAAAATTCCTTTGGTTATTTGTTATAATGGTTTATTGAAAAATGTTTGTAATTGTATAAAATGTGTATATATATATGTTGTTGTATTGTTACGTATTATGAGGCATTTTGGTTCAGGGAAACGCGGCGTAGTCAAGGCACTAACAATAATACAAACGGTGCGCGGCTCATTGGGAGTTTTGTTGAAACCAGATGTAGGGATGGAGATAAAATTTATTGTGATATATAAATAATATATGTAAAATTGATTAATATTATGGAAATAGATACTCAAATAGTTTCATTTCAGGAGACTGACCCTGAAAATCTTGAAAGTAAAGCTCAACGTGTTTCCAGGTTTTTAAAAAAGGGAGCAGAAGTACCAGCTCCATATGCAGTGTTGATTGGGTCTGCGCACCCAGAATAATAGTTTTTAAGTGTATAAATATTTTAAGTAACGAAATGTAAAGTGAGAGTGGGCTAAATTAAACAGTAATTATTAATGTTGGCCCAGTTATTGGAGTAAAAAATTTTTGTCACGAGTTTAAATTAAAATAAAAGTTAAAATTTAAGATTAAAATTGCAATGAAAATTAAAGTCAAGATAAATTTTGGAAAATTTTAAAAGTTAAAATTTAAGATTAAAATTGCAATGAAAATCAAAGTCAAGATAGATATTGGAAATTTTAAAAGTTAAAAAGAAGATTTAAGATTAAAAAATTTAAATAAAACTCAGAAAGCGAAGAAATTTAGAAATAGAGATTTAGACACGTAATTTATTAAGGGCATTGAGAACCCTTAAGTAAATCACGTTTTTCTTTTGGGGGGGTTGTGACGTCCTCGCGCCTTTCTGATTAACATGACCCTATGTTCTTGCGGCCACGATTAATGGAAACCTTCCAACCCAAAACCAAGAAGATAAACGAATGTAACATGTAAATGAGGGTATACTATAAAAAGGATAGCGCGGCAAACCTAGATATATAGCATAGCGTAGCAGGCTCAGAGGTTGTAGTGTGGGAAACATTCTGATCAATAGCGTGACAAAGCTTAGTGTGGAATCTTGAGGATCAAGAATTAGCTGCATTGCGGATCAAGAATCTTCATATATAAGGTTATAGATTATATTCTCTAGGTCAAGGGACCAGAACTGGGAAAAAGGGAATATTTGATATAAGTAATTAGATAAACGGATTATTTAGGATAATTGAGATAGAGGATCTAGTTGCGTGATCTGACTTAAATACGTGATTTAATTCGGGCTTGACTCTCACTTTAATTAATAATTGTCAAAATTGAATTTAAGTAATATAAGTTATTTTTAATAAAAGTTGTATTAAGAATTATGTCTCTTCTTTTTGATAATCCCACACCTCTAGCTTACGCGTGAACCCGGCAAGACATGGTCATCAAAGGATGGCTATGTCTCACATTATTTAAGGTTATTTGGTCATTCTGATATAATAAAGCCCTGATTCATGATAGGTGCATCATTCCACATTATGATATAATTTGAACGGAAAAACCCTTTGTATTCCTTTGCCGCTATTTGTTAAAACAAGCTGTTTTAATCTTTTCGGTACAAGTTGTATTTCTTAATTTAACTTTTATTGTTTACCATACAGCATTACAAATTGTCAATCTATGATGTTTACTACGATGTTTTAATATTACTATGATGTTTTTCTTTTGCTTTTTCTGTAGATAGTGAATTACTGTTCTCTAAACTCAATTTATATACGCCCCCCTTTTCTGAGCAATTCAGATGTTTCCCAACTTTATGTAGGCATAACTTGGTCATTTTTTATCATAATAAATAAAACCCTTTTGTGTTTATTTGTTTTTGTGTACTGCATTTTTTCCCTTAAATGTAATTGATAGGCCCTTTGGGGACTGTATAAAAATTTAATTTTTGTAAATTTTTCCTAAATGGGTTTTTGGTTGGAAAAGCACTTAAAAACATTTTTACCTTTTAAAAACATTTTTCAAATTGAAGTGCATATCTAAACCGAATGGTTCGGAATTAGCTATTGGGCCACATTAAGCTGACACCCTGTATATACATTTTTGATATAATAAAAATAAATTAAATTTTACACTGATATAAAATAATTGTAAATGTAGCAAAGAGAAAAATTAAAATAATACTTATCCTATTACAATAGAACGTTGTTTATCCGAACGTTTATTATCCGGAGCGTCAAATATTCGAACCAGTTTTTCAGAGACCTTGCAGCGAAAAACAATTGTGTATTAATGGTACAGCGAAAAATAAGGATTATTTTCAAAAATGAAGGTAAAATAGGGAAATTTACACTTATTTTGTTTTTTCTTCAAGCAGGTTTTTCGCATGTGATGATTTTCAATATTCATATAGTATCCGGTTTCATATACTGCATGGATCGCATTCGGTTATTCGAACGGTGTCTGGTCCAATTGATTCGGATAAACGACGTTCTACTGTACTTAAAATTCAAATACTTACAATCACAGTGCGGGTGTACCCATTGGATGCTCTAGGTGGGGGCCAGAGAGACCAAAAGAGCTTGGATAAGCTGGACTTAACCAGATTTTCTGATTATAAATTTTGATCCCGGCCAAGTGGGGTCTGTAGATCTAGTGCACCCGGGGTCCGAAAATGAACTTGAATCAGCACTGCTTAAAATATCTATCTTTTAAAAAACAGTGTTTCTCCAAACTGGGGGGCCCTTCGAACATATTGAAAAAAAAAGGTTTAAAAAAATAATTTTTTGGAATGAAGTAAAACAAAATGTTTTCTGACATAAAAAAAAATACACATTTGACTGATATAATTTTTTTTTATCATCTGGTGATCATCAAAATAAAAGATTCCACTTCCAAACGATCATTAGCTAGCTTTGATTCTATAACCAAATAAAAAAGACATTTTGTTTGTTTTACTGTAATCCCAAGATGAGAGATTTTTTATTACGCTTTTTGACCCTAAAATACTATTTTGATTATCATATACACTGCTGGCCACCGTAAATACAACACCTAGAAAGAAAGACATAGCACAAAAAAAAATTTATTTTGTAGATAACATGTTGACGAGTATCAAATGATTAAATTTATAGACTTCTGTGAAGTGTGGTTCCTGCCAGAATCGGTAGCCAGAGTAGGGGCCATTGTTGGAGATCACCACTGCCACACCCCTCGACATTGATTCAAAGAGACTTTGGGTGTGTTCTTGGGGTACAGCAGAACAAGCAGCTTCCCACGCGTTTCCAAAGTTGATCTGGTGGGCAGCTGGGGTGTAATCTGGGTCAATCGTTAAGCAACCATGGACCATATGTTTTCTATCGGAGAAAGATTCGGAAAGCGAGCCAGCCAGGGAAGCAATTCAATTTGATGAATGACGAAAAACCTTTGGGCAATGCGTTCCACGTGGTCGCTCATTATCCTGTTGAATATGGCTGGGGCAAGCCCTGAAGATAAGGAAGGACAACTGGCTCCAAACCTCGGAGATGTAGCACTGGCTGTTTAAAAATACCGGCAATGCGTACTAGAGGAGTGCGAGAGTGATATCCAATACCACCCCATACCATAATACCCTATGCAGGCCAGTGTGGCAGTGATAACGCACCTGTTCAGATCCTCTCCACGGTGTCTCCAGACTCGAATCCGACTATCGTGGTGTTGTAGACAGATGCGTAACTCGTCAGTAAAGAACAACTTCATTCCATTCTGCCGCCCACATTCTTCTTCGCACCATTGGCGGCGGAGACGTCTGTGGTTCTGAGTCAGGGTAGATCAAGCAATGGACGTCTTGCGGACAGACCACTCTGCTGTAAACTGCGTCGAATGGTACGCACAGACACTGAATGATGCGTTACAGACTCCCAAAGTGCTGGATAGTTTCGTGATGTGATTGAGCGATCCGTCACCGCCATGCGCACAATTTGCCTGTTCTCACGTGAAGTGGTGCACTGAGGTGGAGGCGATCGACCACGTCGGTCCGTCGTACACTCCTGCATCCAACAGTCACATATCCGCATTACAGTTGTTGGTTTCGTCCAACACGACTACCGATTTCCTGAAAGATAATCTACAATCTCGTTAGGTCACTATCCTTCCTCTGTCGAACTCGGATACTTGATCAAAAGCTGATCGCTGTTTTCTACGAGACATAATTGATCGTTTTTTGAAAAAACCACAAGAAAAACACAATTGCCGAACTTGAAATCGTCGAAATCTGCAAGCCTGAAATAGCGCTTTGAGGTGGCGCCACAGTCGCTCGTGATGTGTGCCTGCGCTGAAATTCTATATATAATCATTTGCATATATCACCCCCGTTAATGCATGTTGTAAATTTCATGCTATTTGCATGCTTCCTTCAGGGTGTTGCATTTACGGTGGCCAGCAGTGTATTTGACATTCAAACTTACTGGTATGTTTCACTCGGACTTTTTTTCTTTTAGGAAAGTTGTAAATAATTTTTTCTGTTGCTTTTTTTTCATGTGAATGGGTTTTATGATATATGGATAAGCATATTGAGCACTTTGAAGGATTATTTGGCCAAGATGTATTTTTTTGAGTATTCTGAAACATATAATGCATAATGAAAAACGTTTTACACAATTATTTTTTAGAACATGCTATACTTTCCCCCATGAACAATTTTGTGGTTTTGATTGCTGTTCTGTACGACTTATTATGGTTTACAAATGTAAATGAGCAGAATATAAAAAAAATGGGCATGTGGGCATCTGTGATCTCTATTGAAAGAAGTTGAAACTGATCAAGCAATTGAAGAACCTGCTGAAATTATGCAAATTAATCAAGATAGCGAAAGTAAATATGCGAAAAGTGATAGACATGAAACGTTCGAGTTGAATTGAAATTTTCAAATGCTGCCTAAAGAACTCTATGGAGAAAACTATGAAGCCATAAATGTAGCACTTCGCCTTGTCAAAAAGACACAAGGAAGAAAAAGTTCAAAATGCTATTTGTAGACCATCAAACATTAGCAAAACTACAATAACGTGAACAAAATATTACAGTTTTGCTGGAAAATAATGCTACTGTATTGTTAGCGAAAAGTGTCTCGTGATTTATGTCCTTTATTAAGAACACGCACATTTGGAACATTTTCTTTAGTTTTGTTGATTTTTTCACAAATTATCAAAAGAAAAATTGAAAAGTCCTTGAAAGTAGGTAAGTATATTTTCTTTTATTAAATTATTCACTGAATTGTGATTTTTATCGTGTATAGTAAAAATAATTATTAAATAAATTATAGTTTTAAAACAAACTAAAAACACGCTTTTATAGTGAATGGAACTGAAAAGTAAAAAATACAAATATATATTACTTAAAAAGTAACACATATACAAAATTTAATACTTAGCTTGTTAATTTGTATGGTTTGTTATTACGATTGTATTGTAGCTTTAGCGCCAAAGTGTATTATATATTATTGCTTTTACAATACATTATTATTTTTTGGGTGGGGCGCTTATAAAAATTATGATTGAAAATTGGGTCGCGTAGTGAAAGTTTGATAACCACTGACTTAAAAAGTAAATATACACATATATAAAATTTCTTTCTTTCTTTTTTTGATAATTTGCACGTTTTATAATTATAGTCATATTTTATCATAGTTTTAGAGTAAAAAGACATTCTTATTGCATTAAATACATTGTTATTGTTAAGGGGCGAGGAAGTGACGAAAATATGGTTGAAAATTGGGGTCTAAAGTATTAAAAGTTTGAGAAGCAATGCATTAATGTGTTGCTCTTTCTGTTCATTTCTCTGCTTTCTTTGCACCACAGCACGCAACTACGGAATTTGCGACCCTGGTAGAAAATCACCTTGCATATAAATAAATATATACATGTACATATACATTTATATATGTGTGTGTGTGTGTTTAATATTTCGAATCTGATAAACTGCAGATTAACCGTGAATTGGTGTGACAAATCGTTATACATACTTTAGTATGAGAAAAAATTGATGTCGTCTTGTGCCACATCACTTGACTAACAATCAGAAGCAGGCACGCTTAGAAGCTTCACATGATTTTGTCGAAACGGTGAATGCGACATCAAATTTCTGAGGATGAGTCCTGGTGTCTCAGGAACGACCGGGAAACGAAAGGGCAAAGCATGGAATGGTGATTCTCCAGCATCATTTCGTCGGAAAGGCCAGAACAGAAAAATCACGCTTCGAAATGATGCTCCTCACCTGTTTTGATAGTCAAGGATCTATCCACAAGGAATTTCTACCTGAGAGAACGACGATGAATGCTGCAAGGTACATTAGAGGGTTAGTTGGTGATGATCGCGTAAAGAGCCGTCACAGACTTTCTTTAATGATGATCATATTTCAGATGGTTGATGTAATATGGATGTTATTGAAGATGATCTCAACGGAGTCTCTTGTTCTCTCTCAACTAAGTTCAACAAGATATTCTAATGAAGACCTTGTTGAGACAGATAAGCGACTTTTCAACTCTTCGCCATGAACATTAATTTATTATATTTTCAAAAATTATTCTTGCTCGCAACACCATCCAGAGGCGGATTAAGTTAGTTGGAGACCGCTGGTTGTAAAGGGTTGAGGCTCATACGCTCAATAGTCGAAAACTAAGATTGTGAAATGATTCGCTGAACTTAAATTCCCCCAAAAAAACCCTATTCTTAGTAGTTAAACTCAACAGCTAAGAAAAATCTTAACTGTGTATCTAAAAAATTAAAACCTTGTAAAAAGAGCTTATCAATTTTGCTTTTACAACTTTACTTCTGATTTCTCTATAGCAGATTCATCAATTATTTTTGCCGTACCTACTTTGTCCAAAAACATCTTTTGTTCTATATATAATAATATAATATGGTCATGTTCACAGTTTGTCTCTTCTTTCCCCATAGTACTTTAAATAATTTTAACACGTTTTAAAACTTATAAAGATCTTCTCATCTGATGATTCTGATACCGATATTGTTAAAAATGTTTTCAATAGTATCTCTACATTAAAATTTTTCTTTCAACTCGATAATTTTCGAGTGGGATCTTCATTGTATCTTTGTTTTCGTTTAAAAATAGTAAAACATCCAATTCATATAGTCAAATTGAAAGATTCAATATTGTCATTGTAAATTAAAATATTGTGTAGCTTTTTTCTTAAATTCAGGTAATAATCCCTCCCTCAAAAAATACAGTAAAGTGTTCTATAACAGTTTCATAAATCTCAACTCTTCGGCATAGTTTTGCTATTGCCCTATCACATATGATATAAAATGAATTCACAATTATTTTACCCTTCTTTTAAAAAATTCATAACCGACTTCTTTATTTTCACCAAAAATAGAAATTTTTTTGGCTGCCTGCGAGTTTGCAGCTTACTCTTCAAACGAGAGCCCTGATCGTCGAATTCCCTTTTTCCAAATTCATTTCGGGAAATTTTGGGATATAATTTTCCAGAGATTTTAGTAGACTAGACCCTTTTTGGGAATTTACACTTTAACTTATTGCAATGATTTGCTAGTAGTGTTTATTCTCTGGAATATGGTATTTCAAATCATGGTCATTAGGGAAGTTTCATATTTGTCCATCTGTTTCAAAGGGAAGTTTGTGACGGGCTCACGCGACCTTTCTATAACATAACCTCTGGGTTCGTTGACGGCCAAGATTAATGGCAACTCTTCCAGCCAAAATCCAAGAAGCGAAATGCGATTATGAAATGCAAATAAGATCGCTTTTAAAAGAACAGAAGTTTCAGTAAGTAGTATGGCAATTTAGGTAAAATTATGTTTGGAACAGATACGGGTGTGAATTGACGGCCTATCATAAAGCTACCGAGATATTCAGCCATTGATACAAGGTGCATATCATTGCACGCGCGCCCAGACTTTTCGTACCGTGATAGAATCTTCTTTTAGAATTAGGTAGGACTGATATTTTGATATTAGGACTTGTGTAATATTATCAGAATTGAAAGTAGGCGGATAATATAATTATTTAGATAAGTGGTTTAAGTTACGCGATCCAGTTTAACTATTGCTGTGTGTTTGGTTTATTCTCACTTAATATAAGTTTATCCAATTTATTAGAGATTTAAGTTATATTCTTAATAAAGTCATATTAAGAATTTTAAAATGTCTATTCATTTTGAAAATCCCACACCTCTAATTCACGCTGGCAATCAAAGATATGGTCACCATAGAGCAACCATATCACATTGGCGCCTAAGCAAATTTAATTTATATGACCCCGAGGTACGAAGCTAGAGTGGGTTTGGTATTTTACCAGAAGTGTGCTTTTCCGGGTCTGAAAATGTGACTGAATTTCTGGAAGCCATAGACAATCAAATAAAATTGCTACAAATACCTAGTGATTTAGCATGTCAACGGATTTTGCTTACGATTTATTAAAACTTCACCAGAAATAAGAACTAGTTATGTCGCAAGCGGACTTGGTAGATCATATTTTTGTTAGACTCGAACCACAATTTCAGGACTATGTGGAGGTCCGAAATCCCCAAAACACAGTACAACTTTTGAAAATAGCTAAATTTGAAGAGAGGTATTCTTGCAAATCAACACGGGGTTCGCGAATAGTGATAATGTGGAAAGACAGACGAAATGAGCGTAGGATGTCTAAGTTGATGATAATCGCAGAAACTGGGGAAATTCAGGTTGGGCGTAGACCAAATAATGGCAGAAATGATTAAGGGTAAACATGGAGAATGTCCGTCAAAGGGAATAATGGTTCGAGAGAAAATAAATTTCAGAATGATGACCGCAGATTCAACGAAAGGTTGCTAATTTCGAAAGGAAGATCGAAATGAGATTTTAATAGAGGGACATCAAGAAATAAGGG
>BMAV01017940.1:0-25724 GCA_019973955.1 Trichonephila inaurata madagascariensis | reverse complement strand
AGGGTTTACTGTCTTTGGTAAACACGGGCTTCACGAACCCGGGGTACCCTAGTGATCCTTCTCTATTTTCGACCCTCTTTCTCGTCATTCAATTTTCCCTTTTCTTCTTTTCACTCCCAGACCCAGATTTTCACGTCCAGACCACAGACAAATATAGAATGAACTTGTTTGAATTGGTGGGATATGCCCCACCAAAAATTAAATGTTTTTATCTCATGAAAATAAAATTCATATATTTTATAATATTTTACCTTATACTTTATTACTGTGTTTTAAATATTATAATATGTTTTTTAATATTTTTAACAATTGTTTGGCGCAGTATATAGCCAAAATTGGCTCTTGCGCCAAAAAACTCCAAACTCAAACCCTCTAAGGTTTGATTGGGGCTCTGACCATGCGACAGAGTTCTTATTGCTGAAATATATACGCTTGCAAACATAGCTAAAAACGATGTAGAAAGAACCTTTTACAGCTAAGCATAATTCAAAACTTTTACACAAAGATTCACTAAGTATGCAATAAATTTATTGCAAAAAGAGATTCTATTTAAAAAACTTTTTGACTTGGAAAAATTATCAATAACTGAAAAAAAATGATTCATTTATCTGTAGAGAAAAACATTAATGATTAATTTGCCAACTACTAGAGAGAGAGAGAGTTTGACATAGACAGAACTCGACAATTCCATTTGAATCTAAGAATTACATGAGTAAATTGATCTTCAAGACATACAATTATTTTAATTTCCAACTGATTCAATAAAAATAATCTCTTAGGAGACAAGATCCCCTAGAGCAGGAGTGGCGAACCTTTATGGATCAATGTGCCCTTTTTTTTAAAAAGAAATGTTTAATGAGGTATAGACGTGCCGTCAAATAATTTTGATTTGTGTGATTATTGGGAAAATAATAAAACTAAATACTAACAACTCAAAACTCTTTATTTACAACAACAAAAAAATTTGCACTGTATAGTAGTAAATTTTTTAGTTATATGTGTAATTCAAATTAAAGTAACATTTGTATGATTTCTGTTGTTGTAGATTATACTATACTGTTCGAATTAATTGGGACAATTAAGCCCGTAATGTTTGCTTTTAGGTAGTGTGACTAATTTATTTGACTATAATTTATTCATTTTAATGCAGTGATTCTCAAACTGTGGACGCCCCTGGGGCAAATAACCATACGAGGGGGCGCGAGCATATCGAAAATAAAAGATTTAAAAAATAATTAATTTACTCTGGAATGAATTAAAACAAAATACTTTCAGACATAATAAAAAAAGCACTTTTACTCTGATAATAATTTATAGCGATATTAAGTCATCTCTCTCTCCCAAAAAAAAAAACTTCTTAATATCTAATTAGCTATCTTTGATCCTATAACCAAATATAAAACTTTTTATTTTATTTGTTATAATCCCATGATGAGAGATTTTTATTAATTTTTTTTTAAATTAACATACTATTTTTTCAAAAAAAACAAATCCCAGACCCAGAATCAAAAAAAATTTGGGAACAAAAAAATTCATCACTGAATTTTTTTTTAAAATCGACATTATAGCTGTAATCTTTTTTTGCGATAATTTTTTTGACCTTCTAAGTTTTTTACAAAAGACCATCTCTTATGTGGTCTTAAAGGAAGTTGTAAGTACTGTATTTCTTGTTGGTTTTTTTTCCAGAAAAGGGTTTTATGATTTTTAAACCACGGAGAGCACTTTGAAGGATTACTTGGCCAAGACTTTTTTTATGAGTATTTCGAACATATGATAAAAAAAAACGTTTTTCGTAGTAACATACATAATGAATACACTTTACCCGAAGTGGCCCCGGGACACAGATTACGAAATAGTTAATTTGGCAAAACTGTTTATTTGTTACCAAAGAAAAAAAATCCTTAAAAGTAGGTTTTTTTTATTTTCTTAATTAAATTTTTTACTGAATCACGATTTGTATCAAATAAAAATAATTATATATAAAAAAAAAAGAATTGGGGTGATCAAAACCCCACTGACGTACGGGGGTTGCCCCGGGGAAAAGTTTTTTTGTTTAAATTTTAAAAAAATAATACAATTATTCTTCATCGGAATTTTATATTATTGTCCATTACTTAACGTCAATTATAAATGTAATTTGTGAGGTTAAAATTACAATTTGTGCTTAAAACTAATTAAAAATTTACAATCATTTTACATTTTTGTAAACATTGTCGCACTTGGCTTTACTTTTCCCAATTCAGCTATTATATCAATAATGTTTTATTTTTTTTTATAAATGAACCCCAAACAGGGGCACTTCCGCCGGTATATTTTTTAATGTGTCAGTGTGTGTGTGCTGCACAGAGTATTTTATAAAAAAATTTAAATTAATATTAAATTAAGAACGGGGCTTTTTCCCAAAGCTAAATTTTATAAGAAAGCTTATGATTAGAAATTGACTTGATTTTTTTTCTAAAGTTTTAATATTTCAAATTTTAAAAATTAAAAAGGAAAAATAAATAATAATTATCCATTACTTAATTTTTTTTTTCTTGTTCTTCAAAATTTAATATTATGTTATTAATTTGTATGGTTTATTTAAAAACGTTATTGTTTTACGTCAAAATGTTTTTTCATTCAGTATATTATTTGTATAAGGGGGGGTAAAATTGGATTGAAAAGGAGGCGCCAGTATTTAAAGTTTGAGAAGCACTGTTTTAATGAATCAGGAGTTCAGTTATGAGCCTTTCAGTAAGGCAGCTGGTAATTTCAATTTTGAGTTCTGCATAACACGTGTTACTTGTACTTGTTCAAAGATGGATATTACTCTGGGGAACCGTTATAAAATAAATCACTCGTAATGAACACATTTTTATGAATGGGAGAGATATAGCTATGGCAGTTGGTGTGATCAAATTAAGTGCTTCAAGAATTTTAAGAGCTTTCAAAATTCTGGATCATCGTCTCTACAAAGAAAAGAAAAAATGTGGGCGAGAGCGACAAATTACTCCAAGAATTGATAAAATTTTAATAAGAAATAGCAAAATAAATACAAGAAAGACAAGCACAGACCTTTGAAGAGATTTATTGGATAATGGTGTCCAAGTGAGCACCTCAACTATACGGAAAAAGCTTCTAGAAAGTAGTCATAAGACAACAAAACTGAATAAAAAACTATTTCTTACTAAGAAAATGATGAAAAAGCGCTTAGCATGGGCTAAAAAATACTGATCATGGACTGTTAACGACTGGAAGAAGGGTATTTTCAGTGATAAAACATTTATTTGTGCAAGGATACAAATCAAATGTAGTTTGACGAAATATTGTTGAAATTTTGCTACTAGATCAAATCCAACAGACTGTAAGATTCCCTTCTAAACAGATGTTTGAGGGTTTTTTTCCAAAAATGGGATGAAAAAATTTTTTCTTAAAGCAGTGCTTCTAAACTTTCAATACTGGCGCCCCCCTTTCAATCACAATTTTATCCGGCCCCCTTTTACATTAATAAATTACTGAATGCAATAATAATGCACTTTGACGCTAAAGCCAAAAAGATCTTAATTATAAATCTACAAATTTAACATATATTAAATTTTGTATACGTTACTTTTAAACAAAAAAAAATAGGATAAAATTATGTTATTTTTCCTTTCTATAATTTTAAATTGGGGAACATATTGAAAATGTGGGGCGCTTAGAAGACAAAAATATAGACACAGCTAAATATGATAAATTAAAAGAAAAAAAATTTTTTAAAAACAAGTTTTTATTTAAATGCTCAAAAAAGAATAAAATAAACTTTTCTTTTAAAAATTTTTTTGTATCAACTTATAAAATGTTAAAAATTTTAATATAAAAACGGGCCCGGAGATTTAAGTTTTTTTTCCCCTTTTGATTAAAATTTAAAAATTTAAATCAATCAGATAAATTATTTAATTTGTTGTTTATCAACACAGGTAAACCGGAAAAGCTTTTATATCAAAATTGTGTAAGTTTTTAAAGTTGATAGAAAAAAATTTTTTTTTAAAAAAAAAATTTTTTTTATTTTTTTTAACATTTAAAAAAAAGCTTTTTTTAAAAAAAAATTTTAATTTATTAACATCATCCCTTTGTGAATCCGATTTTCTGCGATGGCTATTTTGAAACAAAATATGATCGGGTTTAAATATAAAAAAAATAACCTGAGTGTCAATTTTAATTTTAGCCTTCCTTTGAAAACTTTGCCTGCAAGACAAGCCCTGGAAGTCACTGAAAATTTAAAAATTTTTGTTCTTATAATGGCTGAAGTACCCATTTTAACACGAGTTTTTTTTTTTTAAAAATGATATATTTTACTTATAATAGCTTAATTGTAGGAGAGTAAAACTAAGTGCATGAAAAGTATACAAAAATGTAAAATGTTTTATTGAAATAATAATTTTATAAACGGTTTTGAAGAACAGTTTTTTAAGCTCGCAGAATTCATTTAGAATAAATGTTAAGTAATAAAAAAGAATATAAATTTCAATGAATAAATTTGTTTTAATTTTTAATTTTTAAAAGGGAAAAACAAAATGTTTTAGCCCGGAATTGGTGTGCACTGATACTAACGTTAATGGTCGGGGAGTGATGCCCCCCAATTTTTTTTATAATTATTTTCAATATACAAGAAAAAAATCACAATTTCAGTGAATAATTTAACTAAGAGAAAATATATACCTATTTAAAGGATTTTTCTGTTTGTCTTTCATAAATTGAGAAAATATCCAAAAAACTGAACTAAATTGTTCCAAATGAGGACCAAAAAAACCCAAAAAATCACAGACACTTTTGCAACATTACAGGAAAGTTATTTGCAAGCAAACTGTCACATTTTGTTCAGTTTTGTAATTTTAATGTCCGCTGATGATCGACAAAATCCTGTTGAACTTTTTCTTGCTTGTGTCTTTTTTACAGGGTGAAGTGCATTTTTGGGAATTTTTGGCTTCGATTTTCTGATAAAGTTCTTAATGTAGCTATTGAAAACCTTTTGTTTCATGTTTTTTGCTTTTTTTCAAATTTACTTTAAATAGAATATGATTATTTCAACAAGTGTTTCCCCTGTTTGATCAGCTTCAATTTTTTTCAGAGAGATCACAAAGTCCATTTTTTCAAGCTCATTTACATTTATAAAAACCCTAATCAGTCCCCCAATTAAAAACCCCTAAGATTCATAGGGAAAATAAAGCATGTTCAAGAAAAAAATTTTTGAAAAAGTGATCGGGCCCGGGAAACTCGGTCTAAAAAAAGTATCCTAAGATTCTAAAAAAAATTTTTTCCACCCCCCAAAAAGGGGATATGTGATCAATTTTTTTAGCCCAAAAATCAATTTGAGGATTCTCTGTCAGTCATTGGTAACAAATAAACAGTTTTCCCAGAATTAACGATTTTGTATTATATGTTTCCCGTAGACTCATAAAAAAAAAATCTTGGCCAAATTTAAACCTTCCAAAGTGCTCAATATGCTTATCCATGTATCATAAAAAAATTTTACATTGGAAAAAAAAGTTATATAAATTTCAACTTCCCAAAAAAAAGGAGCAGAGAGATAACATACCACTAAGCTCGAAAGTCCAAAAATAAGTTTTAGATTAAAAAAAACGTAATAAAAATTCCCCATCAGGATTAAAAGAACAAAACAAAATATTTTTTTTTTTTTGATGACCTTTTTTTTTACCAGATGATATATATAAAAACAATGTAAACTGTATTTTTATTTTATCAGAAAGTATTTTTTTTTTTTTCATTCCGAAAAAATTTTTTAACCTTTTATTTTCGATATGCTCGCGCCCCCCTTGAAGGGATATCGCGTCCCCCCAGGGGGGCACGCCCCACAGTTTGAGAAACACTGTCTTAAAGGCATGATGGGTTATGTCAAATATTTAGAAATATTATGTAGTAGAATTGTTCCATACATGGAAACATTTGATGGAACATTTCAACATGACTTGGCTCTTAGTCACAATTCGAAATTGGTACATGCATTTATGCGAGAAATAAAATAAAAGTGCTTCGATTGGCCAGGAAACCCCTCAGACTAAAATCCCATTTGGTAATACTTATGTTAAATTCTCAAGAATCGTTTTTCTAACAAGGAGAGGGCACGAAGACTAAGGAAATTCATTTTGGGGTCGAGACTTGGAGTAATAGTAGTACTCCTTTAGGGTGTTCAACCCTGAATATAATTCCGCCGAATGGCCAGTCAATTCGGTGAAAAAAGCCTTCGAAATTCATGCTTAGATTTTATACAGTTAGAATTTCAATTTCCTCCAACGATTTCGTAGCTTGGTTGATATATCGTCTGCATGCTATGCAACGAGGTCTAGGTTCGATTCATCGTTTAATTTTTTTTTTCATTTCATTTAATTATTTTTAAAATTAAATGAACTTATTTATGAAAGGTTTATTAAATATTAAATGATATTTTATGCAATTATTTTGTATTTTATAAATTAAAAACAATTAAATAAATTTATTATTTAAATTATTTATTTATTAAAGTTACTTAAAATTATTATTAATCAAAATATTTAAAATAATTATTAATTAGAATTATTAATAATTAAAATTATTTAAAATAATTATTGATTAAAATTATTTAAAATAATCATTGATTAAACTTATTTAAAATAACTATTACTTAAAATTATTTAAAATAATTATTATTTAAAATTATTTAAAATAATTTTTAATTAAAATAATTAATAATTAAAATAATTAATAATTAAAATTAATTAATAAGAATTATTTTAATAAAAAAATTTAAACTATTAATTTATTATTAGAAAATTATCTTATTATTAAAATTATTAATTTATTATTGAAAGTATTAATTTATTTTTTAAATTATTGATTTATTTTTTAAATGATTATTAATTTATTATTGAAAGTATTAATTTATTTTTTTAATTATTCATTTATTTTTTAAATGATTATTAATTTATTATTGAAATAATTACTAATTTATTATTAAAATTATTATTAATTTATTATTAAAATTATTGATTTATTATTAAAATTATTATTAATTTATTATTACATTTATATTATTTATTATTGAAATAATTATTAATTTTTTTAAATTATTTAAATAATCTTTTTAAAATTATTTAAATTTATTTAAAAAGGACTTATTAAAGGATTTATAAAAATATAAAATAATTAAATGAATAATATATAAAAGACATATTTTTTATTATATTAATTATAAAATAATTAATTTAATAATAACATATTTTATAAATTATTTTATATTATACATAATATTTTATTTATAGTATATTTTATTTAAAGTATATTTTATTTCACATTATAAAACTATTTGTAGCTAATTTTTTTGTATATAATATCATTGAATATTTATTATATATTTTATTATAAATATTATTTATTAGTATAAAAATATACTTATATATAAAATTTAATATAAATATTTATATAGTTACAGTATTTTTTACTTTTTTAAAAAAACAATATAATTTTAATAAATATATTGAATATTTATTATATATTTTATTATAAATATTATTTATTAGTATAAAAATACTTATATAAAATTTAATATAAATATTTATATAGTTCGTATTTTTTATTATAAAATACAATATAATTTTAATAAAATATCATTGAATATTTATTATATATTTTATTATAAATATTATTTATTAGTATAAAAATATACTTATATATAAAATTTAATATAAATATTTATATAGTTACAGTATTTTTTTACTTTATAAAATACAATATAATTTTAATAAAATATCATTTAATATTTAATAAACCTTTTATTTAATTTGAAAAAATAGTTAAAAGAATTGAAAAGAAAAGTTTATCGCGCGAAAAGAACCCCGAACTCCCGCATAGTTACCCGGCGCTCTCCCAACCATGCTATGGAATCGTTGAAGGAAATTGAAACTTAATTGTATAAAAGCTAAGCATGAATTTCGAAGGTTTTTTTTCCGAATTGACTGGCCATTCGGTGGAATTATATTGAGGGTTGAACACCCAAAATGAGTACTGCTATAACACCAAGTCTTGACCCCAAATGAATTTCCTTAGCCGTGCCCTCTCCTTGTAAGATGAATTGCACAAGACACCAGAACAAATTATAAAAAGGGTTATACTAGTGTGTTTTCACGATGATGAATTCAAGAACATGTGTGCTATTCTAGTGGAGTCAATGAGAAGACGGGTTGAAGAGATCATTTTATATGCTAAAGGAAGACATACTTCGCACTTAATACAGCTTTTTCATTTAAGGCGTGTAATGATAAAATGCTAAGGTTTTCAGAAAAAAATTACTTTTTATCTATTTGTCCCAATTAATTCGAACAATATAGTAGATGTCAACTAACTTATATTAGGATTGTAAGATGTTACTTTAAGCAGAATGTAAGCTTCTTTATAGTCATCTGCCAAATGGTTTCTAAGCGAATCTTTAATGCTATTCATCTCTGAAAATAATGATTCGTAGGCATAGGTAGATGAAAATATGGTTAAAATAGCATGAGCCAGCTTTTTCAAACAGCTCACTGCGTCTGGAAACCGTTTTACAGACGCGCGCGATGTTCTGCATACAACTGCTCCAAAACATAAAATACACGCCGCTTTGTCGCCTTTATTAATCATGCCTTATTTCTCAGTTCACTAAGTTTGAAATTCTCTTTTACTCTTACTATCTTGAACTTATGGGGGTTTTTTTTTTTGAATTAGCCTTGTTAAATAACGGTTAAAAATCGTAAATATAACAGATAAACTTTCAAATACAGTTCTGTCAACGAACTTCACAATGCTATATATAGACAAACTTCGTATCATTAGCACAATTGTCCACGACGTAACTAATCCAAGATAATAACAAAGGAAAGCACTATCCCCCGCACCGCAACTAATCCCTCGTGTTTAATCGTAATACTTCATCGTGAACTTAGTTATTTTGTACTAAAATGCAAACCGTTTAGATCGGTGGCGTGCCCAAAATATTATGTCGCGTGTCATCAATGGCACGGGCACCATTGGTTCGCCATCCCTGCCCTAGATCAAACCATTGGATATCATATCGTACAATCTTAAAAAATGAATTAGATATTGTCTTATAGTCCAGAGTTTCTCAAACTGTGGGTGCGACCTCCTAAGGGGAATCGTAGGTAGGGAAGGGGGCTCTAGCATCTCAAAAGGTCAAAAACACAAAAAAATTATTAATTTACTGAAAGGAAGCAAATCAAAATACATTCTGACATAATAAAAAATAAAATACACATTTACACTGATATAATACATTTATAAATGTATCAGTTCTGCACAATGCATTTGATATTTCATTTAACGATGGTAAAATTAATAATGACCAGTGACTCCATGGGCTTGTCTATATAACATTATATACAAATTTTTTAATACGTATCTTGATAATTTGTACGGTTTATAATTAAAGTCGTATTATAACTTCATTGTCAAAGTATATTACTATTGAATTCAATACATTGTTATTGTATGGAGGGGTGGCGCGATGAAAATTAAATGATTGAAAATTGAAAGTTTGAGATACATAATATTGAAAGTGTGAGAAGAGCTGTTCTAGGCTATGTTAAATTCTGTTTCGAGACTTTAAGGCTAATAATTTCACGATAGAAAGAAAAATTTAAATGTTCAAGTTTTGAGTCGTATTTACAGACAAATAATGAAGATTTGGCAACGACAATTATTCCTTAGATCAGTGTTTCTCAAACTGTGGGGCGCCCCTTGAGGGGCATGCTAACTCTACAAGGGGGGCGCGAGCACATTGAAAAGTTGAAAACTTAAGATTATTCAAAACATTACTAATTTACTGAAAGTAAGCAAACAAAATACTTTCTGTCATAAAATATAAAATACACATTTACACTGATATAATACACTTATAAAAGTATCTGTTCTGTACAATGTATTTTATTATTAACTTAACAATCCTAAGTTAAGAACAAGTTTGATAACTACCAGTGACCCCATGGGCGTGTATTAACACTTATCTTGATGATTTTTGTGCGGTTTATAATTAATTCCTTAACTGCCGATTAAAAGTTACGCGGTTCGGTCCCCAATGCTACGGTTTTCCACGTAGACACACGTATTTTAATGTTTTTTTTGGGGGGGGGGAGAAAAGGAATAAATAAGCAAAATCCTCTGAAATAAGTAAATCCTTTTCAAAGACCGTCAAGGTCCTTTTATCGTATTCCAAAGCCTCCCGAATAATTTTATGAATAGCAGTGCACAGAAAATATCTTACTTCGGCAAGACGTATATATACGCCCAGAAGATTAATGCTTTGGCTGAGCGAGACGTTTATATACGTCGGTGGCACATAAGAGGTTAAAGTCATACTGTAGCTTTAGTACAAAAGTATAGTATTATTGAATTTTCAATACAATGTTATTGTATGAAGGGGGGCGCGATGAAAATGATGATTGAATATTGGGTCACGAGTATTGAAAATTTAAGAAGCACTGCCTTAGATGATTGAAATACGAGGAGATACGAATGATTGCTACATTGTTTTAAAGCGGTGAGAACCTCCGAAATTTTTATGATTATTCCGACGAATAGTTTTTGGGATGTGCAGCATTTTAATAACTCCAAAATCGCGCATGATATTATAAAATTATTTTATTGTTATTACTCATGCAAATGTTTGCATTGGTCCTTCAGTATCCTTGGACACAGGCATTGTTTACAAACTACAGTTCTCTTGAAAACACTTTGAAGAGTTTATTTTTCTATGATTTGGGAGCTTTTTGAAGCCTTGCAAATAAAATTAAAGTGACACTGGAATGCAAATTTTTATTTTCGTATCTCTTAGAGATAAAACAAATTATTGACTTTTTGGAAAATTGCACAGTAAATAATCTACAGCTTAATTAATATCATCAACATAAATGAAAATTAAGAAATAAATTTGTAATTAAAGTGATGAATTTACATTAATATTAGTGATTTTATAAGCGCAAAAATAATCTTACAAATACACAAATTAAAAATATTTGAGTATTTTATAGAATTCATAGAATAAGTTGTTTTTAACTCCGTAAAAGGACACCACTCCTTTTCCTTCACTGTACAGAACACATTCACGAGAACAATCGAATAACCAACACTCACTGTATTTCTTTGTCAAACCACGTGTCTAAAAAAATAACTGATACATTCTAAAGAAGTCCGTAGAAACGTGCAGGCACAAAAGTGACTCAGAAAATAAATCTAAGTTCATGAGAACCAGATTCGTCCATCTACGAAAAGATTTCTCAATAAATTAGAAAAATAACGATAATAAGGTCCTAACATTTATTAAGGTGAACATAAAACGCCTTTTTAAGAGAATCGTTGGGATTTTAAGAGAATCTTTGGGATTTTAAGAGAATAGGAGGATTTTAAGAGAAACAGGTGTCTTAGGTTAGAGGTTTTATTTCAAATACAAATATATTTAAGGTACACAAGTGTCTTATTGAAAGACAACTCTGCAAATCTTCTGTGTTTATCAATTTTTAAACGTAGACGTCTTACGATTGAATTTTTAAGAATGTTGTTTTTAATGGATTTGTAGAAACATACGGGGAGGGCAGTAAAATGTGTTTTGAAACCAATAATTATTAATTGTGTACGTCACGGTTCAATGTGAGGTTTGTTTGCCTTTAGGCCTTTAAAAGGGAGGCCTAATGCTGGGATTGTCAGAATAGTGTGCTAGAGCGAACATTGAGGCATACCTCACGTATCCTTTATCACGCATTGCCCAACGAATTTTCGTGAGCATAAAGTGTTAGAGTGAACTGAGGTTTTCCTCTGAATTCATTACCACGTGTTCAGCAATTATCTTGCATTTCAATTAGCTGATTTTATCTCATAAGGTAAATATATTTTAGCTCCTTAATTTCCTTATCTAATTTTTTAAAATTTTATATTGAGTTAAACCTTAAAGCTCCTTTTTCAACTTATATGCATATATAAAGTTACCAATGTATTGTAATTTTAAAATTTTAATTATGTTACCCTTGAGTTATAGTTTCGTTCTCTACCAGAGCCGATACTAGGGTGTCGACCGACCACGTGCCAGGACCTAATGTGCCGCCTACTCTAAAGAATTTTTCATTTTTTGACTAATACTTAACCTTGACATTATAAACTCATTTACCTATATAAGGGTAAATATTAATAAAAATGCAAATAGGCACAAACATAACTTCGTTCCTCTATTTTGTTTTTTCTAAATTGTAAAGTTATTTTCAAATAGAAAACGATTAATTTCTCCAAATGCATATTGAATTTAACCCCCTGCACACCATGTAACGACTAGTGGATAGATGTTATGTATAGGGCAAAATCCCTTAGTAACCATATGGGGATACATGGCTTATTTAGGTGTACAACCAGAGTAACCATCACAGGCGACATTATAAGCATTTATTGGGATTGTATAAAATTACAAAAGTTAAGTTACAAAATATCTGAGTTACAAAAATTCGAAAAAATAAGAAAACTAGAATTAAAATTACACTGCTGGCCACAGTAAATGCAACCCCTGAAGGAAGCATGCAAATAACATGAAATTTACAACATCCATTAGCGGAGGTGAGATATGCAAATGATTAGAATTTCAGCACAGACACACATCACGCGCGCCTGTGGCGCCACCTCGAAGCGCTATTTAAGGCTTGGAGATTTCAACGATTTCAAGTTCGGCAATTGTGTTTTTCTTGTGGTTTTTTCAAAAAACAATCAGTTATGTCTCGTAGAAAACAGCAACCAGCTTTTGATCAAGTATCCGAGTTCCACACAGGGAGGATAGTGGCCTACCGAGAATGTGAATTATCTTTCAGGGAAATTGGTAATCGTGTCGGACGAAACCAAACAACTGTAATGCAGATATGTGACCATTGGATGCAGGAGGGTACGACGCACCGACGTGGTCAATCGCATCCACCTCAGTGCACAGACTTCACGTGAGGACAGGCAAATTGTGCGCATGGCAGTGACAGATCGCTCAGTCACATCACGAACCATAGCACAGCACATTAAGTCTGTAATGCATCATTCAGTGTCTGCGCGTACCATTCTACGCCGTTTACAGTAGAGTGGTCTGTCCGCAAGACGTCCATTGCTTGGTCTACCCTTGACGCAGAACCACAGACGTCTCCGTCGCCAATGGTGCGATGAAAGAAGAATGAGGGCGGCAGAATGGAATGAAGTTGTCTTTACTGACGAGTCACACGTATCTATTTGCAACACCACGATGGTCGGATTCGAGTATTATGGTATGGGGTGGTATTGGATATCACTCTCGCACTCCTCTAGTACGCATTGCCGGTACTTTAAACAGCCAGCGCTACATCTCCGAGGTGTTGGAGCCAGTTGTCCTTCCTTACCTTCAGGGCTTGGCTACAGCCATATTTCAACAGGATAATGCGCGACCACATTTGGCACGCATTTTTCAAAGGTGCTTCGTCAATCACCAGATTGAATTGCTTCCCTGGCCGGTTCACTCTCCAGATCTTTCGCCGATAAAAAAGATGTGGTTCATGGTTGCTCAACGATTGACCCAGATTACACCCCCAGCTGCCACACCTGATCAACTTTGGCAACGTGTGGAAGCTTCTTGGTCTGCTGTACCCCAAGAACACATTCAAAGTTTTTTTGAATCAATGCCGAGGCGTGTGGCAGCGGTGATCTCCAACAATGGCGGCTACCCTGGCTACGGATTCTGGCAGGAACCACACTTCACAGAAGTCTATAAATTTAATCATTTGATACTTGGTCAACATGTTGTCTACAAAATAAATTTTGTTGTGCTATCTCTTGTCATTTACGGTGACCAGCAGTGTACATATCTTTGTGAAATTTCTCGAAACGTTCTTAGGAACAAAAAGCTTTTAAACAGGTATTTCAGAAGTGTATTGTCATTTTTGTTCCATTTCTTAATCGTTTTCATCACAAGTACATAAATCCCTATCAGAGTCATTGTCGTATTCATCGATTTTTGGCAAATATTCTGATTCAGTATCACTTTCGTTGAAATCCAACGATGAACAAGAAAAAAGAAACAACTAAAATTGTTATACAAACTTCAAAAAGTGAAATGAAAACGAACGAACATGTGCCTTGATCAGCGTCTTAAGAAAAGAGGGAAATATGCGTCATAACGCCAAGGACAATATCCTCAGTAATCTGGGATTGGACGTATGCTAGAAAGTGCAGTCTGGAACGCAAGGGATTAAAAACTCCCATGTCTTAGATAATATTAATCACATTAAATATTTTCGTAAAGCCACTTTCGTAAAAATATTTATGAGACGCCTTTGTTAAGCCTCAATCGACACTGCGCCGCCAGAACCGCGGATAAAAATAACCTTTTTTTGTGGTATTGCTGGCTTTGCAACGAATTTTGCTACCAAATGAAGGATGTGTATAAAGAGTATTGATGAACTATGGACCAACATATAGGGACCTAACATTCTTTTTTTTTTCTTAATGTTATCGGTAAATTGGGACTTATTTTTGATTTTTCAATTACTGTTTAAAATTCAGGATATTTATTCGATTTAGTATAAGCTTTATTTTGAAAAATTCGTAACAAATTTTGAATGACTGATAGAATTATACGTAACCTGCGGCCTCCCACGTACCAAAGTACACACCTGCTGGGTTTGGCCCTGATCCCTACTTAAAATTTTATGCAAATTGCCAATTTTTTTATCAGAAAAATTTATTCAACAGTTTTTTTTTTAGAGAAAAAAGAATAATTTACTATAGATATAATAAAACATTTTTTGATAGCAGCTTACATTCACTTCTAATTTTTCTGCTTTTTGTATAGAGATTTAAGTAGAACTTTTAATGCATTGCTTACTCAATCGAATTTATATTCAAATAATATGTACAAGTATTAGTATGTGTACACACAGGTACGTACACACACAAACATATATATATATTTATTGAAAACTACATGTATGCATAAATGCAAGATTATTTTTGCAGCATAGTTTTAATCAAAAATAAAGATTTTCTAAGATATACTTTAAAGTGTTAATAGTTCCCTTGAGCATAAACATGAATCATTCAATCAATGCTTTTATCCTAATAGAAATCGATTTTTTGAAGGAATCCAACTATTTGAAGCACAATGCCTGTCCGTAGCTGCAACGTGGTATCAAGAAGAGGAGAGGAGGGAGACATCTGTTTTTATGTTAGATCTTTGAGGTACGAGGATATTCCACAACTCATGGAAATCAGACGTGAACTCGGAGTTCATGACGTCCAATCTTGCATTCAAACTTGGATAACAGTCGATCCTCAAGGCATTAAGATCATTGAAACAGATACAGGTACTTGCAGGATAGTTTTATCTTTTAAATAAGTACTCAAATTTAACACTTTGTTTAAAAAAATTTTAACTTTTTGGATTTGGGTGTTCATTATCTATTCATTTATTTAACCCTTAAAGGACGAGTTTTTATCGGAAAAACGTAAAAAAAATATCAGTTTTTTTTTTTTTTGACAGAAAATGAATATAATATAATGACATATTTAATATTAGTTAACATGATAATAATTAATATGAACATAATAACTATGATATCAAAAAATGAATGAGAAATTAAGAACAGCTCTCAGACGGGCATTAGAAATAAAATAACGCGAGATACACAATCGCCCATGGGAACCACGGAAATGCGCAAATTTGCCGGTAACTTAATCCGTGTCAGACACGGATAAATGTGTTAAGGCAGTGCTTTTTAAACTTTCAATACATGGGACCCAATTTTCAATCATAATTTTCATCGCCCTCCCCTTCCATACAATAATACTGTATTGAATTCAATAATAATGCACTTTGATGCTAAAACTACCAAATACTTATAAACCATACAAATTATCAAGATATGTATTACATTTTGTATATAATTTTGTCTATGACAAGCCCATGGGTCACTTGCAATTATTAAACTTGTTCTTAACTCAGTATTGATGAATTAATGATGAAATACCTTGTACAGTGCTGATACATTTATAAGTATTTTATATTACTGTAAATATGTATTTTACTTTTTATTATGTCATTAATGTATTTGGTTTTTTGTTCCTTTCAGTAAATAAATAGTATTTTTTTAAATATGTTTTTTATTTTTAACCTTTCAATATGCTCACACACTCCTCATCACGCCCCCTTAGGGACGCACCCTACAGTTTTATGACCGTTGCGTTAAGGGTTAAATCAATGCCAGTCGGATATTAGAAAATAATACATTTAAGTTAAATATATGTTATAAGTATTATAGAAAAATGATTAAAAAATATTTTAAGAATAAAAAATTATAGTACGTATATCAGAAATATTTTATAAATTTCAATCAAATGATTTAAAAAATTTATGTAAATATCTTTTATATTTTTTAAAAAAAATTTTTCTTTTTTAAACCTTTAAAACTCCTTCTTTTTCAACTTATATGCATATATAAAGTTACCAATATACTGTAATTTTAAAATTTTCATTATGTTACCCTTACGTTATACTTTCGTTCTCGACCAGGGCTGATAATAGGGGGTCGACCGACCACGTGCCAAGACCTAATGTGCTGCCCTTCTAAAGAATTTTTCATTTTTTGACTAATACTTATAACCTTGATATTATAAACTCATCTACCTGTAATTATAAATATTAATAAAAATGCAAATAGGCACAAACATAACTTCTTTCCTCAGTTTTGTTTTTCTAAATTGTAAAGTTATTCTCAAATTGAAAACGTTTAATTTCTCCAAATGCATATTGAATTTAACCCCCTGCACACCATGTAACGAATAGTGGATACATGTTATGTATAGGGCTAAATCCCTTAGTAACCACAGGGGGATACATGGCTTATTTAGGTGTACAACCAGAGTAACCATCACAGGAAACATTATAAGCATTTATTGTGGGATTGTATAAAATTACAAAAGAGTTAAGTTACAAAATATCTGAGTTACAAAAATTCGAAAAAATAAGAAAACTAGAATTAAAATTACACTGCTGGTCACCGTAAAATGCAACACCCTCTGAAGGAAGCTTAAGATGCAAATAACATGAAATTTACAACATGCATTACGGAGGTGAGATATGCAATGATTAGGCTCTTCAGCGCAGGCACATGACGAGTGCTCAGGCGCTATCTCAAAGCGCTACGGCTGCTTGGAGATTTCAACAATTTCATGTCTGGTAATTGTGTTTTCTTGTGGTTTTTCCAAAAAACGATCAGTTATGTCTCGTAGAAAACAGCGACCAGCTTTTGATCAAGTATCCGAGTTCGACACAGGAAGGATAGTGGCCTACCGAGAATGTGGATTATCTTTCAGGGAAATTGGTAATCGTGTTGGACGAAACCAAACAACTGTAATGCAGATATGTGACCGTTGGATGCAGGAGGGTACGATGGACCAACGTGGTCAATCGCATCCACCTCAATGCACAACTTCACGTGACAACAGGCAAATTGTGCGCATGGCAGTGACGGATCGCTCAGTCACCATAGCACAGCACATTAAGTCTGTAATGCATCATTCAGTGTCTGCACGTACCATTCTATGCCGTTTACAGTAAAGTGGTCTGTCCGCAAGGCGTCCGTTACATGGTCTACCCTTGATGCAGAACCACAGACGTCTCCGCCGCCAATGGTGCGATGAAAGAAGGATGAGGGCGACAGAATGGAATGAAGTTGTCTTTACTGACGAGTCACGCATCTGTTTGCAACACCACTGTGACGTCTCTCGCGTCTTTCTGTTAACATAACTCCTATGTTCTTTGACGGCCACGATTAATGGCAAAACTTTTCCAACCCAATACCAAGAAGATAAACAAAGATATTATGCAAATGAGATTTACTATAAAAGGATAGAAGCTTTGATGATAAGATATAGCGTGGCAAGCCTTAGATATAGCGTGGCAAGCCTAGATATAGCGCGGCAGGCCCAGAGAGATAGTATTGTGGAAGCATTCTGATCGATAGCGTGACAAAGCTTAGTGTGAATCTTACAGATCAAGATTTAGTAGTCCGATAGTTTTGGGAAAGCAGCTCAGAAGCCTAAGATAAAGAAGTTGGAATCATCGTTTATAAAGATTATAGATACCATTTTCTAGGTAAAGCGAACCAGAACTGAAAAAAGGTAATATTAGATATAAGTAATTAGATGCATAGGATTATTAATGATAATTGAGATAAAGGATCTTAGTTGCGTGATCTGACTTGAATACGTGATTTAATTTGGGTTGACTCACTTTAATTAAAATTGTCAAATTAGAATTTAAGTAATATAAGTTAATCTTAATAAAAGTTGTATTAAGAATTATTATGTCTCATCATTTTGATAATCCCACACCTCTAGCTTACGAACCGGCACGACATGGTCATCACAGGATGGCTATGTCGCAATGGCGCCCGAACGTATTTAATTCTGGGTTAGGTAATGTAGGTGGAAGTACGGTTCTACCTGAAATGTGTACTTTGTGGTCGGAGAACATTGCAGTTTATAGAGTGTATAGATATCAACATACAGTTACTTGAAAATCCCAAGTAATCTGTCATGTGCTTACTTTTAAAAAGTCATCTCTGTGGGAAGGGCTCCAAGATTGGTATTCGATATTTGGTTCGTTGTTAGTGCAAAAATACAGCCACGGATTTTGCGCAGCTCAAAGCTGAATTAGCGAAGGCTTCTTCCCGCGGTCAAAAATAAGAAAGAACTACAGTCGGAGTTTTATGCATCCCAGCAGGGAAGAAATCAGATGCTACTGATTTTGTTTCTTATAGATTACTAAAATAGAGAGAAGTTTAGAATTAGAATGTCACAAAGCAGACTTAGTGGGATCATATTTTAGTTCGACTCGAACCATTGTGCAGTACAAGACTATGTGGAGGTGCGCAATCCACAAAACACGATACAACTTTTTAGAAGTCTTGGCTAAATTGAAGCAGAGAGATATTCTTGCAAATTTACGCGGCTATCAGAACGATAATATAGAAAAGCACGAGGTCAAAATGCGCATAGGATGCCTAATTTTGAAGCTAATGGTAGAAACCGGAGGAATTCTGAAATAAGGCGTGTAGACCAAATAACAGTAGAAAATGAATCTTACGAGAATAGCCGTCAAAGTAATAGAGGAGGGTTCGAGAGGAATAGGTTTCATAATAATGATCAGAGATTCAATAACAGGGCTTACTCAGGTCGAAAATGAGCGAAATGATAATTTTAATAGAGGGGACCGTAGAAATAAGGGTTCGAGGAAAATTTCAATCGAGGCGCGATAGGACGCAAAGGGGACGATTAAATATTGTAAAGGTTAATGATCAACCCGCAAGGGGATGTTGACAAGAGAGACAATTAGACTTTCTCCGATATGTATATCACCCGTAGGAACTTCCACACGTTCCTATATTATTAAATGAACACATTTTTGAAAGCGCTATGGGACACCGGAGCAGATAGATCCTTTATATCGGAAGAAGTATATAGAAAATATTTTTTCTATAAGCAAATTAAAAATCAAGTGAGCTCAGGTAATAACAGCAATATAAAAGAAATGCCAAAAACAAGGGATTGTAGAATTGAAAATTAGATCAGACAATTCGAAAGAAATTGGTCATTTCATGTGCTGAAAGATTTTAGAATGGCCCATGTATTCTGGTATCGATTTCATAAGTGGATCAAAAAATCGTATTAGATTTTTAATCAAAAATCGTTGAAAATCGATCTCCTCAAAATGTAAATAAGGTGGTTGAACCACCAAAAGAGGAAAAAGTTGAGATAGATTTATCTAAAACAAAATTAGAAGTAGAAAACAAAACTACAAAATTTGTTTAGTAGTTTTAAAGGGTTATTTTCAGGACAAACCAGGCTCCACTCATGTTTTATACCATGAAATTGATTAATGGGAGATAACCCACCAGTAGCTTCAAGGCCTTATAGGTAAGGATCGCACTAAGCAAGCAATAATAGATTTTCACATACAAAATGTTACAAGAGGAAACGATTGTTCCAATTCGCCCCATACGCGTCACCCGTTGTATTATGCAAGAAGAATAATGGGTTACCACCGGATAATCCGGAAGCATATAGATTTGCAGTAAGACTATAGAAAATTAAATTCGATCACAAAGTATCCGCGATACCCTTACCGTTAATAGATGATTTATTAACGAACATACCATATACAACACAATGTCATCATCTCTTGATCTAAGAAGGGTACTTTCAAATGGCAGTAAACCCCAGCGATATGAAGTTAAGACCGCATTTGTAGTAAAAAGTGCACTTATGCTTTCAAGCGGATGCCATTCGGTTTATCAGAGCAGCTCCTGCACTTTTCAAAAGCAATTGACATAATCCCAAAACCGGTGATAGAGGTTTGTGAGTGTTTACATGGACGACGTTATTATTACGTTCCATCATTCACTCACCATGTTGAACATCATTTAAGGGAAGTTTTTCGTTGTTAAAGGATGCAGGATTGACATTAAATAAGGAAAACCTAAAAGTGATGAATTGAAATATTTGGGATTAATTATTAGTAAAGAAGGAATTAAAACGGATTTATATCAAAGGTTAGAGCCATACAAGAGATGAAACTCGCCTCGTAACTCAAAAAGAGGTATCTAAGTTTTTAGGTATGTCCCAGTGGTACGCGAAATTTATTAAAAATTATGCGGATATTTATGAGCCAATTTTATAATCTTAAACGAAAATTTAAAAAAATTTGTCTGGTCCAATGAAGCACAAAAGGCATTCGAAGAGGTCAAGGAGGCGGTAACAAAAAGCTAGTTTTAAAATTACCAAACTTTCAGGAGCCATTCGAGTTATTTACAGATGCCAGTCTGATTGGTTTAGGAGCAGTACTTAACCAACAAAACAGACCAGTGGTATTTGCGTCACGTACACTGAACAACGCAGAGAGGAATTACACAGTAACCGAAAGAGAAATGCCCAGCAGTGTATGGGCGTTGAACAAATTTAGAACATATTTAGAATATTAACAATTAAGGTAATAACAGATCACGCCGCATTAACACGCCTAACACATGGCAAAAAATTTGTCGAGTAGGATGATTAGGATGGGCACTAAAGTTAGCAGAATTCAATATAGAATGGGAACATAGACCGGGAACTCAAAATACAGTGGCTGACATTTTTCAAGCGTAGGAATCCAATTAAAAGTATAATTGGTGATAAAATTAATTGTGCCATAATCATGATTTGGTACTTACTTCGCGGGAACAATTAATAATGAACAAAAAAATGACCCAGAATTAGTCATATATATAGATATTTAGAAAACCCGGAAGATATCCCGGTTAATGCAACGATATGCGAGAATTGGTCCCAATGATTTCCGTTTAATTGAAGGATTAGAGCCATGCGAAAACACGCAACGTCATTAGGTGAAAATGCGTGTGTACATTCCAAAATCTTTGTATATGAATGAAATAATGAGAGAATTTCATGACAAGCCAATCGCTGACACTTAGGCAGATTTAAACGTATCATAAAAATCTTCCGGGACGTTTGTTATTTCCCCGTACATGCAGAAAATTTATTGATCAATATGTCTCTGCTACGCCATATGTGCCAAGTTAATAACTATAAAAAACGCGTTACCAGCTGGTCGGTTAAATCCAATTATATCAAATTATCCGAATGAGATAGTGACGTTAGATTTGTTAGGCCCGTATCCTATATCGAGAATAAGACGTAACCGCTATATTTTAGTAATAACCGATCATTTCAGCAAATGGGCTGAAATTATAAATTTTAAAAAGGCCTCATCTCGTATAATAGCGCGGATATTTTTTTGATAACTTTATATCGCGTTGCTGAGCTCCAATAAAATTAATAAGTGATAATGGTCCCCACTTATATCCGAGATTTTTGAGCACTTATGAAAAGATTAGGCATAAGGCATGTGAACCGTTGCATATCGACCACAAAGCAAATCGGACTGAAAGTTAATCGAGATATAGTGCAAATGATTGCAAATTATGTTAATGATCAACACGATACTTGGGATCAATTCTTACGTGAGTTTGCTTACGCTATTCGTACGGCGGTGTGTGAAACAACGGGAAAACACCGGCTGAATTATTTTAGGTCGAAAATTGATTACACCATTTCAAAAACTAGTTAAGTGATATCTAAAAGTTCAAAATTCAAAATTCAAGATATATACAGAAAAGCTTTAAAGAAGCTAGACTAAGTACAAAAATTAAAACAGGAAAGGTGGGGAAAATATTATAATAGACGTAGAAAAGACATAAAAAATAAAGGTAAATGATTGTCTTTATTGGAAACACACCCTGTAAGTTCAGCAGCTAACAAAGTATGCGCTAAATTTAAACAAAAATTTGAGGGACCTTATAGAGTCTTAGAAGTTAAGAATTTTAATAATATTGTAATATGGAAATCAGGAAAAGATTAACAGTTAACGTAGATCAAATAAGAATATATCGTCATGGGAAAATGTGACGAGGTCGAATTGGGAACAGGTATCCCAAATAGTATAAGATCAAGTCAGGAAACTCGTACTTGGGAAAAAAGTACACCAAGGATTAAATGAGTCACAATATGGGAAAGAAAATCTGCGGTGAAACGTAGGTTAGAGGCAAAAGGGATTGGAACCAATCAAATCAATATAAAAATACAGAGAGGACCCATAAAACAAATCACTGGTCAGATCACACCTAGTTCATTAGGGAATGAAAAAAAAAACAAAAGGTTTAAATATAATAGGGTATTAAAAGATCAGGTGTGTCGGGGCAAGTGGACCACAAAGAAAGTGGCAAAAGAAAGGGAATAATAATAATAATAAAAGACAAATGTCATCCAGTACTATTTCTAGAAGCAGGAAAAGGAACAAAAGAGAGTGCACTGAAGTTACAGATGAAGCAAGATACAGTCTAAGGCCAATGACGGAGAACAGAAGAACCCCGACCAGCCAAGGACACAGTTGGGAAGTCAAGGAAAGGACGACAAGGAGATTACAAGCCTTACAACAAGAAATTCCAGTACAAACGAGGAAAGAAGAGTGATGACACCTCATCGTTGAATGTGAATGTGGGAGAAAACATATAAAAATCAGGTTGTATTGTTTCATTTTTTTATGATCTTCCAACAAGTGGTCGGAAGAATTATTGCAGAGAAGGAAGTCTGGGGCGATGTTTAAAAAGTTATAAGTAAGTCAAACACTACAATGAGTGTTTATTTAATTTTGGAATTTTTTGACTTGTTAAAAATTTTTTTCTGAAGAAAACATTTGTAATCACACATTTGTTTGCTTCGATGTATGACTTCGTGAGATGCGAAAATTCCTTTGGTTATTTGTTATAATAGTTTATTGAAAATGTTTGAAATTTTAAATATGTGTATATATATATGTTGTTGTATTGTTATGTATTGGGAGGCATCTGGTTCAGGGAAACGCGGCGTAGTCAAGGAAATTAACAATAATAAAAACGGGGCTGCGGGGCTCATTGGGGGATTTTTGTTGAAACCAGATGGGGGGATGGAGATGAAAATTTATTGTGATATATAAATAAAAAATATAAATTTAAATTGATTAATTTTTAAAAAGGAGCCCTCAAAAATTTTTCTTTGGGAGACTGACCCTGAAAATCTTAAAAAGTTTTACGAATTATAGTTTCATAAAAGAAGGGGAAAAAAAGTTCCAGCTCCATATGCAGTGTTAGATTGGGTCGGGAAAACCCAGAATATTTTTTTTTAGAATATTTAAGTGTATAAATATTTTAAGTAACTGAATGTGGAGAGGGCAAAAATTTAAAAACCAGAAATTTATTAATGTTGGCCTAGTTTTTGGGAGAAAAATTTATTGTCAGGGATTTTAAAAAAATTAAATTGAATTTTAAAAAATTTAATTCTAAGATGAGTAGGGGAAAATTTAAAAAGTCAAGAAAAATTTTGGAAATTATAAAAGTTAAAATTTAAGATTAAAATTGCAATGAAAAAAAAAAGTCAAGATAAATTTTGGGAAATTAAAAAATTTAAAAATGGGGATTTAAAAATTAAAAAATTTAAAAAAAATTTGGGAAAGCGAAGAAATTTAGAATGGAATTTGGGACACGAAATTTTAAAGGGCTTTTAAAACCCCTTTAAGTAAATCACGTTTTTTTTTTGGAGGGGGTTGTGACGTTCCCCGCCTTTTCTGTTAACATAACCCTATGTTCTTTGGGCGGGCCCCGATTAATGGCAAAAAAATTTTCCCCAAACCCCAAAACCCAAGAAGATAAACAAAGATATTATGCAAATGAGATTTTCTATAAAAGGATAGAAACTTTGATGATAAGATATAGCGCGGCAAACTTAGAGATAGTATTGTTGAATCATTCTGATATATAGCGGGGAAAACTTAGATATAGCGGGGAAGCCTAGAGATAGCGCGGCAGGCTCAGAGATAGTATTGTGGAAGTATTCTGATCGATAGCGTGAAAAGCTTAGTGTGAATCTTACAGATCAAGAGTTAGCGTGATATTTTTGGGGAAAGAATAGAAGCCAAAAGAAAAGAAGTTGGAATCATCGTTTAAAAAGTTTATAGATACCATTTTCTAGGTAAAGGAAGGAGAACTAAAAAAAGGTAATATTAGATATAAGTAATTGATAAGGATTTTTGATAATTGAGAAAAAGGATCTAGTTTGATCGACTTGAATACGTGTTTTAAATTTTGGGGCTTGACTCTCACTTTAATTAAAATTGTCAAATTAGAATTTAAGTAATATGTTTTCTTAATAAAAGTTGTTTTAAAGAATTATTATGTCTCATCATTTTGATAATCCCACACCTCTAGCTTACCGGAACCGGCACGACATGGTCCCAGGATGGCTATGTCGCCCCAAATGGTCGGATTCAGTATTATGGATGGGGTGTTTGGAAACCCTCGCACCCTCTAGTACGCATTGCCGGTACTTTCAACAGCCAGCCTAAATCTCCGAGGTGTTGGGGCCAGTTGTCCTAGCTTACCTTCGGGCTTGGGACAGCCATATTTCAACATGATTGAAGGACCACACTTGGCAGCAGTTCAAAAGGGTTTTTCGTCAATCCCGTTGTTTTTCCCGGGGTTCACTCTCCAGATCTTTTACCGATAGAAAACATGTGGTCCATGGTTGCTCAACGATTGACCCAAATTTCACCCCCAGCTGCCACACCCGTCAACTTTGGAAAAGGGGGAAGCTGCTTGGTTTTTACCCAAGAACACATCCAAAGTCTCTTTAAATCAATGCCGAGGCGTGTGGGCGGTGATCTCCCAAAAATGGCGGGTACCCCGGCTATGGATTCTGGGAGGAAAACCCCACTTTACAAAATCTATAAATTTAATCATTTGATACTTGGTCAACATGTTATCTACAAAAAAAAATTTTGTTTTTATCTCTTTTTCATTTACGGTGGCCAGCTGTGTACATATCTTTGTGAAATTTCTCGAAACGTTCTTGAAAAAAACTTTTTAACAGGTATTTCAGAAATGTATTGTCATTTTTTTTCCATTTCTTAATCGTATTCATCAGAAATACATAAATCCCCATCAGAGTCATTGTCGTACATCGATTTTTGGAAATATTCTGATTCAGTATCACTTTGTGAAATCCCAAAGAAGAAAAAAAAAAAAGAAACAACTAAAATTGTTATACAAACTTTAAAAGTGAAATGAAAACGAACGAACATGTTC
>BMAV01017939.1:7772-33887 GCA_019973955.1 Trichonephila inaurata madagascariensis | reverse complement strand
TAAAGCTAAATCTTTTTGTTCAAAATTTTTTATAGGAAAGTTAAATATAAATCGTCAACTGAACGTATTAGTATTCAAAAGTTGTTTTTAATTAATGATTATCAAGAAGAATTTAAAAAATCCCGCAAATGATGCATGATGTAATTAAAATTCATCTCTATGTAATTATTTTGTTATGGTTAACTTGTAGTTTTAACGAGTATGTTATCAGTAAAAATAATCAGTCTGCTTTTACTAGCCATGATTAACGATAGATTTACATATTCATTATTCGCAACTAAGATTTCTGATTAATGTAGCAATTTAATGTTACTTACATTAAACCATTAATCAAACCCTTTAACGAGAAACAATAAAATAGATCACTTAATCTATAGAGATTGCAATATTACTCATCTGTATGATTCTCGTGCTATTTATTCCCAGCAGGTATTAATTAAATACAACTGTTGCCAATCTTCGTGGAGCTAAGTAAGCGAGTTAGGTTTCCTAAAACGTTTTCTGGGCTCAATTCCCCTAAAAAACCCAGAAAGGCTCATCCAGTTGTCTTAGGATTATGCTATCCATAAGACTGAATGAATTGAAAGCTAGAGTTTTGGAAATACTTGAAAGCTAAAGGATTTAATTGTATTCAAAATTGGCTTGGAGTAGATATTTTTAAAAAAATGTTAATATTAAGGTATCCGACTACTTTCCCCGGAACCGTGTTTTTAAAAAAGGGCATAAATGGATAATATTCAGATATTTAGTGTCACTTAGTTTAAAGAATACATATATAAAAATGGTTTTAAGGGCACTTTGACAAAAATTATTTAAATACAATATTTTGGCAAAATTAGCTTAGAATAATCTTTTTCAAAATGTTCTCCTTTTGTGAAAAATGCTTCTATTATAATAATATTTTTCCTGTCTATAGCTCAGACCTCTCTATAGAGGCTCAACTAGAATGTTTGAAATATATAACAAAAGTGGGTTTATCCATATCTTACGACAACAGAGGGGAGCAATTTTAAGAAAAAAACGCCGATAATTATTTTAATGGGTGGTAACTCTGAAAATAATGTGAATTTTTCAAAAATCATAGTTGAGTCTCTGTAAAAAGGTCTGAGCTATATACAGGCAAAATATTATTATAACAGAAGCATTTTTCACAAAAGGAGAACATTTTGAAAAAAGATTATTTTAAGTTAATTTTTTGCCGAAATATTGTATTTAAATCATTTTTTTTTTGTCAAAATGTCCTTAAAACAATTTTATATACATTTTCTTATCTAAGTGACACTAAATATAACGAAAATTATCCATTTATGCGCTTTTTTAAAATCCCGGTTCCGAACGTAGTCGGATACCTTAAGTTGCTAAAAGACCTAAAAGTCGCAGGGTGATAAATCCGGACTACATGGTGAGTATTCTAACACTTCCCAACGGATTTTTTTTAAAGTTAGTTTTACGGGAGACGCGTGGGTGGACATTGTCATGGAAATCCGATGTCGTTTGCTCCCATTCTCGAAAACTTTTACAAACTTTTATATCTTTTGAAAGCAAAATTTGACGATAACTTTGTAGCTGTGGTTGTGCCAAACCAATCAACCAGTATGATTCAGGATGTTACACATTAGGAAATATTTGAAACGAGTCATGTAGAGTTGCCTACATGCAGAGTTATGGAATGGAGGTCAAAAGAATATAGTTATAGAGTTTTATTATTACAGTAATACCCCGAACTCTTACGCGATAAAGGGGATTGAGTGATAACTGCGTAAGTCAGCGTATAAATTTGCATTTAAATACATATAAGTTATTTTTAGTTGGGGCTGGAGACGAAAGGAAAAAAAATTAAAAAAAAAAATCTTTAATAAAATATGATAGGGGTGTCCAACCCAAATGACCTTGCGGGCCACTTCGGAAAAACATTATAATCTCGCGGGCCGCATATAAAAAATATGTACTTTTATATCAGATTTCGAAACAAAAAAACATTTATTGGAGTGAAAATTTAAAACGAAATGAATTATTATTATTGTTTTCATTATTTTTCATTTATACAGACATAGATAATACAATAATGTTTATATAATATAATAATAAAATGATCAAATAATGTTTAAAATATTACAGTTTTGCCATTTTCTTGAAAATTACGGAGTTCCTTTTGAATTGATATTTCGTTACGCATTGTTGAAATTTGATTGTGCTGTCTTTCTCAAACGATTCAGTATACATTGCATTTTATCTTAACCGTCCTGAATAATTTTTTTTTAAACTTTAAAAAACATCTCTGACTGCCTCTTGCTTTTTGGGCACTCCAATTTGAAAAGGAGAAGAACTAAAAGTCGCACGCACAGAGAATCATGTACTATCCGTAGTAAAGGATATGCATAATGCAATTTGGAATTTATTAAAAATGTAATTTATAATAAAATCAAACGTAACTGTTTGATAAAATATAGATCTATTTTAATCTAAAGGACGTTTCTATTATCAAAAATGATTTATTTTAAAACAAGAACATTTAACAGGCCTTGTAGACCCTGAAATAAATTTCAAAATGAAAAAACTTTAAGAACCTGATATTTAAAATTTTTTTAAAAAGAGTCGCGGCGGGCCGCGTGTTGGACACCCTTGAAATATTACGTAACACAAATGCAAAATCGCAAACCGAAGCTATTTGATGAAAGTTTTATAAAATCTAACAAAGTAGTCTGCCGACTCAACGATATTTTTTTCTTTTCCCGTAAAATTTTCTTGTAGCATAACAATAGTAGCCGCGGTAGCCGAGTGGTATAGGTATTGGACCGTGGCTTGCCTTGTCACGAGTTCGAGCCCAGTACCACTAAAGACCCACCGTGTGGGCAGCGATGCACGCTAAATCTGTCGAGAGCTGAAACGCCCTCCCGTTGGTGTGGTGTGGTAGTTAGGAGAGGGGTGCCAGCTCACAGGTGTCGTCCACGTCACTTGACCATGGTTCAAAATGACGTGGTCCGTCGCCAAAAGCCCTCGTGTAGCTGAACAGTGCGACGTTAATATTCAATCAATCAATCAATCGTAGCATAACAAAATAATTTTTTCTTATTCCTTTTTTTTTTTTGTTGAAAAATTACGTTATTTGTTGGAGTCTATATTTTCTAAGATTTGTATCCCTTTTTCTATTAAAATGAGGCCTGAATGAGGTCCAAACCATCAATTCAATCTTCTGATTGAACTGGGTCTAAAGACTCAAGTTCTACAATGTCTTGCTCTTGGACATACATTTCTGTGAGCTCATCAATTATAAGCTCCTGGGTGTGGGAATCCAGCAGTTCTTGAGCGTCATCACTATCCATTTTTAAATTTATTTGCCTGGTAAGATCGACAACTTTTTCAATCACATTAGCAATTTCACCAATTTTAACAATTTTTTTCTCTCAAGAAAATCGCGTAATTCCGGGTTCGCGTAAGCCGAGATACCGTAAGTCGAGGTATTACTGTGTTTAATTATGCATTATTTAAAGATATTAACATAAAAATATAAAACAATAAAAATTAAAACTATTTCTTGAATATAAATGAATTAAAATTGTAAATATATTATCTATTACGCATCTCTTTTAAAAATATTTATTAAAATAAGAAATGAACAATATAAAAATTAAGTATTTTTTCAATATAGTTAAATAAAAGATAAATATTTTAATGGAAACCTTGGACTTGCACCGCTATTATTTATATGGCAATATTAGAGGTATAATTTATAGCTTTCAACTTGACATAACTGAATTACGAATTTCAATTGACGATTCTGAATATTGAATTGTTAAACAATTTCTTTGTGGATTCAAAATATTTTTAGTATGAGAAAAGTTTTGATCATATTGATAAGTAGAAACAAAAGTGGAAAGCAGAGTACACATGCAGTTTCCCTCCTGCAATGACATCCACTAATTTAAAATAAATGTCTATTTATCGGAAAAATTATTTTCCAATGTTTTTGAAATTCCGCAAATTCTGCGTTTCATAATTCTGAAGATATTAGTTCAATAAGTGCCAGTACAGAATAACCAACTTCTATCCACTCAAAAAATGACATATTTATGGAGTGGCATAGAGTGCCATTGAGAATTATACTGCATGTCAAATCTGAGTTACGTGAAATAAGTTACCGACGCTTGGCCTAATAATGAAGAAAAAGTAATGTAAGTTGTTAAATTTTATATGAACCATAAATTAAGACACAATAAGTACAGTAAGAAAAACTGAAGACTTCAGTAGAAAAAGAGTTGAAACCAGGTATTATAGAAATATGAGTACAATTTCATACGAAAAAGATGTTAAAGTGGAAAATCTGTAAAAAGAGCATTAATGATATATGTAGAAAACAGCCCTTTAAAATGGATTTAAATCGACACCAATACAACTATAAATTAGTTTTCTTTTACGTTGTAATAAATGAGTGATTTAAACATATTTTTTGGTTTGTTTTAGGTTTACATTTTTATACATATACCGTCAAATCCGAAGTATAAAGCGCACTTTTAACACATAAAATAAGATCGAAATTTACGGGGGCGCATTATATGCCAAGTATAAAAATGAGAGCTTTAAGAATGAAAAAAAAAAAAAAAGATGCGCATAGGAAAAATTAGACTTCTACATACATGGAAATAAGGTTTACTTAAAAAGAAATGACATTCTTTGTGAACTTAAAGGGCTGTCGTTTTATAAGTATACTATTTTTTTTATGCTTGGAATCAGTAGCTCACACAGGAATTTTTCAAGTAAGGGTCCACTATTTTCGTATCATGCTCCTATACGCCGCCCAACATATTCTTTTGATTTTGTCGATTTTCAGGAACAAAAAAACAGTAAAAAATTAATTATTGAATGAATAATTAGCACTAATTAATAAAATTAATTATTAATAAATACTTAATCAGATTTTATGTACTATATACATAGGATTATAATCAATCGGAAAAAAAATCAAAGGCTTGGAGGGGGGGTCCGGACCGGAGGACCCCCCCCCTTGTGTGCACCACTGCTTGGAATAATACCTCGAATAAAGGAGTTTAAAACATAGGAGCATTGCAGATTTCTTGGTATAAAAGGGGGTGCACGTTATACGGCGGAAATACCTAAAAATTAAAAATTGCAGCTTGAAAGTATAGGTGCGTGTTATACGTCGGATTTTACGGTAAATATTTACGATTTTGATTCGACATTTCGAACTTATCTTCCGTATAAATCAAGTAATAAGCGTATTTTCCTTCCCCCTCCCCTCCTTATAAAAAAAATAAGATTTTTAATCATGTTTAACAACAATTTAAAGTCATCAGAAGATATTTTTATATTACATATTAAGACTCTTATAGCGTGCCGCCTCTACTTTTACGTATGAATTCTTATGCAATAAACTCCTTGTCGATACGAAAAATTTAAGAACATCGTGTATTCGCATCCATTTTTCCGATACCAGCCCATCAATTTCCTTTCTACGAGGATGATAAATTCTTATAAAATCTTTTATACCTCCAGCACTCATGTTTGGCGTACATTATTCCTTATTACCTTTTTATATTTGCGCGTTGCATATATATTTCATTAATAATCCATTGGGCGTCCATATTCTTAATGAAATTAATGTATTCTCCAGAAAAGTCGTAATGAACTTAATAATACGTTATTCATGCATTGATAATCTAATTTTACTTTCGGAATAAGAAAGAGACAGGAAAAGGTAAATTCCACACAAGGCGCTGTTTGCAGAGACATTTTTCAGGCCTTCCGTCATAAATACGATCCAGTTCTCTGAATCGTTAAACACGCGTATTTCTCTGTACACACCAACACCGCATTACACTCCGCTGAACAGTTCCTTCTAAAACATAAAAAGACTTAATACCTTTAAAGCAATTAATTAACCATCAAGATAAGTAAGAGACACGGTATTAATAAAATTCCTTCAGGGTTACTTATGCTTTGCTGAGATTACAATTATTATTATTATTAAAATAAATGAAGTTGAGAGAGCGGAGGTATAAAAAAACCCCTCAAAACGTCTTCACACACTGCATTTACATTCTCATTACCGTTAATTAGCGACTTTACGCCGTGTTAATTCTTTGGCGACTGCTAATAAGATGGCGTAAGTTGTTTGAACGGCGGGTTTTTTTTTCTCTCCCTTCTCTCCGCTTTTTATTTTTTTGTTTTATTTTTTTTTATTCTGAGAGCTGCTTAAAAGCGCGTGTTCAAATACTTTCTCCACACTTTAAGGTTATATTCGAATTCGTTGGAGGAAGACGAAAACGCTTTTTTAATCGCTGAGTTATGGTCTTTATGTCTTTGCCTTATTAACCCTATACGATGCTTTTCCGTT
The DNA here is from genome assembly GCA_019973955.1 of Trichonephila inaurata madagascariensis. Taxonomy (NCBI): domain Eukaryota; kingdom Metazoa; phylum Arthropoda; class Arachnida; order Araneae; family Nephilidae; genus Trichonephila; species Trichonephila inaurata. The sequence continues at coordinate 27,535 of BMAV01017939.1, read as the reverse complement.
GATTAGCTATTTAAATAGACAAATTAAAAATTAAGTGTGTTAATATTTGAAATTTTAATTCGGATGAACAACAGAACAGTGGAATCATTATATTACTTATTTTACTTCATTTTTTGAAGTCAATTAAATACTTTTGTCTGGTATAAATAAAATGGCAACAAATAATTCTTTTCAAGCAAGAATTAATTAATTAATTAATTATGCTACGGAAAAGAATCTTGCTAAAAAAATCGTCTGCTATTGAGTTACAAATATTTTCCTTGCGATGAATTCATACTCAAACAACTTTAACTTATCACGTGATCGAAGAAAATAATGACGTTAAAAGGTAAACAAATTCCACTACTGAACTAAAAGCACTTGTTCTGTGATAACTTCTTACTCAAATAAATTGTAATGTATTTGCAAATTTTTATTTGCGATTTATTGCAAATAACATTGAAAAGCATTATATTGGTTATTTTACTTCATTTCAAGTCAATTAAGTACTTCTTTCTGGTATATAAATATAAGGTTAAAAAAAAAAAATTCTTTTCAAGCAAGAATTAATTAAGTATGCTACTGTAAGTAAGAATTTAGTAAAAAAAAATCGTCTGCTATTGAGTTACAAATATTTTCTCACAATAAATTGATATTCCACACACAAATAACTTTAATTTATCACGTGATTGAAGAAAATAATAACGTTAAACAGATTCAACTACTGAAGTAAAAATTTTTGTTCTGTTATAAATTTTTATTAAAACAAATTTTAATTTATCACGGGAGTATTACAAGGAATAACATTGAAATTCATTTATTCTATGATAAATTTATATTGAAAAGCAAATATTAATTCATCATGTGAATGTGGGGAAATAATGACGTTGAAAGGGAAAAAATAGTTTGCTATTGAATTGCAAATTTTAATATATAACTTGATAAATTTTTATTCTAATAAATATATATTGATTTGTTGTATCAAGGACTGCAAAAGTTATTCTATCAGAGAAAAAAACTGTCTGCAGCAGAATTGTTGCTATTTTTCATTTCTGGAGGCTTAAAAAATGTCTTAAATGTTTTTAATTCTAAAATGCTTTATAATGTTAATTTAGAATTGAATTATAACAGATGTTTTTAAGTTTTTTTTATCTTTATTATCAAAAGAATAAGAATTATTATTTGCCTGACATATATTCCATAGCAAAATGTTAATGTAATAATGTTTGAAATACCTGGCAATACAAATCAAAATTCTGTTCTATTTGCTATATTTTTACCATTTGCCTCGTTTGAATAAAAATTGCTGACTGGAATTTATTAAGAGGAAATTATTTCACTAAAAATATAGACTTTTTGTACTTTACCTAGCTTAGAAAAATTGTAGGTTATATGTAATGCATTTTATTTAGAATGAGGTCTGAAAAAATTATTTTAAAAGAGATATTAAAACCTTTTTTGAATTTTAAGAATAGTTATGTTAAAATATGTATATTTCTACAACAGCTCATCATATGAACATAACTTTTTCAATAATTGTTATTTATTAGTATATAAGTTAATGATATCATTTAATTTTGTTATCACTACCTTAAGAAAGAGGTTTTGTGAAGAATTTATTTCGATACATCAATAATAATCGTTATAGAAATTTGAAAAGTAATTATAATGCAAAACTAATGTTTTGTATTAACATAAACAACACTAAAAGTAAAGAAGTTTAATTTGAAAGAATTAAAATCTTGGGTGATTGTTATGTAATATACTTTTTTTTTATTGAAAACAATTATAAAATCCCCGTGCATCACAAAGTCTCACACGGGGCTAATAAAGTAATAAACACACATTCAGGGGAAACAAAAACTTTTAAAAAATATTGAGGTTAAGAAGGAATACAAATATTTACAACAAATTCACAGAAATTTTTGAAAGCATTTCTGGTAGAAAGAAGTTGGCGAAAATTCAGAGGCCAATTTATATTAAGTCCCTTGAAAGCCAGTCTTAGGATCTTCCTTTCTCTGGCAAACTTGGAACACAGAAGGAGCACATGTTCTACATTTTCCTCGCCTCCAATATTACAATCACAGGAAGATGTCGGAACTAAATTAAATTTGTTCAAGTAGCTTTTGAAATTACCATGACCAGTGAGAAATTGGGTTATTTTGCATGTAATATACTGATGCGCTAAAAAGTATTCGTACACTTGCAATTTACTATGAAATTTAATGTTATCAACTATTAAAAATTATTATGTCAGAAATGTGTAATTTTTTTACAATACCTGTCAATTTGTTCTTAATTAAATAACATAATCAATTTTTAAAACTCAGTATAACAATCATTTTTAAAAATTAATAATCCTACTAAAAAAATTATGCGACAAAAGTACTCGTACATTAAAAAAATTCACAACATAGCTTTAAACATAGCATTTTTCTTCTTAATTTAGTAAGTAGGATATCTTTTAGCGTTAAACGTCTTAGTATAGATTTCATGTTTTTTGTAATTTCTACATCAATGTTTTTCCATTCTTCTGTGATTATTGTTTTTAGTTCACATTTTGTTTTTATATGCGATATTTTCTTACTTTAAATTCCAATTCTTGTCAAATACGTTTTACTGAGCTTAAGTCAGGGGATTTAGAAGATGTTTTCAGAGTTTGGGGACAGTTATAGAAACAATAGAGGGCCAGTACTCTTGGAGTCATTATCTTTAAAAAAAAAGTCGTCTCCTATACCCAAATCTTGGGTGTATAATTTTAAATTGTCCTTTAAAATGTTTAAATAAAGCTCATGATTCACAATACCATAAAAAAAATACCAAATTACTTAATTCCGAAGTCGATTTACATCACCACACAGGAACATTTCCACCTCCATGCTTAGCTGTTTTAACTAAATTCTTGGGAATTCCTCATTCTTTTCTTCTCCGGACAAAAATATTTAATTTGCTATCAACCCAACCAATTTGCTGTTAATGTTGAATTTTTTTATAAAATCTTAATCCTAAGAATTTAGTTGGAACATTGCAGTATGGAAGGGGAAGGGTCTTTTTCTCTGGGGGCGGGGCCGACGATCTTCCGACCGGATTAGGCAATTTGTAATTTTTCATGTGTCGTCATTGTTACATAAGGGCAATCGCGTGTCTTCTGCCAATCAGTTCATAAATTCATGTTACGTCATAGTCACATGATAAATGCAATCGCGTGTTTTCAACCAAATATTGATGCTCTTCGTTGATGCCAAATTTCCCTTTTCGTAGAAACTTTTAAAAAGTAGCACATACTTGTCAACAATAATAATACACATAGATAAACAAAATTTTCTTGATTACAAAAGTACACGTTTAGTAAAGGAATTATTTTTTTCGAGATTTTGAGAAACATTTTGAAGAATCCTTACTCTTGAACATATTTACATAATTATCAAATTTAAAATTTTATTTAAATTTTACAAGTCTGGCAGTTTTGAATTCAAGGTAGAACATGTGACTGCATTTGTCATGTGACTATCACGAATTTACACCAATAAAGTGTATGCCAGTCACTTAAAAAATAATTGAATCTATATAAATGACTCGAGCAGTAAAAACAACTTTAAGGCAACAAAATAATCCTACTTTAAAAAATACATTAGAGTACATTCATCTTTTGTATTCTCATTGCACTATATATGGAGATAATACCATTATCTACCACTCACCTACCATTTTTAAGGTGACTACGTTCGAAACCGTGATTTTGAAAAAGCGAATAAATTTATAATTGTTTCGATATTTAGTGTCAGTTGAATTAGAATATACACATAAAGTTGTCTTTCGAGTATTATTACACGAAAAAATTATTTAAATGCATTTTGGAAAAAAAGGAAGAAAGAATGACATATGTTCCTTTTATGGAAAATGTTTCTTATAATAATAATATTGTTACGAATTTTGTGTAAATAGTGTAAATAATTTGTATTTGGGTGTTTAATGCATTTATATTACTCTATGTGTTATATTTATTTCATGTTAAAATTGTACTATTCACAAGCAATGCCACCCCTTACGTTATATGAGAACTTGGCGAAATCTTGGTGGTAGAGCCAAGTTAGCATCATTTTTGGCGACTAAGTTGGTGGCCAATTTGGTGTCATTGGCAACCATGTTGGTGAGTTCGGAACCCTCTGGATTCTTCTATAAAGTAGTGAATCTCTCCCTTAACGTCACGCTCGATGACACGAGCGGTTATATTTCTGGAAGTTTCTGCCGTACCTATAAATAGGAGTGCCAACCGCAACCAGTCAGTCTTGATTAAACCAGCGAGTAGTGAGGATTGTTTTGACTAGCCATTAGCTCGGCTGAGCTTGGGAATAATCTTTACTTACGTGTATTTTTAAACACTGATGATTGTGTTTGATTGCTGTTGAAGGTGTGAAGACCTTCGGATATTTACCCTGTGAATATTGCACCTGAATCCTGTATTGAAAGGAGTGGATTTTTGATAATAAATTCGCATCGCTCTTAAAGAACTGTTTATTTTCTTTGTGATTGTTTTGCATAAAATCATCGAACCCGGATCTACGTAACAATATTTTACCTATATATAGCTAAGATTTCTCAACAGAGTCTGAACTTGGAATTTGAAATACGTAATTTAAAAGTGAATTTATTTATACTTTATATTATATCACAGAGAAGAGAAATTTTAACAAAAACCACCCATCATTATGATCGTAACTTTCCAATAACATGAATTTTCCAAGTTTTAGTTCATCCCTGATATAGAAGTCCTAGCTATATATAGGGGAAATATTGTTATCATAGAAGCATTCTTCGCAAAAGGAGAATGCTTTTAAAATGTCCTTCTTTCTTCGTTTTTAGCCAAAATACTGCATTAAAATAATTTTTTTTCTTGTAATAATATGCTTAAAATAGTATTATATGTATATATTCATAAGCTTTTTCAAAATCAAGGTTCCGAGCGTAAGCAGTCACTTTGGTGAATTTTTAATTAATCTCAACACTTATACAGAAGGTCGTTCCCAGTTTATGTGGAAACGATTTTGATAGTTAATTTTTACCAATAAATACTGCATTTTTTGTGGAAATTTGCTTCGACCTGATAGTCATGATTCTTGACACCAGCTCTAGCTACAATTTTTCATGAAAGTAAACTTTGTCTTAGCACTGTCATGCAAATTTTACTCCATTCCTCTTGAATAATTTTCTAAAGTCCGTTCAGTGTTCTTGGATGCCGTTTTCCTGAGGCTCCCGTTTTAATAAACCGAATGCACAAAAGTCCATTGCAGAAGCGTAGGGTGATTTTACACATTTCATCAAATGGGATACACTTTATTCCTATTTCTAATTCCTTCCTTGCTAAATAAGCGGCAGATGACTTAGACGTACGAGTAGAGGCTTTGTCCATATAAAGTTCAACTTTTTCAATGTCCTTTCCGTATAAAGTTGGAATTTCTTCAAAAATTGGCTCTAAAATACTCTGCTGATGGTAGAAGGAATTAATGTTTGCTTTAATTGAGACTTTTTTTTTTTTTTATTTTTAATTTGCCGTTGTCACAAATTCCTGCAATTATCGTGAATCCCTTTAGGAACTTTACACTGATGAAGCCCCATTTCGTACAGTCATTCCCGTCAGTTGAGCGGTAAAAAATGTATCTTCTTTTACTACAGTCACTTAGATATACCCATGTCGCAGGAAAATGATGAAATTAGGGCTTTCACCAAATGCCTAAGGGAGATGATCAATTCATGCAAGATGTTAAAATAACGTCTCTTTGAGGTCATTTATCTGATGTAAGTGAGTGATTTGATCAAATCCCCGAACTGTTTTAGTGAAATGATGAAATGAACAAGTCAGCCTTTGTAGAGCTATATTTTCGCTTGTTTCCACTCCCTTTTACCTCCCCCTCTCTCCTCGTCCGTGCCAGGCTTCTGACGTGACGCACCAAAACAAAATGACCTAATTATCATTTTTTAGTTTTATTTAGTTATATTCTTAACATTATTATCTTTCGATTAATATATATTTTTTGTATACCTGAAAACTAGAAACTGGGATAAAACTTCAATTGAAAAATGTGTAAGCAAACCAATTAGGGAATTCGACCACGGCCTTTTTATAGATAAAAAAAAGCTTTTCGATAGAAAAAAAATTATTTTAAAAAAGGGAAATTATAATTAAAAAAAGGTGATACAAATAAAGCAGGATATTTCTAAAGTACTACATTTATGCAAAATTAAAAAAAAATGATGAAAATTCTACTACAAATATCCTTTTTTTTTTAAAAAAAAACAATACCCGCTTTATTATCCAATTATTTTGTTAGTTAATTTCGGATAAATAATTTGTAATTCAATGATTATTGTTGTACTAATTACTCTACTTTTAATAAAGCACCCTATTTGTGCTAAATAGACACCTTTTAAACTCTTGACAATATTATTTCATCATTTCACTGAAACAGGTTAGAGATTTGATTAAATCCCTTACTTTCCTTAGAGAAATCACACCTTACAGAGTTCTTATTTTAACATCTTGCGTGAAGTGATCCTCTCCCTTAGAAATTTGATGAAATCCCTAATTTAATCATTTTCCTGCCACACCCATGCCTCATTGAGTGTTACCACAAATTTCCATTTTTCAGCAGCAAGGTGTTTTTTACATAATTTTCAACACAATTTGCTTTTCTTTCAGTAATATGCTTTAAAAAAGGAGATGAACTTTAAGCTTAAACATCTGCTTTAACTTTAAATCCTTATGAATGATTTTAATTGCAGTTTCGGATGACATTCCTAGTTTCGATGCAAGGAACCTTTGAGTCGGCGGATTTTATTTTAGGATCAGAAACTTCGCTTTCTTAATGGTTGTCTGCATTTTAACAGTCTTAGGAGGAAGTTTCTAGGTTATGTTTTCATTTTTACTTTCTGCTAGACCCTTTTTCCTTTTCAAATTTAATATATTAGGTTGGGGAAAAAGAAATCCATTATTTGTTCGGTAGATGGCTATAGTGTCAATATTTCGTGAAGTATCGATCAAACAATTTCAATTTTATGCTCGTTGTCAAGGTGACATTTCACACTAAAAAAATTATTTTAGTGTTTTTTGTTTGGTCCTTTCAGTCGTGAGCCAAAGAAGAGAAAATTCGGTACATTTTACAGTTTCTCTTTGATAAAGGCGAAAATGCAAGCCAGGCGGCTGCAATTGTGAATGGTGTTTATGGTGCCAATACTGTAACAGCTAATTACGTGCACTTTTGGTTTCGTCCATTCCGTTCAAGCATTTTTGATGTTAAAGTTGCCCCGCAACCGTCATCGAAAATGTCGATAAAATCACAGAAATAATCAAAGTTGACCGACATGTTAGTAGTCCTAGCATCGCCCAGAAGCTAAAGATCGACCATAAAACAGTTTTGAGCCATTTGAGCAAAGTTGGATTCAAAAGGAAGCTCGATGTTTGGGTGCCACACCAATTAACACCAAAAAACATGATGGATCGAATTCCCATCTGCGAAGCCCTGGCCAAACGGAGTGAAATCGACACATTTCTTAAATGGATGGTGACTGGGGATGAGAAATGGGTCACATACGACAATATTGTGTGAAAACGATGGTGGACAAAGCACGGTGACGCAGCTTAAACGGTGGCCAAACCAGACTAACATCCAGGAAGGTTCTACTGAGTATTTGGTGAGACTGGAAAGGAATAATTTATTATGAGTTGCTTCCGTAGGGCCAAACACTAAATTCTGATATGTATTGTCAACAACTGGGCCGTTTAAAGCTAGTGACTGACCAGAAATGGCTAGAATTGGCAAACAGAAGAGGTGTTCTGCTCCATCATGACAACGCCACGCCACACACATCTGTAGTGTCTCGCCAGAAACTCTGGGAGCTTGGTTGGAAAATTTTAATGCATCCACCATATAGTCTGGACATGGCACCAAGGGATTACCACCTTTTTCTCGCATTGCAAAACTTCCTGAGTAAGAAATTGGAATCAAGAAAAGAGTGTGAAAATTAATTATTTGAGTTTTTCGCCAATAAAGGCCAAGACTTCTCTATGAGACAGACAATACGAAGCTACCTTTAAAATAGCAACAAATTATACAAAAAAATGGTGCATATTTGACCCAAATCGGACAATCCCAAGCATGTTAAAGTTTTGAATTTTATGCAAAAATAATGTGGATTTCTTTTTCCCCAACCTCTAATATTATAAATACCTTTGATTGAAATATAATAACCCTAATTTTTACACCGCTTTTAAATTTGTTGATCTGAATATTTCTCCTTGAAAAGCATAATTACGTAAGCTTTGAGCCATATATCTTTTTTTAGGAGCCCTTTTTAAAATAAATCCCTTATTTTACATTCTAATCAAAAGAAAACCTTAGCAGCCGATTATTATGAAGTTGCCAAAGTTTTATATCAAAATGCAAACGAGAAAAGGAATTACAAAATCGTTTCCATAAAGTGTGAACAATCTTCTGCACATATCAGTCATAATTAACCATGAGTAATAAACTAGCCATAAAAAACAGCATATAAATATTTTCAAATTTATCAAGTCTTCAATCTCTAACAATATATCCATCTTTGAGACGTTCTTAGCTGCAAGTTTAATTATTGGTAATATTCATCTGACACCGTCCTGAAGATGCATATTTGTATCACAAAAACGATGAATTCAAGAAAAGGGATTTCAAGCTTCCATATTCGGGAGAAAAATTTTCCCTCGTACTGTATCCACCACTCCTCGACGTAATGTTGGAACAAATATTCTGGATCTCTCGTAGCGCGAGAAAAGGAAACCTTGTAGATATATAAACAAATTTTCTCGCAAATGCATATTACATAATGTCGACTGTAGAAAAGTAAGGGGAAAGGGGGGGGGAGTATGAGGTGTCTCTTCCAGTTTTAATATGGTCCTAGAAAAGGAAACGAAGTTCCCCGCGGAAAGAGGGAAAAAGGGAAAAAACATAATAATAAATGAACAATTTAATTTAATACATGTCACCGTATATGTTAAGTCGGTAAAAGAGAAAAATTTTTCAACGCCCCGATGCAGATCTCATTTTAAAACAGCGCCCCATGTAAAAGCCCCGGCACGGAAAGGCAAAACCTTTATTGCTCGCTTCGTTCCTTATTTTGTAAAGAAAACTGTGAGATGTAATTTCACACCCCCTTCCTCCCTTCAGCCCCTGCCGAAGGGGTAGGCGACGGCACACACACACACGCAAACGACTTTTCTAACAGGTGCATGTGGCTCTACTAAAAGCGGTGGCACCCTTGCTACCGCTGGAACACGCCGGCCGCAAAATTATTTCAACAAATTATCAACTCCGTGATGCGTGTGCCCAGCGCGCCGCCCCGGTAAAAGAGAAGGAGGAGGGAAGAAGGGGGTTAAAACGCTGGGGCTCTTTTCTCCATTTTGCAGCTTTTACGGGAAAATTTTAATAATTTTTCGGTGAGATGGGCGGGGGGTGGGGGCCGAGAGTGGGGAGAGCCCAGGCAAAAATAAAACTCGTTTTGAATGGTATATGTCAGCATTTAAATAACCTTTCGAATCGCTAGGTAGGGGCGGTTCGAAATTTTAACGCTCCGAAAAATCAGAAAAGTGCGAAATGGATCTGGGCTTTTAGACTTTCTACCGCTTTCTATATATCTATATCGCAATATATATATGTGGTGGTGACACTGTTATTAAGATCTGCAAAAACTCATTTGACAGCGTTTGGGAGCTTGAAATATATATATAGATATATATTTTTAAATATTATTTATTTCAATCTTTTCTCCTTACCTTCCCCTACCTTTTTATTCCTATCATTTTTATGGGGGAGGAGAAAAAAAAGATGAAGGGTGAAAAAAAAGGAATTTTTTTTTTTTCCTTCTATCTTAATTTTATTTCTCATCCCTCCCCTTTTCGCCCTTTATGGTAATCTTTTTCCCTAAAACGAAAAGAACTGGATGGAAAAATAATAAAAAAAAGGGGGGAAGAACTTAATATTTTTACATGTGCGGGTCTTTTTTTTTATTTTCATAAATTTATTATTACACGACTGTTTTTGTCTTTTTATTTTTCTCCCCTTCCTCTGCTTCAGTCTCAAATATATACGCCATCTCACTTTCAGTTTGTTTTTGCCTTTCATTGATGATATATATTTTTCTCCTTTATTTTGCATCTTACTTTTTGAAGCTATTTCTATCAATGCAAAAGGAAAAGGGAAAATGAGGGTGGTAGGGAAGATTGTGTTGACGTGGGGGGAGCGCCAAGGGGGGTAAAAATTGGATGAGAAAAAGCAATTTATTTAATAATTTAGGGGGGATAGCATACCGTCCTCTTTTTTTCCCCTTTCGCAGTGGAGAAAATGACAGCTAATCGTATGTTAGCGAAAATGTTATTATTTCTTATCGTGCATTTTCTTTTTTTTCTTCTTTTTTTTAAATTTAATAAGCAAATTGCGTTCATGTTTTACAAGTCATTACAATCAAAGGCTCTTCTGAAAATGGATATTAAGAAAATTGAATAATAAAGACAGAAAGGTAAGAAAATGAGAACCGGGGAGAAATAAATGTATACATATTATATATAGAGAGAAAAAAAATGGATGAAGGTCTCTATCCGTTTTCATTTAATAACTTAAAAGTTTTTTAGGAAATTGGATTTCTCGAAACTGCTGGTTGAGTTAGAAATCTAAAAGATGAAGAGAGAGAGAGAGAGAGAAAAAAAATAAATATTATAAAATAAAGCGAGGTAAAAAAAAAATTACTTCATCACAGCCTACTTGCCGAGAAATAACTCACTTTAAAATGAAATATTCAAACTTGACAGGTTTATTACAAAAATTTCTTCGCTCGCTAGTAGCTTTTGAAATATCAAATATACTGGATCTCATCTACAGTATGCAAATGCAATAGGAATCAGAGCCCGCCACAATTTCAAAAATGCGAGGGCGAAACTGTATATTAGTGTCCACCAAAAAGTGTTTTATGCACGACTTTATTCGAAAAACTTCGGATTTTAATTTAGATACTCTGAAATTTAATAAATTCGTGTCATATTATTTACGGTAATACTGGTGTGAATTGCGGATATCTAAGAGAACGGATTTAAGACAGAGAAGGGGGGGGGGATCTTTTTTTGATGGAAGTGCACTTAAAGTAGATGCGTTTTTAGTTAAATAAATGTTTCGAACATTTTAACTTAAGCGTTACAGTTCTTTTAAAGGCGAAATTGCATAATAAAGAGCTGTTATTAAATTGGGTGACTCTCTAAAACGAGAAAATGGTGGTTGCATAATTTTAACGAATGGAGTAAATTAAATATATTTTATAACTATACTGAAAGGTTTAAAAAAAGATTAAAAGAGTAAAAAAAAAATGTACTGAGAAGGGAAATAGGGAAATTTTTTGTTTTTATTACACATTTATGTATTTAAAAAAGTACTTATTCACACGCGGAATTTTTATACAGTTTCTTAAATAAAAAAAGCAATAATGAATTAAAAGTGATAAATTAAAACGTATAAAAATGTTTTGTATATCGATAAATTTTCGTACTTAATAGTTTTCTTATTAATTTTTGATTAAATTGCTGTTATTCAAAAATATACATAATTTTTTTAAACTAGTTCATACTCCTTTATTTGTTTTTAATATAAATTATACAGTAGAAATTATAAGCTCGAAAAAGGAATAATTTAGTTAATTATTAACCGTTTCAAGACTAAGGAAAACATTTCTGCTTTTTAATATTTGTCGTATTTAATTCTAATCTTACCTGTATTTTTTATAGAGTAAAGTTTGAAAATACGGGCACCAAAGCACTAAGTTGAAAGTATACTACACTAAAACACTTCCCATTTTACCGAAATTAAGATATTTTAAACTTAAGAGTATAGTCTTTCTATATATATAATGGTATATGAACAAACCTCTAACTCTTGTTGTTGTGTGAATAAAGAAGCCCAGAAAAAAAATCTTCAAATGCCAATATTTGCTTAAAATTTAGGTAATATGGGCACAATTGCGGGAAATATGGGCGGGTTGTACCATAAAAAAAGATAAGAGAATTCCTTAAATTTGTTTTTTTTCAAACGGAAACGCCTTTTTTTTTGCTCAAATAACATGTTTGGCAAATGATGAGAAGTAAATTTAAAACCTTTGTTATTGAACAAATTTTATTATAAAAAGAAATTTCCAAGTTTTATCTATATATTAAAAATATAATTGCATATACTGAAAATCAGATAAATTATTAAATTAACACAAATTATTAGAAACTTAAAGGAAAACAACACTTAAGGTATCCGACTATGTTCGGAACCGTGATTTTAAAGAAGCGCATAAATGGATAATTTTCATGGTATTTAGTATCACTTAGATTAGACTACATGTATAAAATTGTTTTAAGGACATTTGGACAAAAAAAATTATTTAAATACATTATTTTGGCAAAAAATTAACTTAGAATAATCTTTTTTCAAAATGTTCTTTTGTGAAAAATGCTTCTATTATAATAATATTTTGCCTGTATATAGCTCAGACCTCTGTACAGAGGCTCAACTATGATTTTTGAAAAATTCACATTATTTTCAGAGTTACAGCCCATTGAAATAATGATCGGCGTTTTTTTCTTAAAATTGCTCCTCTCTGCTGTCGTAAAATATGGATAAACCCACTTCTAAGTTACATATTTCAAAACTTTTAGTTCATCCTCTGTAGAGAGGTCTGAGCTATATACAGGCAAAATATTATTATAATAGAAGCATTTTTCACAAAAGGAGAACATTTTGAAAAAAAAATTATTCTAAGTTAATTTTTTGCCAAAATATTGCATCTAAGTAACTTTTTTTGTCAAAATGTCCTTAAAACAATTGTATACATGTATTCTAATCTAAATGACACTAAATATCATGAAAATTATCCATTTATGCGCTTTTGCAAAATCAAGGTTCCAAACGTAGTCGGATACCTTAATGAGGCTTGCACTTGTATCATACACTATTATCATTACAATAGAAGTTACCCTCAAACTCGACACATTCCAGATGGAACCAGAATGAACAAGAGCAACAACTTTGCACCTACTCCTGTTTTTGAGTTTCATCAAAATGGACAATTGCAGTATACATTATCTTTGCAGGCAGTTGTTGTTGCTTTGCGTTTTGCTCCTACACCTTCGCTACGATCTTCGTTGGCAACTCTCTTCTTCATAGAAGCCAGACATTTTGCACTTGACAGCTCTCTTGCAACATTCTTACATCTTCCACTATTTCCACAGGTTGTATTCAGAGTTGGAATTGCACTCATCTCCTCCAAAAGTGATGCTGCTGACTGCGAGGATTCAGTAGTGGCAATAGATGAGCCATGTGCTGTTGTAACTTGGCCTAAGATATAATAATTAAGAGGTTCAAGGAAGGAAGATAAACCCAAAGGACGTGTAGGACGAGAGGATGGTCCGGAAGTAGGATTGGAAAGCATTACTTCATCAAATGAAGTACTGACCGTATTACCCTTAATCTTGCTACCCATATCCGTTTTAGTGACATTATGCAATAGTTGGCATTACTTCTGTCGAAAAGAGAAAGAAAGAAACCACCCGCTTTCGCAAACGGATACTACACTCACGTAAAGTTATAATCGTTTTAAGGTTTCATGAAAAATTAAATAATTTTGCGTATTAAGTCTTAGGTAAGATAAATGAAATATAACAACGGACCCCCAATTTGAAATATCAGGTAGTTGTACTTACAACAAAAATGGTCCAGTGGTACTTCTGTTTGAACTGGACAGCAATACCAACATATCACACAGTCGAAAAGACATTTGAGCATTGACAACGCCGCTGCCACCTCAAAACCATTGAATGCAATATGGGTATGTGGCGGTGGTATCTATATAAACCAGTAATAGCCTCCATGCTACGACGATCGTTTTGGTATGGTGGTTAAGATACTCGTTTACGGAGCAGAAGGTACTAAGCTCTAGTCTTTTCTTCATTGGTGACCCTGACCATGCAAAAGAACCACAGCATTCATGGTGCCATCTATCCACTGCAAATGCAACCAAGCCATCAGACACATGATGCAACCAACAAAGCCGTCTCATACAAATGACGCGCAACCTACAAGCCATCACGCATGATAACGCAACCTGCAAAGCCGTCACACACGATGACTCAACTCACAAGCCGTCACGCATGAATGTTGCAACCCACAAAGCCGTCACACTCAAAATGAAGCAACTGCTCCCACGCTTTCCATGAATATGGTATCGTTCGTTCCCCTATTCGCTGAATCACTGTCAGGGGAGTAGTGTGGCGGTGGTATCTATATAAACCAGTAATAGCCTCCAAGCTATGACGATCGTTTTGGTATATTGGCTAAGATACTCGTTTTCGGAACGGAAGGGTACCCAGTTCTAATCTTCCTTCAAGTATTTGCTTAAATGTGCCCATATTACCTTAGTGCCCTTATTTGTCAAGTTTACCCTACAGAATGTCAAAATAGACAGTATGTCGAACGCAGTTCCGTAAATGGAAACTTTTGGAAAAAAAAAACAAAACTGTCAAATTAATTGTAATCAATGATAAAATATTCGTGGGGTATGCACTCTGTTATTAATTCAGTTTATAGACTCTTGTTATATAATATATTACTGTGTTTTCTCACATATTTCATGCTAAACTGTAAGTATAATTTCGAGAAATAATGAAGTATATTTAATATTGATAATGGCAAATAATTTTATTCAATTCCCATAAAATTCCAAAAAGAAAGAAAAAAAAATGGAGAAAAAGCACATTTTATGATTTTTATTTATTTTACGTCTAAATAATCTAAATATAATCAATTACATACAAATATATTTACTCTTAAACACTTTATGATTTTATAAGTGTTAACTAAAATAAGAATGTTCTTTTTTTCTGTTTGGCTATTCTTTCTTAAGTAAATTCTTTCAAAAAATATTTTATGCAAAGTACAGCTAAAAGCTTATCTAGAAAAAAAATAACCATATTTTTGCTAAGGTAATAGGAGCTTAACACGTAAAATCTGCATCAAACTTACAAAATAGTGAAAATATGTATGTTGTAATCTTCCCCTTTTTAATTAAATGTTTTGAAGGTTTTATTGTTGTTATTAATTTTTGCAATAATGTAAAAAATATTATGTACGAAAAATCACAATTTTGGTAATTTTGAAAAGCAATTGATTTATAAAAATTTGTTGTAGTAGATTCTTGATTGACACACACACATACACACACACACAGACACACACACCAATACACACGCACACACACACACGTATGGAAAAGTATTGAAGTCAAGATTAGCACTTTTTTTAACAAGAATTTTTTAACATTCGTATCTCAACATGCATTGCATATTTTTTTTTCATTCTTGTAGGGCAATTAGTTTAGTGTACTTATTCAAAGATCATATATGCCTCATTTCATGCAATAATTTTACATGGGTTTTGAGATATATCAACTTAAAGTTGGGTAAATTGTAAAAGAATGAGTTTTAAGTGCTTAGAATCGCTCTTTGCTAGGGTTTGCAATCCCGTGTTATATTTTCAATTCCGGGATTTCGGAATTACCTTATCCAAATCCCGAGATTGGCAAGGGATTTATAGTTAGACTATTTATTAAATATACTTACACACATTTGCGTAGTTGAAATTGCCTAATAAAACTGAAAATATAACTAAAAATTGGTTCAATATTAATTTTATGAAACAAAAAACTTAATTCATCATAAAAAAAAAACAAATAAAAATAGTACATAAAGAAATTAAAAAAAAACATTTCTTCATTTCTTGTGTTTTGGTAAAAAAGCTTTTTAAAGAAACACAGCTCGTCCAGCGTTTCATCGTTCAAACTGCTTCTTATTTTCATGCCGAAGAAAATGCTCGTTCAGATTCTAAGCTAATAGGTGATATCGTCATTAAATATGAGTATGTTCTTTTCAGGTCTTTCTCCATTGTCAAAAAGGAGACATTTCTTTCTGAATTTTTGATGACAGTGTCTCAAATCTAATAGATAGCATGGGTGCATATACCTCTTTGATAACTTTATCCAGTTCTTCTGCTACCCTTATAATGCCACTGAAGATCCTCCGTGTAGGGGAGAGGTGCACGTTAAATCTGTCGGGAACTCAAACGTCCTCCCGTTGGTGTAATGTTGTAGTTAGGAGATGGGGTGCCAACTCACGTTTCGTCCTCGACACTAGACCATGGTTCTGAACTATGAGGTCCTTAGCCAAAATCCCTCGTGTAGCTCAACAGTGCGACGTTATAATATTCACTCACTCACTCAATCTGCGACAATTAATAATTTTTGTGTATAAATAGATCCAGTTATTGAATCAGAATGTGAATGCATTTCCTCATTTGAAATAGAAAATCCAGTTGCATGAGCTGTTAGTAATGCAGTGGGATTTGAAGTGTCTCTGGTCTTTCAAGCAGGTCCTCTATTAATTTACGGCATTTAATTGAAGGAACTGTGACAAAATCTGTTCTTGAGATGCTGCTTATATAATTTTGTAAGTATTGCAGTGAATCACTTAGATCTCCCATACGAAAAATAAGAGCTGCATGTACTTTTTTGCTTATATCCCTTATATAATAGCACAAAAAATATTATAAATCAACTTATAGATAGTAATTAAAGCTACTATTTTAGAAAATAACATGCGCAACGTAAAACTTAATTAATATTTCTTATAGAAATGTTTCTTATTTTTTTGTATGCTTATAATTTTTAAAATTATGATTATATTTTGAACATTTTACCCTTTTTCTGAAGCCCCATTTCTTTATAAATAATGTGTAAAAGATTTGAATTACTTAATTTCAGATTCAAAGAGTTACATATATTTGAATATTGTTTATATTTTCAGCCCTCTAGAGAAATTTTAACAAACCCTGGGACTTCTTAAACTGTAGAAAGAAAGAGTTACAAGAAAGTAGAAAAACCCTGAAATCGCACATGTGGATTCTATACTGCTTGACAATTTCTATGGAACAATTCTTTTATACAAAATAGCTTTCCTATATCTCGATCAATATTAATAAAAATAAATGTAGAAAAAGTTGTAAGCTACATATCTTATCTGTACTAAATGACAGTAATATGACAGCAGTATTTGAGCGAATACTATCACGTACAAGTAATGGGATACGGGAAGCTGGGCTAAGTTTCACTCTAGTGCAGCGTTTCTCAAACTGTGAGGCGCGCCCCCCTTGGGGGGCGTGAGCATATTGGAAAGTCAAAAACAAAAGATTACTTAAAAAAAATTATCAATTTACTGAAAGGTAAACAAGCAAAATACATTCTGACATAATAAAAAATACACATTTACACTGATATATTATAAAATACACTGTGTAACATTGCTACATTTATATTTAATAATCAATTTAACAATACTAAGTTAAAAATAAGTTTAATAATTACCAGTGATCTCATGGGATTGTCATATATAAAATTATATACAAAAATTATAACGCTTACCTTTATAATTTATACGGTTTATAATTAATCCCATAACTGTCGATTAAAAGTTACGCGATTCGCTTCGCAATGCCAGCCACTTCCCACTTAGGCGCGCGTATGTGATGTATTGGGGGAGGAGGAATAAAAACGCAAAAATATTCTGAAATAAGTAAATTCTTCGAAAACATTGTCAAGGTCCTTTTATTGCATTCCAAAACCTTCGGAATAATTTTATGGATAACAGTGCAGAGAAAAGATGGTACTTCGGAAAGACGTATATATACGTCTGGAGAAATAAACGCTTTGGCTGAGGGAGACGTTTATATACGCCGATGGCACTTAAGACGTTAAGGTCGTATCGTAGTTTTAGCTTCGAAGTATAGTATATTATTGAATTCAATACATTGTTATTGTATGAGAGGGGTGCGATGAAAATTATGATTGAATATTAGGTCGCGAATATTGAAACTTTGAGAAGCACTGCTCTAGTGGCCAAAGCAATAGTGTGTCAAGAAGTATTATTTTGCAATTAAAAAGATGCATGAAAGGTGAAAATACTCTGGCAAATATACCGATGATTGTGGGATGAAAATCAAACTCCGAAAAGAGAGAGAGAGAAGAGATGCCTGTGTTTCCATAGTAACAAAAAGAGACAAATGCCTTTCTTTGACATAGATAGGTTCTGATCTTGCAACCGCTATTGGCAACCAAATATCGGCTAGAATGGCAGTTTTCAAACTGGGTTCCGAGCAACCCTAGGGGCTACGGTAGCTCAGTGGTCAAGGTATTGGATCATGGCAGGCATGCCACGAGTTCGAGCCCAGTACCACTAAAGACCCGCCATGTAGGGCAGTGATGCACGTTAAATCTGTCGAGAGCTGAAACGTTCTCCCATTGTTGTGGAGTGGTAGTTAGGAGAGAGGGGTGCCAGCTCAGGTGTCGTTCTCATCACTTGACCATGGTTCAAAATTACGTGGTCCGTCGCCAAAAGCCCTCGTGTAGCT
Source organism: Trichonephila inaurata madagascariensis (assembly GCA_019973955.1). Classification (NCBI taxonomy): domain Eukaryota; kingdom Metazoa; phylum Arthropoda; class Arachnida; order Araneae; family Nephilidae; genus Trichonephila; species Trichonephila inaurata. Next base: position 9,044 of record BMAV01017939.1, on the reverse strand, counting down.
GAACATTGCGACGTTAATATTCACTCACTCACTCAACGCAACCCTAGGGTTCCCTAGAACTTTGGCGGGATGGGTGACAGGGCAAATAGGGCTTTATTAAAGTGCCAAAATTTTAGTAAGATGTAAATTTTTATATGAAAGATCGAATTCTGAAAGGCAGTTTATTGGTAAAAGTAAATATAGTTTAATTTTTTTACGATTAAACTAAAATATTATTTTTCGTAAAAGTCAAGTGCTTCAAGCATGAATGGATAAACCAGAAGGTTTTCCATTGAAGGCACACTTAATCGACATATAAACAGATTCGACGTTAAAGTCCAAATTTAATCAGGAATAGCTACTAAATTATAGGTTGCAAATTTGTAGGTTACACAGAAATTTCTCTCACAAACATCACACCTTTATCAATTCGTAAGGAACTGTTTCGCGCAAAAAATAAGGTATCAATTCGTAAGGAACTGTTTCGCGCAAAAAATAAGGTATCATTTGTATGCAAATGTGCAGAAATGAATTCCAGACTTAAATACGATTGAGCATGTTTGGAATATTTCTGAATGAAAGGTTTCATCTCGGCGACCTCCACCAAATGACACTACTGAGCTAAAAACCGTTCTACTGCAGGAATAGCACAATGCATTTTTTTAAAAAATTTATCGGTACTCTCATCCGCAACATGAAGCATTGCTGTGATGTCTGAATTACAGTAATATACAGTGGGGGCCAATATTGTGGACACTTTTTAAAATTGTTATGTTTCTTAAGTTTGTATGTTTATAGAAAAAGTACTTTTGCACAAAATGCAAAGTATGTTATATCATTTTAAAGAGAATTTAATATTAAATTCAACACAAAAAACAAAACTCAAATATTTGCAACAGCAAAAAAAAGTTATTTTGTAATAACTATCGATATACATTAGATACTGATGACAGCAGTGAGTTGTCATGGCTTAGTGGGATAGCCTTTATTTTTCATTACAGCTTCACATCGAAGTTTCATTGAGCTGAAAATAGTTTTAAACTCTTCCTTAGTTTATTACATGATTCCAGGAAGCAATTATATCCTGAATTAGTTTCTTTTTATTTCATGGATCCCTAATTTAGACAAGAGTTTTCCAAAGGTGCCACAGGCATTTGATGAAATCAATACCCAACATAATGTGCTCATAATACATTTTTTTTTCTTAATTTTTTTTAAAGTTTCGGCTACAATAGAGGTGGTGTAAGAACTTATCAAAGGAAAATTACTTGGGATAGGAATTTATTATTAAAA
>BMAV01017938.1:0-245387 GCA_019973955.1 Trichonephila inaurata madagascariensis | reverse complement strand
ATACTACATCACTGTTATTCTTTTTTTCCCCTCTTCCCCAATGAATAATTCCCCTGTTTTCCCGAATACTCGTCGAATCGGAGATGGAATGGTCTGTTGGGCGAAATAAATGGGGAAAAAAAAAAAGGAGAATTTCGGGAGATTCGAGCAGAAGCAGAGTAGAATGGAATAGATTGGCCGCGTGTTCGCATGGAAGAAAACCAAGAGAAACTTCACAGCGAGGCGGGAAAAGCCGCCATTTTGGAGAACAATAGAGATTGACGGAAAAAGAATACGTGAGAACTTTTGATCAGTAGAAAAGAGAGATGATTTCTCTTGCTGGGAGTTTTTTTAAATAAACAAGTTTTTCGAATTATTTGTTTTTAAAATTCATTTTTGAATTGCGGATCAAAAAGAACTTTTGTTTTATACTGTTTAATTATTTTCCTATTGTTATGTGGTTTATCATCTTTCAAATGTACTAATTAACAGGCAGACTTTTTAGGACTAAATTGCAATTTATTTTGGAACTCTTATAATTATAACATTTTTTTCAATTCCTACTATTAGCTCACACTCTCTATTTATTTTGGAATTTTTTCAATCAAAAAAAATACTTTTTAAAGGTTCAATTGATTTTAAAATTTTTATATACATGTTTTTTTGATGACAATACAAAAATTTAACAAATTAAAAAAATTTTAATTGATAAACAATTATTTAAAGAATTCAAATGCGCGTGTCGAGGCTGATGCACTTTTAAATCGTCGCGGGCTTAATTCTCACCCAATTAAAATGAGGGCCAGCTCAGATAGATATCATCTCTTTGCCGGGGTTTCAAAATTACAGACCATCCCAAAAAAGCCCTCTAGGTTTTTAGAATCCTTAATAAAATCTAGACCAAAATGGTACCCCCCGGCCCCCCTTGGAAAATTTTTCGGCTCAAAAATTATTATTTGTACAAAAAAGGGAAAATTTTTGCAAATTTTTGTTTTTAGTATAGTGTTTCTAACAAATAAATCCATGGCTGTTTCTATTTTATCGCTTTGCCTTTGTTTTTAATTCAATCCATGTTTGTGAAAGGTCCAAATCTAATATAAAGATATGTATTTTTATATGCGCCCCTGGGGGATTATGATATTTTTCCGAAGTAGTCCGCAAGTTGGCCATCCCTGTACTAGACCCTTCTGAATTTTTGTAAGAGTATCTATATTTGTCTTTGAGGTCAGTCCTACTGAATTAACATTATCGAAGAACGTAGTCTTTTGATTACAAGTGACCTTTCCGTCTGCAATACCCTTCCGGTGGAAAAATTAATAAAAATCGAAATTTCACGTAAAAGAAAAAAATTATATATATGTAATTCCATCTAGTATCTTTTTTATTAACTCTTTGTACTAATATTTAAAATAACTTTTTCTTTGGTTTAAGAAATAACACGATCGTAATGGGTTTTCCCGGGAAATCCTGCCCCGCCCTTTCTTCCAATCAGAACTTTTTCAAAATCACCGCTTGCAGTGCTGATAAAAAAGAAAAAAATCTTGTGTAATCCCCCCTTTGATTTGCTTGCCTTCTTTGTAAGAATGTAAATAACCCCAGCTTTTTTGTCTTTGTGTCCTCCAACATCCGCGGCTTATTAAATTTGGAAATGTACCGAATTTTTTTAATTGTGATGTGTGCTTCATAATAAAGCAGGTAAACTTATTCGGAAGATGTCTTAATTAAATCAGATATGACAACAACCAACACCGGCCAACGCTAATACAATACTTAACAAATATACACACACCATTTATATTTCATTAAATGCAATAACTTTTATTCAAACCAATTCATCGACTCGTTGTTTATACGCTCATAGCGAGGATAACTATTTAAAGATCCTTTTTACTCAAAGTAAAAAAACTGGTTGGAAGTGGTTTTTTCAGTTAAAATATAAGACGAAGGCTAGATGTCCCGAATTTTAATCCTTTGAATACGTATATTCGCATCGCCCCCTCCCCCTTCCCTTCAGCTCAAACTAATACTTTCAAATAGGATGTCCGGCGTGAAATGCCAGCCACTTTCCACCCTGAACCTCACACGCCCATCCCTACTGATGTAAAATCGTCTGTAGCATCCCTTTCTCCTGAGAAAACCCTATAAACAGATCAGGAAGATTATTTTTAAACCGCGCGAGCCATCAAATTAGAACTCACGATCGTGACGTACATCTGTTTCGGTTTAAATTTAGCCAAATATTGTTGCAAACATTTTCTCCCCATAAAACAGAATAGACTTTTAAAAGAAAAAAATGCTCGGGAACTTTTTTTTTTTCCGGGGGAAAAAGTGACGTTGGGGAAGGATAAAAGTGTTTTTTGCCGTAAAAAAAGTGCTTGGTAAATAAAGTTTTACCGTCAATTGACAAATCTCAGCCAACGGTTGTGCTCTTAATAAGAAAGAAAGGAGGGGTGGGGTGCTTTTGCGTCACTGTTCCGTAATGTTTGCTCATGTCAGTAGTAAAATCGGGCGGGACACGTGCTCTGAAACGATTACGATAGCTGATATCGATTGAGGATACGACATTTTTTTTGATTCCAATCAACGCCTTTTTTTTAAACTTTTTTTTAAAGAAAAAGTTTTTTTGGGTTTTCCCAAAAATTTTATGATGAGTTTAAATAAAACATATGGAAACGGAATCGGGTCTTAAGGACCACTCGTTGAACCTATATAGCCCCCTTTTGGGGCCCCGATTTCTGATTGAGCGACTAGAGGTGTAGGGTTTGTAAAAGGAATTTACATTTTAAATTCCTTTTGTTTTATTAAGAAAAGGACAAAAATGCTAACTTTTGAAAATTTAAAATAGGGTCTTTGCCAAACCCTTGAAAAACTGAATCGCGTAATTAACCCTTCCCTATTTGATTATTTAATCCGCCTACTTGCATTTTAATATTACAATCTTAATATCAAATAATCAGTCCTCCCTTTAATCCCAAACTAAGATTCGATCTTATATAAAAAACTTCGTGAAATGGTATGCACCTTGTAGTAATGGCTGGGGGTTTTTCAAGGGTAATTACGATTTAAATTTTTTGTTTTATTATTTTTTTTGAGTTTTGGGGTTGGAAAAGAGTTGGCTTTAAACCCACCAAAAAACCCCAGGGGTTATGTTAAAGAAAAGATGCGTGAGTCAAATACAACCGTAGAGGCGTAAAAATGGATAAATTTGATATTTATGTTACTTAGATTAGAAATGTATATAAAATTGTTTTAAATATATTGCAAAGAAATTATTTTAAATACAATATTTTTACAAAAAATGAACATAGAAAATATTTTCAAAATATTCTCTTTTTATAAAATGCTTCTATTACAAAATATTTTTTTTTTTTATAGCTCAGACCTCTGTACAGAGGCGAACAGAATTTTTTTAAATATATAATTAGAAAAAGGGTTTATCCATATTTTTCACAACAGAGGGGGGAAAAAGAAAAAAAACGCCGATAATTATTTCAATTGGTTTCAACCTGAAAATAATGTGAATTTTTTAAAATCGTAGTTGGTCTGTAGAAAAGGTCGAGCTATATACAGGCAAAAATATTATAATAGAATATTTTTTCCAAAAAAGGGGAACATTTTGAAAAAAAAATATTTTAAGAATTTTTTGCCGAAATATTGTATTTTAAAAAATTTTTTTTTCGAAATTTTCCTTAAAAAAAATTTTTACATGAATTAAGTGACACTAAATGTCATGAAATTTATCCATTTGTGCGCTCTTTTAAAATCACCGTTCCGAACGTAGTCGGATATTTTAAGGCGTGGGCCTCAGCCTCACTGGGGCCCTCGTTTTGTTCCCTACTCAGCCTCAATAAGATCATGTTTTGAGTAATTTTATTGGTTCGAATGTTATCCCCCCGTACATATTCCCCGAAAAACTGGGAATTTCAAACTACGTGTCAACTGGCATCAGTGGCAAGACTGCATCATTTTATGACCTTTGTCCATCCATTGTGACGTAAACCATCATTACTCATTTAGTCGAATTGTGCCATTGAGTCAAGATGGTTTGTGCCTAGTTTTGTGAGTCATGCACATTTGTTTCAGATTACCGTTTGTACGAGTATTTGACAATGTATGCTAGAAACTTTAATTTTATCGGTCACAGGTATGGCCTATTTTTGCATAGGGACTCAGGGCCTCAAAAAAGTCGTATGTTTCTGTGCCCAGGGCTTCAAGAGTTCTTAAAACGTCCCTGGTCATATGATAAATACTGCCATATGTTTTGCATTTAATTCAAATCTGTCGTTAACTTGTACTAGTGATCCTACTCTAAAAATTTTAATAAAATTTCTAATTGGAAAATTTGGCTAAAAAGGTTTAGGCATTAAGATTCTTCAAAAAGTTTTTCAAAGCTTTTTAGTATAAAAATCTTATTTTACGTGTACCTTTATTTCAAGTACATTTTATTTACGTATGTGCCTTATTATTGACAAATATGTATATATTTTAAGCAAAGTTTCTGCAAAAAGCAAAAGTTGGCTACTGCGAATCACATGAATTAATTGGCTGCAATACGTGATTGCATTTATCATGTGATTATGACATCACATTGAATTTATGAGCATTGACTGAAAACATTCTATTACAGTAAGGTGACTGACGTTACAGATTACTTCTCAAAACTTATTCTAATTTAACCAATTAGAATAAGTCTCGAGGAGTTATTTGTCATCTTGTTATTAATGAATTTTTACTGTATGCATGAAAAAAAATCAGTTTTATTTAGTCTTGTGTTAAAAAATTAAGTACAGATAAAGACAAATGTTTATTTAGTGTGTAACAAAACTAAGTGCAGGAATAGTTCTTAGGTGCAGCGAATTACATTGTTAAATTGGTGGTAAACTATTAGGTTCTAAATAGTGTTAGAGCGATATAATGATGAAAATGATCTCGATAGTTTTTACGTAGCGTTTGTGAGAATTGATTTCAGAAGAACCCTATAGTAAATCTCGAGGGGACTTGGATATGCCATTCGTACTGAAACGTGCCTTATTCCCTGCAAGATTGGAATTTGCCATGACTCTTAATAAATCACATGCGCAGAGTTTTGAAAAAGTAGGTCTATGTGTAACATCGAAGGAAACGGTATTGACTGATGGACAACTAACCGTATGTGGCTCTGTGAAGATGCAGAAGCAAAGACGGAATCGAAGTTCAATACAATTTAGAGGAAAAGGTGATTAGGAACATTGTTTTTGAAGAGGCAAGAAATTGAAGTACAAATTAAAATACGGAAATGAAGATTTGAAATTTATTTTTTTTTGCTACAAATATCCCGAAAGTCCCACTGGAAGCATTTTAGCCGGGGAAAGAACTGTTTTTCCTGAACACCAAATTTTTTGGGCCCCTCGCCTAAAGCTTTGTGGATTGGGGTTTCTTCCGACCATTTATCAACGGTTTAAAAATGTAAAAATTTTTGGTTACGATTTCAAGTTACCCCGGGTTTTCCCAAAAAGCCATGGAAATTTTAATAGCTATTTATCTAGTTTTAAATTTAATTGGTAGTGATTTTTTGTTCTTGTGGTCGGGATGCTGAAACTGTGGAAAATATATTTGTATTGTAAACTTTATTTCTGAAAAAAGAGAAAATTTTAGAAAGGATTTGGGAAATGTTTGGGGTATTTCCTGGCCACCTGTTTTATCTTTTTTGGGTTTAAAGAAATGAGAGCCTTAATTTTTTTAAAAAAATTTGTCTACTGTATAGTTTTTTAAAGTTTTATATATATATATTGGTACCCCCCTTTTTTATTTTTTGTGTATTTCCACTTTTTCCTTTTTTTTTTTGTTTTGTCTTGTTTTTTTTTCCCTTTTTTTTTCCTTTTCCCCCTTTCCCCAAATTTGTTTTGTTATGATTTAATTGAGTTCCCACTTACGTCTGTAAGCCTCAGTTATGCTTTTAGGAGCATGAGGAGTTTTGGGAAAAAAAATTAAAAAAAAAATTTTTAAAAAATAAAACTAAAAAAAATATTAGAATTATGTAATACTTTAAAGAAAGTTTTACAATTTGAAAAAATGAGTATTAAACAAAGTTGTAAAATTTTGTACACTGAGGATCCCGCGCCCTCCCCAGTAATATAAAAGGATAACCCCCTGCCTGGGGGGCTTTTCATTTTCGCTAAAAGGGGGCCAAAACCCAAAAAGACCTTGCCCAGTCACTTAGGAAAAACATTATAATCTTTGCGGGCCGCACATAAAAAATAAGGGAAACCCTTTTTATCAGGGTTTGGAAACAAAAAAAATTTATTGAGTGAAAAAATTTAAAACATTTTTTAATTATTTTTCATGCATAGAGACATAGATGATCAAATAATGTTTCAAATAGTAAAAGTTGCTATTTTCTTGAAAATTACGGTGTTCCTTTTGAATTAATCTTTCGTTACTCATTGTTGAAATTTACAGTGTTGTCATTCGCAAACGATTGGATAATTGCCTTTTTCTTAAAATGTCCTGAATATTTTTTTTAAAATTTAAAAAAAATCTCTTTACTGCCTCTTGCTTTTTTTGGGAAACTCCCAAAAAGGAAAAAAGGGGGAGGAGAAACGAAAGTCCACAAAAAAGGAGAGTCATTTAATCCAAAGTAAAGGATATGCATAATGCAAATCGGAATTTATTAAAAAGGTAATTTATTATTGAAAAATCAAATATAACTGTTTGATAAAATATAAATCTATTTTAATCTAAAGGACATTTTAAAACAAGAACAGGTAACCGGCAAATACATTGTAGATTTATATATATATATATATATATATATATATATATATATATATATATATATATATATATATATATATATATATAAATTTCCCCACAAATAAATTTTAAAATGAAAAAACCTGATATTTAAATTTTTTAAAAGAGTCGGCGGGCTGCAACTTACGTACACGTACTGGTGGGCTGCGTGTTGGACACCCCTGATCTACGCGACCTAGATTTGTGGGAGGAAATGATTGATCTCCCAAATCACCCATAGTATAAATCCCATTTGTTATTACCTAAATTTCTTGAACAACACAAGTCTTACTATAGGAAGGCAATCAGGAGTGATATAACGTATCCGTAAATTCTAAGTAAACAGGCCCCTGGAATACTAACCACTTTAAGCAAAGTTATCCTATGAATCTTTATCTCCCTTAATTTCTTTAACACGCTAAAGCCCATTCTATAATTACACTTCTAAGTTTAATGTCTTACCATCAGCTCACGGCGTTCAGCATCTCAACTTCCTTTCACCTTCTTCCTCGCAATTACAAAACCTTCACTTGTATATCTACCAACTAATCTGAATATCACGGTTTCTTCTTGGGAGGATTGGCTGTGAATTAACTCAATACTGGTCCCAAAGATTCCCCAAGAAGATTAATAGGAAAAACGCATTAAAGCCCCGTCACAATATTATTTTTACATTTTATAATTTTTTTTTACATGGAAAAATGCTTTTTAAGAATTAGATTTATTTCAATAATTTTGAATATAGTTTAATTTTATTTGTTGTAAAAAATATTATTTTTAATAAAGTGAATATTAACGTCGCACTGTTCAGCTACACGAGGGCTTTTGGCGACGGACTGTGGCCGCGGTAGCCAAGTGGTATAGGTATCGGATCGTGGCTTGCCTTGTTACGGGTTCGAGCCCAGTACCACTAAAGACCCGCCGTGTAGGGCAGCGATGCACGTTAAATCTGTCGAAAGCTGAAACGTCCTCCCGTTGGTGTGGTGTGGTAGTTAGGAGAGGGGGATGCCATCTCAGATGTCGTCCACGTCACTTGACCATGGTTCAAAATTACTTGGTCCGTCGCCAAAAGCCCTCGAGTAGCTGAACAGTGCGACGTTAATATTCAATCAATTGGCGATGGACCTCGTAATTTTGAACCATGGTCATGTGACGAGGACGAGACCTGAGCTCCCCCTCCCTTCCTAACTACCACACAATATCAACGGGAGGACGTTTGAGCTCTCGAGAGGTTTAACGTGCATCGCTCCCCTACACGGCGGGTCTTTAATGGTACTGTGCTCGAACTCGTGACTTGCCAGCCACGATCCGATACCTTGACCACTAGACTACCGCGGCCTCTATTATTTTTAATAAACATTCATTATGTTAATTCCTTTAAAAATATCAATATTTTTTAATTTATTTGAAACACAAAACCCTTATATATCTGAACTTTAATGTAAATGGATTTAATCAGCTTTCACAAAAAATAAAAGGTTATTTATTTGTTAAACGTTTTCGCTAAATATTTCCACTCGACTTAAAAGGTCTCCCTATCACAGCCATTATGGCACGTAATTTTAAGTTAGTCATTGGACGAGGTTGAAACTATAACCGGCATCTCACTTCCACGCTTCGCTTTCACATGCATCTGTCACTTTGTAGCACGAACGTCTTTGTTTCGAATTAGGAGGTCAAATCCGATACACATCATTTGCTAGTTCATTACTTTGAATAACCACGTGACTATATTTATTCAATCATTGTTGATAATCGGTAATTTGAAGTCTACTATTTATCATTTGATTTTGGATTCTTTTGAAGTGTTAACTTCTTTAGGCTCGTTTTGCTGGAGAGAGCTTGAATGATGGGTTTTAAAAAGCCAAGCATTGTTACGCTTGGTTTTGCAACGCTCGTAACAATAGTAACAGTACTACTGAATCATTTGAGTTTAATGAGTCATGTATCGGAGAAATTTGTGCAGCGAAATGTAGAGCTGAAAATGGACAAATAATTCTAAAGGTTGCTATTTATATTTTACCAAATCTCAAAGTGTAGAGAAAATTATCAAATTCATTCACAGAAATTTAGTCGCCTACACTGAAACCGGATAAACTCTTCTGAACAAATTGCCTGTTATTTTAAGTGGGGATTTTAATGTAGATTTCACAAATCGCAGATTTAGTAGATTTTTTAAAATCAAAATTCAATTTAATTACGTCAAATGATCCAAATGAAAGCACGAGATAAAGTACGGAACAACGCTTGACGGAGTTCTTTTTAGATATTTAAATAATTTTGAATCTAAAGTATTTATAACCTATTTCAGTTACCATAAACCTATTGTTTCCTTCTTAGAATACAATTAATTCATAAATATGATTGTATATTACGCAAAAAATATTACTTTATGAGTACAAACCTATGAATAAATAATTTTATACGACAATACTAATATCCCCTGTTTTTTATTCACCTAACTGATCCCTGAAATAACATTACAAAATTTGAAGTTATCACTTCTATCGTGTGGTCATAAGCACACACACTCTTTTCTTGTTATCCATTTCTTTAAAAAAAAAATTTACCTTCAAATTACAAAATCCGTAAGAAAATTCGGTGCATACGCATTATCGCAACAATCGCCAACTCTATTAATAACTCGCCAAGTTGGCAACCCCGATTTCCTATGTGTCGTATGCGCTGAATTGGCAACCAGGGGCTTCGTTTCATATAATGTCGCCAATAGGCTGCGATTATTCGTACCGAATTTTTTTTTTAGGTTGAAGTCAAGTTGAGAAGAAGAGACGAATTTACCATTTCATAGACGTTATTTTCAAGCTTTATAATTTTATCTTACAACCATATTTCTGTCGTAAATAGTGGTTATTTAAAACAAGAGTGCTAAAATTCCTTCTTTATTGACTAATTATATATTAAAATTATATGTCGTTCTTTTCTGGTTGTAATCCTTTAGTTGAACGTGTGCGAAGAGTTAAAAAAATTGTACGGTAAAAGTCTTTAGAGTTACTTAAGTATGTGATACATTAAAGAGCATGTACTTAAGATTGCTAGGAAAACAATGCTATTTTGAAACCTTAGCACGCGAGTTGTTGGTGCAATCGGCTTATATTGTGTAACTCATTTCTATAGTTTTTTTTTTTCTTTTTTCCGTAGATATAAAAATTTAGCAGAATTGTTAATGTTAAAACTGTTTAATTTTTTTTTCTACTCCTTTTTCGTAGAAAGTAATCTTTTTAATTTTGAAAAATCTGTGATGAGGAATTTGACCTGTATTTCATAGCATTTATTATTTATTTATAAAATAAAATTTCTGATTGAGAAATATATATATGGATGGCAACGCTTATGTACAAATAACTGGGATTATTTCTCCGAAATGGCAGTAATGTTTGTTTTCAAATTTTATCTGTACTTGATTATTTTCATGAGAGCTATCGCAAAGGATGCTCAGCTCTACTAGAATCTGCTCTGTGGGATTCATTGCTTTAATATGCTTGGCGTACATTCCTATCACCTCTTCGCAAGGATGGGACATGAAGAATCTCCGAGATGTTTCTCAAAAATTCGATCAACTAGTTCGTTGGGTGTTCTCGCCCATCGGAAAACTTGGTGCAAAATCAGTGGAACTTTTCATGTCGACTAGTACGTCCCACACTCTTAATGAAACGATCAAGAGTAATGCGAAAGATCAATTCCAGTTCATCTCCTTTGCTCTTACATACACTTTTATGCATGAACTTGCTTTAGCCATTGCTTTCGCAATTGGGCTCCTCATTTCTGGAATAATGTTGTTTTTACCTTGCATGATCATGTATTTCAGACATAGACAGAAAAGAAGAATACAAAAAGCCTTGAAGGATACGTATTACGAATCCAGCCAAGAAGGATGGTGTTTTTTTGAGATGTTTGTTATTTGTAGCCTCGTGGCGTTATTTGGTGCAGTTGTTGCTATCTACGGAGTTATACGTGCCCATTTGATGCTGAAATTACCTTTCAAATTTGCTTCTTTTGCTCTTGAGGGAGCTCTTAAATTAAAATTTATGCTACAAGTTAGTCACCAGAACCGCCTGAACGATGTGTCTCGAAGTGCATTTGATGTTATCATGCTTCTGAACAACGTCAATGAAGATTTAGGTGTCGATTATATGCAAAAACTTCATAAAGTCATCAGACCTGTTGTCAACATCGCTACCTCGATACAGTGGGAATTGGTCAAAGTAATTCAGACTTTGCGGTCTCAAAATGCATTCTTGAGCGAATTTTCGAATACTACTCTGTCTGATATTAATGGGCTCCTTGAAGAGTTCAGTAAATCTGTGAACGCGATAAAAAAAGCTTACGATTCTGAAGAAGTATCTACGCATATTTTGATACCGCTGTTGAATTTACCGGGGATAAATAGCACTTCTGATATTTCCCAGACTTTCGCTGAACCGATGAAAATTCTGGAGGATGCTTCAAAAATTAATCTGCACGAAGGACTCCAAGAACTGAACGAAAATTTACGTGTTTTGGTTATGAAGGCGCAGTATGATCCCACGGACATTATTGATAAGTTGAAGCACGTCGCTTTTCAAGTGCAACGTAAGTTAGACGAATCGACAGCGAAATACATGCTTTTCGTCAACGAATACGTGAAAGAAGAGGATGTTCAGGAAATCAGTAAAGCCATTGAAAATGCAGAGAGAATTACAATAGGTGTTGCTTTCATTGTGTGTTGCATTCTTTTAGTAATAGCAGGTTTTGCTATTCTTTCCATCATAATTATGTTTTTTGCGTTTCTCCTCGGAATATTTGCCACAGTTGGATTTAAAGTGAAAAGGGAGGGAAATCGGATTAGCGTAAGAAGAAATTTCATTTCTCACCATTGCGGGAGAACTTTATTAGTTTTCTGTTATTTTTCAGCGTTTTGGATGGCACTGTATTGGCTGAGTAGCACCTTCTTTTTCTTCACGACTGCTCTGCCTATAACAGGATGTCGGGCTATGAACGATTTGAGCATTTTGGATATAACAATAGATCAAAGCCGATATCGTGGGAAACCTGGTTGGTACAGCCTGATCACTTCCGATAAATTTAACATGTCGCTAAAAGACACTGTAATTAAATGTCAGAACGACACCACATTCGTTCCAACGCTTCCTGATCCTCTTGTGGACCATAGTAAATCGGAAGAAATCAAATCTCTGTTGAATTTTACTTCTGCCATTAAAAAATTTAGAAAGGGAGCTCGGAATATAACTATTAAAGGCTTCGACAGTTTCGACAAGATTGATTCTAATTTGTCCACTGCATTAGATACCATTGATTTAAATCCACTTTTTGGGAGCTTAGAAGCTCTCGAATCAAGTTTAATAGAAAGGGATATTTTGGATGTACTCGAAAAAGTAAGAAGCGATGATAGGATCGGAAAAATTGATAATCTAGTAGATAGCTCCTTGCAGGTTTATGATGCTCTGATTTCCAATGTATCCGCTGCTCTATTTATAAGAAATGCTACCGAGGATTCGTTAGATGGGGCTAAAATTAGCTTAGAAGCTGTAGCTAAGCATGCCTCTTACCTAAACTGGACTGCAGACGCCTTATATGAATCAGTAATAAACGAAAGCGTCCAGTTATACAGCAAAACCTTGTACGGTACAATGAATAAGTTTATTGATGGCATATTCGTCGAAATGGAGCTGGCTGCTCTGGAGTATCGCAAATCAATGTCACTTTGTGAAGCCATAATGCTATTTTATGAAAAAGGTGCTGTTATTCTGTGCAGTGCTCTGCTTCATCCGGTTGCTGCTTCTTATTTTGGTTTCTTACTCTTGAGCATTTTTCTTTTCTTCGCTGTCTTATTGGGTATAAAAACTCAGAGGTACTTTTCCTACTTGCCTCCTGCTGATGACGAAGACTCTGAGAAGAAAGAATGAAACTTGTTTTTCTTGTGTGTGTAACGTCAACGATCAGAATCCAGTTTGTGAGAACTTATTTTTGTTCCTTATGAAAACTTATTCAATTTTTTTTCTCTGAAAAATATTGAATGTTTTTCAACAAGTGCTGTGTACGAGATTTTGAAGTTTGCTAAGGTAATTATTTTGATGAGTATGAAATTAAAATCAATTTTGTTGAACCAGAAAATTTTACTTGTATATGAACTATTTTTTAAAAAAAATTGCAATTGAATTTCTGTATGTTTAAAAAAAATTAAAACAAGTGCTTCATACTTTCTTGCTAATTAATTTCTTTCATAACTTCTATTAGAAATAAGAATGATATATGGATGCAAACTAGCGAAAATCCTTTCGGCCTATACGCTTTTAACTTTCATGTTCCCTCTTAATAGTTGCAATTTTAATAATACTTCCATCCAGTAAAAATTTGTCCGTATTATGTACTGTGTTCCGAAGTGTTACCCAAATTTCTACCGGATTATAAGTATTATTTTGTGATTAGAGGAATTTATATATTTACTTATATTTATTGGCGAATTTTTTAATGAACATGGCACAATTCCTTTGATGCAGTAAAGGGTTTTGTGTAAGTATATTGCGCCAAATTTGAACTCTCTTTGGGATTATATTGCATAGATTAACGTTTACCAGTATTTCCTTCCTCTTTTCATAACCTTTGATTAGAATTATAAGCACCCCTTCCTTCTCATATAAATCTTATCTCATATTTTAAAGACTTATTAACATACTTAGGTAGTTACGTATTATCGCAATTATGCCGATGTTCAAGATAACTCGCTAAATCGGCAGTCCCAATTTTTTATGTGTTGTACGCGCTGAACTGGCAACCATGTGTTTCGTTTCGTATAATGCCGCCAATACTGTTGCGATAATACGAAAGTGCCCATAATTAATTTTAGAAATTTTTTAGTCTCATACAAGTTTACAAATATATGTTTGTCGGTACTTATAGGTAATGGGGACCATTTGTTGGCGATGTTAATAAGATGCATTGCTAACCAATAAGATTGTGTTTGTGCAGTTAGTTTTCCACGTTTTCTATATGTTGCCTTGTGTTTGGCTTCATGGTCCCTGTAAGTGATAGATACTAGCTTGTACGTATGTAGTTCTCATTTTATTATTGTTTTAGTCTTTTTTATTTATGCTGACAGTAACTATCAATTTTATATTTTGACGTAAGGGTAATCTGTCTTAGCTTGTGTGGTATTTTAATTTTAAACTTCAATGGCATTCACACGTTTCAGCCGTCAAAATTATCCAGCATTATGTAAACAGAAAATTTATCCCGCGCATGGGAGTTAATTTAAATTCATATTTATACTGTGAAAATCATTTTATACATGTTTTCTTACGTATTTTCTTGTTCTTATAATGTACTTTTTGTGTATTTTAAACAAAAAATTATTTATTTAGGTAGTCATTGTTGCTTATTAAGTTCCAAGAAATGTTTCTTTCGAAAATTATATCGTAAAATTTTTTTCAATTCCTACTATTAGTTACTCTCTATATATTTATTTGTTTGTTTATCTTGGTGGAATTTTGAATCGTTAATAAAATACGTTTTAAAGCGCTCAATTGAGCTGAAATTTTATGTACATGATTATTTTGGATGACAATACAATAATTTAACTATAATTAATGAAAATTAATTGATTAAAACTAATTATTTAAAGAATTACAAATACACACAGCCACGTTGGCATCATTTTTGGCGACTTGTGTATCAAAACTTGAAAAGGTTATTTTCTCACGTGCATTCAGTTGAACTTAAATTTTATATACACGATTGTTTTGGATGACAATACGATACTTTAATCATAATTAATAAAAATGAATTACCACTTAATGTTGGGATTCGGTCCTATGTATATACATATTTATATTAATTGTAACTATTTAATAAAAAGTAGCTAAAATAAAAATTTTCTTTGTTGTAAGAAGTGGGAATTGACTTAGTTTTTTTATTTATTATTATATATATTTCTTGTTTCAAGTTATTATTCTGCTATAATCAAATAATGTATTTTTGATGCCAACTTGGCGCATCTTTACCATTCGGTGCAAAATTAGAGCATTTTTATTTTTCGTTGCCAAATTGGCGTATTATGTCTTGCTTTCTCTCTTCGGTATTAAACTTTCATATTAATATATTTCTTTCGATGTTTATCGTAATTCATTGTGATGAATATTGAAAACTGTAATCAAAACTATTTCAGCGGGAATAGTAAAAATAGCGTTTGCTCGTTCCTAAGTGTAAATGTCAGAATATTTATAATGCCCTCCTTTTCTGATTCATAAAATGGTATTTGATCAAAATAAAAGCTGAGTGGTCATGGTCGCGAACTCATGACTGGCGTTGCGTCTGTCGAGTAGTGTGTTCAAGCTCTAGGGTAGGGATACTCAACCTTTTTTTCTGCTAGGCCGCATACATATGTTAGTTATTTCACGCGGGCCGCAACGTGAGGATTAATGGGGAGGGGGAATGCTTTAAGACCAAAATAACATTGGAAATTTAAAATGTGGAAAATTGATCAAAATATTATAACTCCTGTTTTTGTTTTTTAATTATTAATTTTTATATTTTTTATTTTTGTCACTAACACTAAATTGGGTGCCAGCTCAGGTGTCGTCCACGTCACTTGACAATGGTTCAAACTTACGTGATCCGTCGCCAAAAGCCTTCGTGTAGCTGAACAGTGCGACGTTAACATTCATTTAATCAATCAATCAAACACTGAATTAGAAACATTTTAGAAACAGTCCTTCACAATTTCTGCATGAGTAAACGCTTTCATATGATTGATTACCAATAATATAACAAACTTCATACGATGTCTTTGTTACCGCTGTGGTATTACCACTGACAAAACACTTTATTGCTGTTGCAAAGATTATTGAAGAAAGCATACTTATCATCTCATGAAAGAGATTTTCGAGGAAAAGTGGAATTGATTAATTCCTGTTTATTATATTCTTTAAATACAGCACTTTCTTGGCAAATCAAACAATTACTGATCCATGCTTCTTTTTCACTACAAAATAGTCAACCTCCTAATCGTCTTGAAACGATATTTTTTCTTTCCAATATTTTTCGCTTGCAAGATTTGAAAGATAGTTAAAAATTAGATCCACCCATAAAATTGTCGCTACTCCACTGTTGTCTGTTATCACTAACCGTGACCGTTCCAAGTAGAAAAAGAATACCAATTCGTACCGTACGACACCGACAGCAAAAAGCAAAATTGCTATATTTGATTTCTTGATTAAGAATTCCCCACCAAATGTTTAATACAATGTTCTTAAAAAATAAATTTTTCAGAGCGATGGACCATGACCGGACCACTTAAAAAGGTTCCTTGGGCCGCAGGTTGACTATCGCTGTTCTAAGGCCACAAAATATCTGCCTTTCAGTGGAGCCGATGCACGCTAAATGTGTCGAGTTCTCACGTAGCGTGATGTCAGGGACGTCTTATGCTTTGTACTGTCTTTTTTTAAGGTTATAGGTGGGCCTACATTTGTATAGGGATCCAGGGCCTCAAGAAGTCTTATGACGTCTGTGCGTGATGTGGAACTTTGGAGAGTGGTGTACCAGTTCAGGTATCGTTATCGTCACTTTGACCGTGTTACGAGGTCCGTCAGCAATATCCATCTCGAAGCTTCTAAATGCGGCCTTAAGAAATAAGAATTTCCTAATATCCAAATATGCTATCCTCTTTTGAAGATCCCATAAGAAGATAATCTCCTTCACCTACTTATATTAAGGTATCCGCGCGACTATTTTCGGAACCGTGATTTTAAAAAAGCGCAAAAATGGATAATTTTTGTGATATTTAGTGTCACAGATTATAATACATGTATAAAAGTGTTTTAAGGACATTTTGACAAAAAAAAAATTATTTAAATACAATATTTCGGCAAAAAATGAACTTAGAATAGTCTTTTTTCCAAATGTTCTCCTTTTGTACTATTGTATTAATATTTTGCCTGTATATAGCTCAGACCTCTGTACAGAGGCTCAACTATGATTTTTGAAAAATTCACATTATTTTCAGAGTTACAACCCATTGAAATAATTTTTGACGTTTTTTTCTTAAAATTTCTCCCCTCTGTTGTCGTAAAACATGGATAAACCCACTTCTAAGTTATATATTTTAAAAATTCTAGTTGAGCCTCTGCACAGAGGTCTGAGCTGTATACAGGCAAAATATTATTATAATGGAAGCATTTTTCACAAAAGGAGAATATTTTGAAGAGTGGTCATTCTATGTTCATTTTTTGTCAACATATTGTACTTAAATAATTTTTTATTGTAATACTATTCTTAAAACAATTTTATGTACATTTTCTAATCTAAGTGAAACTAAATATCATAAATATTATCCATTTACACGCTTTTGCAAAACCACGGTTCCGAACGTAGTCGGATACCTTAAGGAAACTTGGCACCTTTTGAACAATTTTTTTTATTTATGTATTTAAATATTATATTTTAGCATTTCATATAATGTTTCTATTCAAGAAAATGGATACGAGATGAAATTTTTCACATATTATTCACACAATTTTAAAAATCAAAATTTTGTTTTAAAAATATGGAAAATTTTAAAATAATACTCCTTTTTGTATTAATTTTTTTGACCTAAAATTTTTTTGTAATATTCCTATAAGAATGTTTTAAAAAACTTTAGGGATCGACGAGCTACTAGCCTAACTGATAACCCAGCTTCCATCATAACGATGATTCTCCCCTTCTCAAATTGTGACAGCTGCTCATATTGTTTTCGAAAACGGCGTAATGGCATTTCTACCTCAGCTCTTCCATTGTAAAGAATTCAGCACACTCAAGCAAACTTTGGTTACCTATTTTATACTCCTCGGAGGACGACGTTTAAATGCCCTCTACTGTCTATACGTAATGCGCAATCACGCTGCATTTCTAATCATTTGTATATCTCCCTGACATGTACCTTCATGCCAAGTTTCGTTACGATCCCACAATTATTTCTTGGTGCGCTAATTTTTTTGTCCATGAGTGTATTTCAATACGTAGAAGTGAATTGTTTTGAGCATCAAGTTTTAAGAATACTTAAAATTTTCGGTATTTACGTATTATCGCAATAATCGCCAACTCTATTAATGATTCGCCAAGTTGACTATCTGGATTTCCTATGTGTCGTACGTACTAAATTGGCAACCAGGGGCTTCGTTTCATGCAATGTCGCCAAAAAGTTGCGATAATACGTAAATACCAAATTTTCTTACTTGGGTGATTTTACTAATTGTAATAGATAATTCTGCCATGAATATTAAGCTGCGGTTGCCCAGTGGTCATAGCCTCAAACTTGTGGCCGGCAAGTCATGAGTTCGAGCCTTAGGGCCACTTAAGATTCACCGTGTAGAAGGGCTGATATCAAGAGTAAGACTCAAAGGCTTCCGTGACGGAAGTTTGGGGAGCAACTCGGTCTCAACTCGTCTTCTCTTGACGGAGGCTTCAAATAACGAGGTCCGTTACCAATAGCCATCGTGATGCAGCATTAATGAACACTCGCTTAATTATATAATTAAGAGTGTAATTATCTTCGGAATCTTCTCCCCTTTAAAAATGGAGAATTCTGGAATTTGACATTTGAAATCTATGCTTTTCTTTTACACGACCATATTTATTAAAGAAACTGTTTTGAAAGTATTCTGTGTAAAAAGACATCACATCGTTTGCAACTCAAATGATGACTTGAACCTTTTCTACGTTAAAAAGAAAAGGAATATGTATCGTAAAACCTTCTAACATAATCCGAAAATTCTGTCATTCATTTTTACTCCCGACATACTAACATTCTGTCCAATCGAAGCACTTCATTCTTGTAGAATTTCTCCAAAATCACCCGTATCGGAAACCTATACTAAAAGGGAAATATCCGCTAAAACATGCTGGGTACGTTCACAGTTCCGTCTATCCGTTTCTGTGTTGAGTAGACAATTTCCTATGCTTTTTCCCCAAATCCAACATCGACCAAATATAGTGCCTTTTTTTAGCTTCCATTTTCGCCGCGTAATTTCGAAGATTTTTCGAACGAAGTAGACATCACCCGTCCCTTCAACTCAATGACTTTTTTTTCAAAATGGGGGAGACTGTTTTGCCGATAAAGAGAGCGACGATTTTGTGCAAAAAAGACATTTTTCATTTTCAGGAAAAGCTCTGTCGTCTCTTTTGTTGCCGTCGTATTCCAATATCGATGTTAAGGATTTCACGTTGGATTGGTTGCTTAAAATGCAAGGAAATTTCCGACGTTCTGTTTTAAATCTGAAATATGTGTTGAATGTGCTGGTTTTGTCGATGTAGTGATAAATGCGGAATTCGTTTTCCATTACCGGTTGTTGGGTTAATTTTGTTTTTGCGAATGTAATTCTGTTTTGTGAGTGAAGTGTAAAAGGAATGCCGAGAGAGAGATTTTAAATAGACCGGTTTTACGGGTGGCCCCGCTATGCCTGTCCACAGGTTGTGATATGGTCGTTCTATGGTGACCATATCTTTGGTTGTCAGCGTGAATTAGAGGTGTGGGATTCTCGAAATGAATCGACATTTTAGAATTCTTAATATGACTTTATTAAGAGTTTATCCAATTTATTAGAAATTTAAGTTAATCTTATATTAAGTGAGAATAAACCAAACACGTAGCTGTAGCTAAACCTGATCGCGTGACTTGGATCACTTATCTAAATAATTATATTATCCGCCTACTTTCAATTCTGATCGTATTACAAGTTCTAATATCAAATAATCTGTCCTACCTTAAATCAAGCTACGGTTCAATCACTTTCAGAGAGACTGTTAGGCACGCGTGCAATAGTATGCACCTTGTAGTAATGGCTAGCAATCTGTAATCTTTGATAGGCCGTCAAATTACACTTCTATCTTTCCAAACATTACTTTCTCTAAGTTGCCATCCCGATTACTAAAACTTCTGTCCTTTTAAATGCTATCTTATTTGCAGTTTACAATTGCATTTAACTTCTTGGATTTGGGTTGGAAAAGATTTGCCATTAATCTTGGCCGTCAAAGAACCCAGAGGTTATGTTACAGAAAAGACACGTAGCCCGTCACAAGGTGCGTAGCACCGTCAAATAATTTTTAAATATTTATAGGTTAACTATTAATTCAGTACACTTTAGTATCTTTTTCAATTCCGTAATCCATTTTTCAATTAAATTCCATTTTCTTTCCATAATAAGGAGAATATTTTGAAAATACAATTTTTACTCATTTTTTAACAAATTTTATATTTTAATTCTAACTCAAATAAAACAATTAAAAATTTTTTCCAAAATCAATTCTAATAAGGATTTTTAACCCTTTTTATACCAGATAACTTTTTTTAAATATGTTAAAAAAATTTTTTACGTAATTAAATCAACATCGCAACCTTTCTTTTTTTTCTTTTTTTTTTTAATTTTTGTCCCATTTTTTAATATTTTTTAGAGAATTTTTGATAAAAAGCCTTTCCAACCCCCAATTAAAAAATATTTAGAAAAGAAAAGAAAAAATTCCATTTTTGGAATTTTTTTTGCATTTTATCAAAAAAAACCTTTTTTTTTTATATTTTTTTTAAAAAAACATATAATAAAAATCCAGAGATAATTTTTTTCTCATCCTAAAAAAAATTGATTTAAATTTTCTTTCCCCCCCTTATTTTTTTTCGTTAACTTGGTTTTTAAAAAATTTCCTCCGAAAATTAATTTTTGTGTAAACAAATAAAATTTTACTTTAGCAAAAACAATAAAACCCAAAAAATTTTAAGCACTTTCTTAAATATCGATTCTTTTCTTAAAAATATTAAAACCAAGTTATATTGAAAGACGTTTTTAATAAAATAACCATAAAAATGAACAAGTTATTTATAAACTAAAATTTGAAAAGATCTATTATATTTTCTATCAAGAGCTTTGCATAATGTCCAGACTGGCCCCCGAAGCAAGTTTTGTTACGAATAAAGAACAATTTCCTATTCAATTTTCCTAAATTTCATTAACTTTCTGGAGTCCCGTCGGTTAAAGAATAGGTATAAAACATCGTATGTCTGGAGAGTTAGGTCGTTTACACTATACAAACACTGGTTGTCTGGATTTGCTTAACGTTCTTTTTCAGTAGAATTGATTATGTTAAAGGTATTCTCTGTTTTACTTCCACTTTACTTTTGTGTGTACCTAAACTTCATGCAGACGACAAAACGTGTTTTACCTTTTAAGTATTTTCTTCGAAGAAATGAAGTTAATTTTATTCTATGTCATGAGAAAACGAATGTCATCTTAAAAATAGATGTTTGTTATGTTGTTTAATTAATGCGCTGAATTCGTATGACGTCATAGTCATATGATAAATGCAATCTCATGTTACCAACCAATCGGTTCAAGCTTCACTGTAGCCAACTTTTGTTTTTAAATTCATAATATTAACTTTAAATGTAGGACTACGTTATGTATATATAATCATTGATCTCGCACTGAATTGCCTCAAATACTATCATGTGATTATGACGTCACAGGAATCGAGTCCATTGTTTTAGCTACCAATAAACTGTACCTGGCCAAACATGCCTGCTTTCACCAATAAGAACTTAGTTTTCAAAAGTACGCCATTACAAAGAATAAATTTTCTTACAATTAGTTTTTAATTCAAGCAAAACTCACAAAAATAAAATTTAAAAAAACGATTTTTAAAATTATTGATTTATTAAAGTAATTTAAAAGCAATCGGGAATTCAAGAAAGAATTGAAATACTATCATATTATTTGGAATTTTACAATGGCTTTGAGTTCTCTTTTGTTGATCTCGAGAATTGTTTCTTGAATTCGCTTTTATTCGTGGCATATTTTAGTCAAATGAATTTCCATTTTACATTTTTGCAAAAGACATCGGACTTGGCGAAAATTATACGTTTTAGTCGCCAGTACAGAGCTTTGCCAGCGAAAAATAATTGTGATAGTTTTCCATGTGTAATCAGAACAAAAGTATGTACATATTTTCTTGGTGGTTAAAACTATTCTTTGGAAAACTTTTTTGGTGATAATGTTCCAAAATGACTTTTCTCATTTACGAAGTTTTTTAAACGGTACTTAAGTGCTATCGGGACAACGCCAACTGTTACCACTCCTAATAAGTTCGACATTTCCTGTTTGATATTATTTAATATTGTCTCGTGTTTGTTTATTCACTTTGAATCTGGCAACAGAATTTTAATTGAGTAAGTTTATGGAATATTCTAAATGTAGTTGCGTTTTACGTTAAGAAAAGAAATGTATAATTTATCTTTACGGAGCGTGTGCTCATATAATTACTACTTTCATGTAAATAGCTTCAGAACTGTAAATAGCCTTATTTATCCTGTGTGTCGTAGAAAAATAAAATATTGAAATCTAAGAATAATAGTTTCTCGAGTCACAACACCAACGTTTAAGATAACTCGCCAAGATGGCAATCCCCATTTCCCATGTGTCGTGTGTGCCCTGAATTGGCAACCATGTGCTTCGTTTCATATGTCGCCAATACGGTTGCGGTAATACGTAAGCGCCCTTTAAACTTTTAATCTCACTTAAAATTTCGCAATTAATTGAAGGAAAGTGTTTATCGGAAGTTATTAATTGGAAACTCACACATCGGAAATGACGTCATCAAAAATCGATGCGTGAACAGGAAGTGATTCTTTGTAAGGAAGCGGATCCGGATACGATTTTTGAACAAATTCTTTTTCAATCTTTGCCTTCTAAGGACATTTTTTTAAAGATCTAGATTGAACCTTGGTGTAAGGGAGAAACATGAAGCTTTGTCATCAGCTTGTTTTCGGAATCGATATAAAGTGTATACCTGCCCATACTTCTAACACTTCTATTGTTACTTGTTATCTGTACTATTGTTTTTATAAAGCATCTTTTAGCAAATATCTCATGAACATTGCTAGCTTATGATAAAAATTTGCTAGATGATAGAAATCTATATTTAATCATTTCGTTATTTTGCGTCAATTTTTTTTCCGTAAAAAATTGGCCAAACTTTTAAAATTTTTTTTTGGGGAATTTATAATTTTTTTGGGGAAAAGAGTTTATGATTTAAAAAAAAAGGTGCATGAAAGAAAAAAAGTTATTTAGTGTTATCTTTTGGTTAACGTCCACAATCGGAAATATTTTCGGAAATATTGCATATATTTTCGGCTTAAGAGGGTTAAAATTTTAAGGGAAAATTTTTTCTTTTTTACTTTGAGATAAGTATTGTAAAGTGTATCTTTAGATTAATTAAGTCTGTATGTGAATTAAACATTAAAGAAATTAAAAAGCTAAGCGAATGGAAACCAGATATTAACTTTTTGTAAGAGATTTAAGAGACTAAGATGAGAGGAAATTAAAGGACTTTGGGGGAAAGGGAAAAAATATTTCGGACAAAAATGTCAACGTTTTAAAGGATTTGAATATTGCGCATAAATTCCAAGCAAAATACTACACCCTAAACCATACCTACAGCTATAACAATTAAATCATGAGAATAATACCTTCGAATTGAGCAGTTAGGTATTAAAGTTCTGCAAACCAGTCAATGAATTTAAGCATATCTATATACATTCTGAGATTAGAATAACGTATATAGTCAAAGCAGGCAGAAAAAACTGTTGCCAGATATTTAAATACATAGCTAATGCAAAGAGAAAAAATAATTTCCAGATATTTGAATATATAGGCTAATGCAGGTAGAAATAACTGGCCAGTTATTTGAATGTCACTCTGTTCTAGAAAACAGATAAAATAAATGCAAATACAAATACTTTCACTCATAAAAATAAATGCAAATTAAAAGCCATGGGACAAATATATTTACTTGCATAAATAGCAAAAAAATACTGATACACATTGATTTAAATCTTAAGGGGACATGGTACGATTTACCCCAAATTTTTTAATTTAATGATTTTTAATATTTTTTTGGTTGCCTCCTATGTATGTATACTATGTTAAACATATTTTGTGCTCAAATTTTCATAAAAAGCTAGCCATGTAATTTTTTAAGGAAATTTTTGAAGTGATTTTAAAATGCTACTCCTCCTACAAATATTGATGTACACGCATGAAATTTGATTTACAACAACGTCAAAGTATGTATAGTAAAAGTTGGTATGGGTTTTGTGATAACGTGATTGGTATTCTTGCAATACTTCTTTTTATGAATGTTTATTGAAAATTTCTTAAAAAATGTATAAATTCTGAGTTTAATTATTTTTAAAAAAATAAATATTGCTTTGATTCAAAAATGTATACCAACTTTTGTTACATGTACTATTGGGAATAGGTAAAAATTTTTTCAAAGCATTAGGTGCAATAGAAAAAAAGCCTTAGCATTTTAAATGAAGACAAAATAGTTATTTTATCTTTCCGAGATACAGCAGTTTAAAGTTTTGATTTGCCATAGGGATGTGAATAAAAATGAACGTAAAAGCTATCATAATTCTGCGTTTTTTAAGTTTAGAGCTTTCAAATTTTGTGAGGTTATAGAAAAGTATATACAAGAAAAATTTAGGCTAAAAAAATTAAATTTGATTTTTTGACCGATTTTGGTCAATTGAATCGTACTGTGTCCCTTTAAATTCAATTCATAATTAAACATTATCCGTTAAAATTTTTGCTGGTTTTATAGTACCTAACAGAAATATAAAGTTATATGTGGAAGAGGACCATATCTCCTTCTTTAGTTGAGTAGTCCACCTTGGTTCGATTAAGTTTCAGATTCATTTCAACGAAAATCAACTTTAATCCATTATTTGATTATGGTTCAAGATATCGAAGCCCGTTGACTCTAGGTTTTAAAAATTCATTTATAGTTTTAAGTCTTCCATTAAAGAATTGCAGAGTTTGGGTTATTGAAACTTAAATTAATATCCTGTTTTATATTTTACTATAAAATTGGAATACATTTCTAAGAAGGCTTTGATAGTGCAAAATTTCTGTTGATACATGCTGAGATAAAATGCCTCTCCCCCTATTATATTTCACACACACACTCATTTTTTAGTATCATTTAAGATCTCTAGTACAACACACAGTAAACCTTACAACTTCCAAAGTATACCTAATCTTTACAACTATTTAATACTGCTCTTCACTACACTGGGTCTTAGAATCTGCTTAATCCATTTTTATTTGTGTTTGCCATCATAGCCTTGACTACATTCGAGTAATTATTATTCTGTAGTAATCGGTAAAATAACACTTTAAAGTTCCTCCTACGCTAACACCGAAAATAAATCGCCTGACGGGTCCCAAAGTTGTTAAAAGTGATCCTCCTTAATTATTATATACGATCGGGGCCGTTATTTGTAATCATTAAAACGTGATTTAAAATTCATGGGATTGCAGCTTTCACAGTCGATTATGTCGAGGTTCTTGTTGTGAGAGTCATTAAGTGTAATCTGACGTGGCTAATGGATCACTCACTTCTTTTGTTGTTTCGTTGCGTCAGGTGAAAGAGCCGTTCTTATTGGTTGAGGACGTATGAGATGGTGCGTGAAATAGAGCCACGTTTGTTGTCTTTGTAGTTTGTCATGGGCATGGTTCTGTTCGAGGAATTTCTGAGCCTTGATATTGAATAGTTAATGGCTTTAATTTAGGAAGTTTCCAGGCGCACAAGTAATTATTTTATCCGAGGATATCTCTCATTATTTGATTTGGATGTTGGAAATAATACGCTCTCTTTGAATTTTGTTTTTAGTTTTAAAATTAGAAGATTTGTGGGATTGATTTTTTAAAAACGTGATTTTCCCCCTCTATTATTTTATACGATTGCGCTTATTAGTATAAGGATTTTTTTTTTTCTTTTTCTTGTAACGATGTGTAATATGATATATGTGCATAAAACAATGATTGCAAATATGCGGAAGAATATTGAGAAATATATATAAGTACTGTACTTTGCATAGTTAAAATTTGCAATAGTTTCTATAAAATGCATTAAAATTATTACTTTTTAAAATTTTATTTCATTCGTTTTTTTATCATTATTATTCAATTGTTTTCTTTGTTTGAAATATGGACGAATTCTTAATCTTAAGTATTTTTTTAAAGAAACTTTAAAAAATTTTTGTTTTTAAGAGCGTTTGGGCTATATGTCTATGTATATCCTTAAAAGTTACGTTAGTCCAAAAATTCTTAATTTCCGAAAACTATGAGGAACTAGATTAAATATACGATTGATTACAACAATTAGTTCTTGATTTGAGAGGAGAGGAGAAAGATGACGAAGACTGGAGAATTGTAACAGGGCATTACAGAAACACAACAGTTTTATATTGTTGAGAGCAATCGCTCTCATTGGTTGGTTGTGTGGTACGATTTGGCTCTAGATTGGCTGCCCGAAAGGGATGAAAAAAAGGACATGAAGCAAATGGGTGGAAGAGTCCTGAATGGGAAATGGTACAAAAAGTTTAAATAAATAAAATGTAAGTGATTAAACAGCACCAGGATGCATTTTTATTGAATACTTCAATTCTTAAAGTTACTGTTACTCTTATCAAATTTATGTTTTACAACCTTACAACTTTCGCATATATATTTATGAATCTTTCAAAATATTCTTATATATATATATATATTCATTAATTTCTAGATTAAAACATTTATCTCGACTTATGTCCTGCGTTTGGAATTTCTATTGCCTATTAAACTTTATTCATTGTAATAAAATCTTGAACAAGTAATATTGAAAATGCGTAAGAGAAACTCTTGGATATTTTTGAAAGAAACCAAATACCGCCGCTTTAAATCTCAACCGCTCGCCTATTGTGCATCCAGACCTCGAACGGATAATGATGCAGTCGGTGTAATCCAATTACATGGCAACACCACTCCAGAAAATGAATAACAGAAGAAATTCGCTGCACTCTTTCTTGCTTGTTCATTGATTCTCCAATATTTTAAGTATTAATGTAAGGTGACCAGTTTTTTTAACAATGAAAAAGGAGAACGAAAAATTTTAAGAAAATGTTCTGAATAAATATATGAAAACATTTTATTAATTCAAACAAATATACTAATTACACTTGCATTCTTTTTAAATATTTACTTAAACGAGTATTTTTCCTTCGAATGAATTTGGGTGTGTGTGTATGTGTGTCAATAAATCATTTTTGGAAATTTCTGATCAAGAAAAAAAAATCCTTCATATTCAACTTTACAGTAAGTGCTGCAGCTAAAGTATCAACATTCAGTCTTGATTTGTCACATGTCCAGTAATCATTACCAACTAAAAAAAAACTCTTTCAACTGTTACATTAGTTCCAGGTCAATACAATGTGAATTCAACAAGAATAACTAAATTTCCATAAGGAATGTGTTCATTTTGAAATGGTTAAATACTTCCCCCTTTTTTTTTTTTTTTTTTTTATCAATTTCAACGTGTTGATTTTCCCATTGTTCTAGTGGCGCGGTACCCGGTGGTATGGATCGGATGGGGCTTCCAATACAGTTCGTTCCCGGGGTCCCACTAAAGACCCGCCTTTGGGGCAGCGTCACGTTAAATCTTCGGGGCTGAAACGTCCTCCCGTTGGTGTGGTGTGGTAGTTGGGAGGGGGGGGATGCCAGCTCAGGTGTCGTCCCGCACTTGACCATGGTTTTTACGTGGTCCCTCGACAAAAGCCCCCGTGTAGCTGAACAGTGCGGTTATATTCAATCACAACCCAAACACAATCATTCCCATTGCCCAATTTATAAAATTTTAAAAATACATTTTTCTTCAACGTCTTCAAACGGACAATTGTCACCATTTTTAATATCAGGCATTTATTTCAATAAAAACTGAACACAACTTGCGATGAAGTGACGTGTAACAGTTCGCCTTACCTTTGAATACAGGGTAAAAGATTGTTTTAAAATAGAAAAGGAGGACACAAGTAAGGGAATTTTTTAGGGAAAGGACAGATCCTATAAAGGACTGTCCTCCCTAAAAGGAGGATAGTAGTACGCAACTATTACAATGTGTTGGGCAGCAATCATGGCTACATAGCGTTTCCTTTTTATTTATTTTCCTTTATCGTTTTGGGTGACGAAAATATTTTTTATTATTTGCATCATAATAATTGAAAGGAAATAATAATCGTGTTGGAACTAATTTGATAACGGGGGTAATAGCGCCAAGTGCTTCTTGGCATTGATCGCTTATCACGCCAAGCAGCACGTTTCTTTACTGCTGGACTGTGAAATCCAATATGGCGGCTTAGCGGTAGTTTAATGATACACAATTTTAAAAATTGTTTTGAAATACATTTAAGTATTTCAAATAAAGGATATAGGAAGATTGAGAATAACCTAGATCAATCAATAAATAATAGACCAATATGTAATAAAAGTAACATGTACTAATAATAGTATTATAAGCAGCATATAATAAGCTCATATTGACACATCGTAATTTTATGTAATATTCATATTGTACAATTATATAACGGTTGTGAAGCAATAATCATAATATATTAATTAAATAGTAATTATTAAAATATATAATCGTCGAATTGTAAGATAAAATAATGCATAAGAGAACTCGTAATACAGAACTATAAATAAACATAAGAATAGCTATAAAAGGAGCAACAAAAATAGTTATAAATGAATAAGATAATAATTATAATTAAATAATAATAATAATTATAATTAAATAATCATTATAAAGATGTAATAATTATAAATAAATAACAAAGTATGTAGTAATATTTATAAATAAATGCTAAAAAGAACCGAGAAAACAATTATAAGAAGTAACGGAAATATTATATGATTATTACCCATAGTAATAATTGCATTTTTCATTATGAATAAAATAGTACAAATGTATGTTAAAATTAATTTAAGAATATCATTTACAAAGTAGGTGGCGTGCGCAATGTGAAACTTGCACTGTAAAAGTTCCTTCAGCGAATTTCATCGAACAAGAACGTAAAAAACATTTGCAAACGAAATAAATTATTTATAGCGATAATTAAAGCACAACACTTATTCTTTAAAGAAAAATATTCTATTACTCACTCATTTTAGAAATATCCATATTCGAAAATAGCCCAGAATTACACAGAAGACATAAAATCCAAAGAAAATTTATACTGAAAATGGTTAAATTTTTGAAGAAATCGTCTGAAAGTAAAGGGTTACAGCGGGGAAAAAGATAAGGTTATTTCCTAATATACACGTTATCCCATGGCAACCACATCGACAGACGATAAAAATATTAAGGTAACCATATTGAAATATTATCGCCCATCTTGGCGAACATAAACAACAACTTGGCACTACTACCCCCGATATCAAATTAGCACCATCGTGTTTATTACTCGTTTAAGGTATCCGAACACGTTCAGAGTACTTTTTCACAAAATAACATTTTAAAACATTATAAAGGCTTTTTTTAAGACTCAATACCAATAAATACTACTATTTAACTAACAATATTTCAAATAAATTACCTGAATTCTACAAAAGTCACAATTATAAGTGAAATTTTAGCAATATTTCTGAAAAACTTCAAAGCAGGTTAGAGAAAAAAGTAATTAACAAATATTTGTAAAAGTATTAGTAAAACAAATTAGATGCATTTATCTAGAAAGTGCACTAAAATTATAATGTTTTATTAAAATTCGAAAATTTTAGAGCTGATTGAGTAAACATTATAGGAAATGTTACATTCTTTAGGAGACCATTATTTAAATAACAAGCCATAACTCTAACAATATTCATACAATTACAAATATTTTAGTACATTCTCTAGAATCATAACATAAACATCTGGTTCAAAAAGTTTTATAGAAATACATTCGTAACATTTTGAGTTATCAGACTCGCCATGATAGGTTCTGTGCAATTTAAATGCCCACTTCCGGTTTTTCTAACTTTATAAAATTGATTGTAACTTTGCCTCTAGGTGGTGTAGAAACAAAACAAAGTATGTTTCGTAAAGGCAAAAGGTAGCTCTATTTAATAAAATAAGAAGCAAAAATATGTCCTGTCCGAATTTTGTCATTTTTAACTTGTTCGGATACCTTAAAACAATAGCAACAATGCTTCTGCAGTTTTTAATATTTTTGAAAAAACGGAGACTTCTAAAGGTAAAAAGCATGGTGACTAGTACCTCAAGAGAGCTACCAAAGACCGTTTAAACCAAGGCCATTGAAAATAACTCTTGCTCTACTTTGATTGTTTTTTTAAAAAAATGCGGATCCTTGAAAAGTACGACTAAAATGCATCTACCTCACATCATTTAACGCTTCCGAACATACGTCCATTACGTTTTATTTACCATAAAACAGATAAAAACCAATCTTCCATCATCATCTCATCCTTTTTATGTTCCCCTATGTCTACATCAACAAAACTGTTCAAGTTTATCCATTATGAGAAAAAAAAAGAAAGTCGACCGGGGCTGTTGAACTGCCATGCATCTGTCATGAACAGATATGGCAAAAAATTGTCCTAAAAACTAATAAATGCCACTAGTGATGACGCGTTGACACGTAAGGTCGGGAGGTCGCTTGGCAATTAGACGGCCGTAATAGCCACGCGTGTTGAGACGGCTATCAGCTTAACACGTCTGCACGCTGACGACACGACAGCCCGATAAGAATCGTTCCGGCCTGCCGCAAAAGTGTCCGTGACAACACATTTGTTTTGCTGTTGATTTTTATCGCTCTGTGGATGGACATTGGAAAAGGGTTGTTTTGCTCGCGCTGAGTGACGTTTGGTGGGGGAAGTGGGTTATGTGTTGTATGTGTGTTTACTTTTTTATACGATAATCGATTTCTTCCATATCTATTTATATTGACAATTATCTTTACTTTAATGTAATTTTATTTTTAAAGATTAGTTTTTAACACTTGAAAGTAGCTCAAGGTTATTTTCCTTTGTGTTGTTGGACAAGAACACTTTTCCTACGTTTTGAAAAAAATCCAAGTAATTAAATTTAAGGTCATGCGTATTTATAAGTATCCAAAGTATAAAAAAAATCATGTATACAATACCAATCAAAAACAAAGCATTTATTATTTTCTTGATCATTTATTGGGCGAAGAGATAAATAACCCTCCTTTTTATTAGTGGTGTAAATTCGTGGGACGTCATAGTTACATAACTACTACAACAACATTTTTCCAGTCAATTAGTTCATAAATTCATGTGACGCTATTGACATAAATGCAATCATATGTTTCCAGCCAATCAGTTCATGCGCTTCGCTGTTGCCAACTTTTGTTTCTTGCGAAAGCTTTTTTTAAAAAAATACAAATTTGACAACAATAATACACATAGATAAAGGTGTGGTAGTGTTGCACTAGGTGACGTTGCACAATTGGCCATTCTCACAAGTGGTCATTGAAACATACATACTTTCATTCCGTTCTTTATTTAATTCTATTGATTTGAAAATTGTTTTTAATCCATACAATTAAATATTAATTAATACAAGTTCTAGCTTTTATGAAGGCCGCACTAGAAACTCACGGAGGCCGCGGGTTCTCCACTTTTGTCATATTGTTTTCTTTACACACAATAAATATATATGTTTTTAAATTTTTCACACCACCCACTCCCAAATTATTATTATTATTTTGGGAAAAAGTAGTATTCGTATGGAAAATTTATTGTACTCATTTCTTTTCTTTCACATTTATTTTATCTAAATTCCATTTCGAATCTACATCATTTTCTGCGACAAAACGATCGCCTGAATATTTATTTTCAGGAATGAGTCCTTGCATTAGAACACCACACCACAATATTTTCATTCTTAACTATTTCTTCCTTCGTGGGAGAGATATTTACAGCTTTAGCCGAAGAAAATATGCTGTCCAATACCATATATAGCTACGGCAAAGGAATCAGCAAAAATATATGTCCATGTCTTTCATTTCTGCTCTACGAAGAATGGCGAGAGAGCTGAACTACAAATAGAATAATCTCAGCAAAGCCCACGGTTTAGGAGGAAATATTGAGAGCAGTGAAAGATACATGGGTTGTATGGAAGGATTTAGAAGAGGGAAGCATGGGGAGAGAAGACACATAATTTCGAAATGGTGAAACGCGCAATATATTTTTAGTGTATTGTGTCAGCTAAATCAGATGTGCGCATGTGCGAAATTTCAAGTCATTGACATTTAAATAAGTGAAATGTGAGATAAAAAATTGTGCTTCAAAAAAAACTTAATATTTATTAAATACCACATTTCTGGTACCTGCTTATACTGCACTAATTGTAACATCATTCGAGTACTGTCATGTAAAAAAAGTCAACAAATTTTAAATCGATTCCTTAGGTTTACAAAGAATTTTTATTTTAGTTACTTTTTATTTTTTAAATAAATACAACCAGTGGCGTACACAAGGGGTGTCCAGGGGTCGGACCCCAAAAGCCCTTGATTTTTTTTCCGATTGATTATAATTCTAAGTATATAGTACGTAAAATTTAATTAAAATATTTATTATAAATGATTAATTTTATTAATTAATGCTATATAATTCAATAATCAATTTTTTACTGTTTTTTGTTCTCGAAAATCGACAAAATCAAAAGGAGCATGATACAAGAATGGTAGACTTTCAACCCTAGACCCCCCCTGAAAAATTCCTGTTTGCGCTACTGGTTACAATTAGTAATATACATATGTGTATACATATGACAGAACAACAATATTAAGAGACAAAATAAAAAGCGATTTTTCTCGCTATTTTCATTTTCATTTCTATGTAGGGCGTTGGACTATTTTTTGTTTGTTTGTTAATGTTTATTCATTTTTTAATTTTAATTAATAAATTGATATTTGAAAAAATTGTATTAACATCAAGTGTCATTCACTACATATATATATATATATATATATATATATATATATATATATATATATATATATATATATATATATATATATATATATATATATATACGGAAAGAGTGAACCAATAGTTGGTTGGAATTGAAAAATTGTGCTTGGAAAAAAAATAATACTAATACTTATTAAATACAAAAATTTCTGTTACATGTCTTTACTGCACTAATTGTAAGGCCATTCGGGTGTAACTGTATTGTGATAAAAGAATTTTAGTATTATTTGTTGCTTATGTATACATATGGGAAAAAAATTAAAGTACTTAACATATTATTATGATTAAAGATTAATTTTTTATTGCTGCATGTTACATTCATTGATCATGGTCACGAGCTCGTGGCTGGTGTGTCATAAGTTCGAGTCCTGTTGCCCCTGAAACCCACGATGTAGAGGGACTGATATCAGTTTCTCCTCGACGTTTGTTATGTTTCTTCGCAACAGGCATTTCGAAGTCACGTATTTATTTTTATGTATAATAATCCAAAACGTCTTCTTATGCGCAATTTTTGTCTTTTTCCAGGTGAAAACGGCATGTGGTCATCCAAGGCGTGCTGCCCGGGATGTTTCCGAACCCGATCCCCTTCAGTCCGGTACCGTGCCCGGCCGTATCGTATCTGTCCGATCAACCGAAGACAGTTCTGTACGCCCGTCTTCAACAAATTGTTCAACGACTGACCGAGACCAAAGGCCATTATGCAAATCTAGCCGACACTGTGTGCAGCGATGAAACGTGGGCCGTGAGGGAAGAAGGTCAATGTTGGAACGGGATTTCTGTCGGACAGTAAGTACCTATTTACATTGGCTTAAGGCGCATTCATAATACAGTGTGTCGAGTAATGTATGCGGTAGACATTCTCCTAACCGGCCGTTTTCGGTAGAGGAAGTGATTTATACGTCACTGGGTCGCGAAATACTTGTCTGTAACCCCCACCCCCTTTTGAGTATAGATGAGGGGCCTACCTCCCTTTTTGTTGTTTTTGCTACCATATGGTTGTATCATATTAAAGGGTTTTTTTTAGGGGAAAAAAAAAAAATATTTATTTGGGGTGGAAAAAAAAAAAACGTTTAACCCTTTATCAAACCGAGGGTACTTATAATACCCTCACTTTAAAAAATAGAACGGGGGTTTTTAAACCCCAAATGACCTTCGGACCATTCGGGAAAACATTATAATCTCGCTGGCCGTCAAAAAAAATTTGTCATTTATATCGATTTGGAAACAAAAAAATTTATTGGGGAAAAAAAAAAAAAAAATAATTATTATTATTTTTTTTTCATTATTTTCATGTATACGACATAGGTAAATAATAATGCAAGATAAAATTTTTTTAAAAAAATATTACAGTTGCCATTTTTTTGAAAATTACGGAGCTCCTTTTAAATTATTTTCGTTTACTT
Organism: Trichonephila inaurata madagascariensis; assembly: GCA_019973955.1. Lineage (NCBI taxonomy): Eukaryota > Metazoa > Arthropoda > Arachnida > Araneae > Nephilidae > Trichonephila > Trichonephila inaurata. The sequence goes on along the minus strand of BMAV01017938.1, from coordinate 211,381 downwards.
TTTTTTAAAATTTGATTTTTCTGTTATTCTCAAACGATTTGTATACATTCCCCTTTATCTTAACCTTTCCGAAAAATTTTTTAAACTTTAAAAACATCTCTGACTTTTTGGGCATTTCAAACAAAAAGGAGGGGGGAGAAAGAAAGCCCCCAAACAAGGGGATCTTTACATCCATAGAAAAAGGATATCATAAACAATACGGAATTTTTTAAAAAATTTTTATTTATTATAGTAAAATAAATTAACTGTTTTAAATAAAATTTTTTTTAAAAAAAGGACGTTTTTTTTTGGTTTTTTTTTTGGGGTTTGGAAATAATTTAATTTATATATATAAATTTCCCTTCAAAAAATTTCAAAATAAAAAACTTTAAAAAACCTGATATTTCAAAATTTTTATAAAAGAGCCGCGGGCCGTTTTTGTATGGAGGGGCCCCATGCGGGCCGCGTGTTAACCCCCGCATAGAATAACATTTTTTAAAAACTCTGACGATGCCCAAAGGGAAAATCCTTTTAAATCCCTCTTTCCCAAAATAAAGCAGCACGGGGTTTTAGGGACATTTGCGGAAGGCGTGGGTTTTTTCGAAATTGCGTTTTTGCTGACGGCTTTTCAGCGGATTGGGGAAAATTGTATTTTAGTGCCAAAAATAGTTAATGCCAAAAAAATAAGATCTTTTTCTTTTTTTTTTTAAGGGAAAACAAAAAATTTTATTGTTTTTTTTTAATGAACAGTGTGTATAATTAATTTTTCCGTTGAATATCTTTTAATCAATTAATTAGCTCTAACGTTAAATTTCCCAAAGTTGGCATTTTTTTTTATGTTATCCCTTCTTTTCAATGTAGTGATTCGGAAAAAAATTATAAAAAAAACTCAGTAAATCATAATGCGGTAGATAAAGGGTTAATGAAAATGGAATAAATGTTAAATGCTTCTAATTAGTTATTACTCAACATTCGTATCCTGTAACGACTGGAGTAAATTTAATGTATATCTAGATCATGATTAAGTATGTTTGGTCCTTAAGTTTTCTGATATCCGAAAACGCGAAATAAATTTTGAATGTGTGTATGTATTTAATATTTGTGAGGCAGTAACGCACACCAAGGGAGGGGTCCCCGAGTCTGGACCCGCCCCCTAGCCCTTGAATTTTTTCGATTGATTATAATCCTATGTGTTTAGAACGTAACATTTAATTAAGTATTTGTTATTTATAATTGTATTAATTAATGCTTATTCTTTATTCAATAATTTATATATATATATATTGCTTTTTGTTCACGACAATCGACAAAATCAAAAGAATATGTTTGACGATGTATTGGAGCATGATACGCGTGAATGGTGGACTTTCGACCCACCTCCCCCTTGAAAAATTTCTGTGGACGCAACTGGCGGTCGCCAACCTTTAGAACTTAATGTACCACTTTCGAAATCGTGATTTTGCAAAAGCGTATAAATGGATAATATTTGTTATTTAGCGTCACTTAGATTAGAAAATGTATATAAAATTGTTTTAAGAATAGTATTACAATAAAAAATTATTCAAGTGCCATATTTTGACAAAAATGAACACAGAATGACTAATTTTCAAAATATTCTCCTTTGGTGGAAAATGATTCTATTATAATAATATTTTGCCAGTATATAGTTCAAACCTCTCTACAGAGACTCAAGTAGAATTTTTGAAATATATAACTTAGAAGTGGGTTTATCCATATTTTGCGACAACAGAGGGGAGCAATTTTAAGAAAAAAACGCCGATAATTATATATATTTCAATGGGTGGTAACTCTGAAAATAATGTGAATTTTTCAAAAATCCTAGTTCAGACTCTCTGGTGAAGTCTTTACTTCATATAAGCACACAACATATTATTTTAGAAGCATTTTTTATAAAAGGAGAACATTTTGAAAAAAGATTATTCTAAGCTAATTTTTTTCCAAAATATTGTGTTCAAATATATTTTTTTTTGTCAAAATGTCCTTAAAACAATTTTATACATGTATTCTAATCAGTCTGACACCAAATATCATGAAAATGATCCATTTATGCGCGTTTTTTTAAAATCATGGTTCCGAACGTAGTCGGATATCTTAATGTTTAGTTTTATATTTTTTGATGGACTTCTAATGCGATTGACCACTGTATGACGGGCCACTACAACTACATTGCTGCTTTTTTTACGTCTCTATTTACATTTCCATATTACCAGAAAGGAACTTAACGAAAAACAAGGGACTAACCGGCTATGCAAAGGAATATCAACAAATTGAAGTGTTATGCCTCCGATTTAACACAGCTGTCAATTCTCATTTTCAAATGCCACTAGGTACATCTGCAAAAGTCACGAAAATGAGAAGAAATTTCGTTGAAAGTAGTAACTAAATTAATTTTTTAAGTATAGTTCATATATATTCCATAATACAGTTTGTAACCGAATCTTCATAAAAAATATATATATGAATAATGTCTCAATTTTTGTGTGCGAACCATCAAAATTTTTCACATGCAACCGCTTGGCGACCGCTACTATAAATAACAGCCAATGTTGATTGTGCGCATAGAATTTTAATATCTCTTAAAATGATTTGATTGTGTTGTGTAATGTAGCAGATACATATATGAAATTTGGCGATAAAAAGTTTAATCGTTAACTAAATTCCTTCTGGTTTTAAGATTTTAATGTTTTGATGTTAATTTTTGAGCAATATCGTATTCTTTTTTGCTGTCTACGCAGTAGTAAAGAATAGACCACATACACAAAATCGGAACATGTTTTTAGATGAAAAAGCTGATTAACATTAATATTATATTCTGAGTTCCCTTTTCTATCTAGAGATCAGCATATTTTAATCATTATTCATTCTTGTCTTGGTTGATCCATTTTTTTTCCTTCTGGTATTTAAATGTTCAATATTTCGTCTCTTTTTATCTTAATCCTAAATGAGTTTTCCCTATACATATTAAAGAGAAAAATTGTTGTGTAAGAAACATTTTCAAATTTTCGAAAACGTTTTGATGCAAACAGACTTTTTGAATTACAATGATGCGAAATTACATGAAAATTGAGGGCATTTCTCAGTCTGTAAAATCTGTTTAAATGTTTTAGTTCAAGGTCTTTTACATTTGGCAAAGATAACCGCAACCTTAAATGCAATATTCCTAATTATGACTTTAGGAGATGATTTCTGGTGAAAGCTTTTTTGTGTGGCTTGAGGTATTTTGAAACAATTCAACTATTAAATTTCTTTATGTCGGTGTTCCATTATTTTCATACTTCATAACTTAAGATATTATTTTAAAATGAATCTTAATGACTGTCGCGCAACAAATGTTTCACTATTGTTTGCCCTTTATTACTTTATTGCAAAATAAATGAGTGTTAATGTATATAAGAACACTCCTGAATTTTTTAAAAGTATGCTAGTGAAAAAGTCAAGTGCTTGAATTTGACTCAGAATTGTAAAAAGATTTATTTAACGTTATTACATTTAAAAAATAACATTTTCCGCGCGAATATTTTATGATATGGTAATGGTTTTATATTTAAACTAGAAATAGAAAAGTTATTTACCCCTTTTAAGTAATTCGCATACTCCTGTGGTAAGCTTTCCATAAATTTAAAATCTCTGCTCTAAAAAGCTTTGACATAATTTTTCAGTGAAAAATAAAAACCCGTGATTTGGGAAATATTTAGTTCTTCTGTATGCCGTATGCTAGGTTTAACTTCACATCATTAAGTATTAATGATCAGTGTATTAATTTATGTTCCCTTTCTCCCTTTAAAAAACTACACTTTGTGTGATTTGTATTCCGATTCACTCATTAAGAATTATTTTACACTTAAGATGAAACCTATAAGTTTGTTGCAACTTTGTCAAACTTTCTGTCCTTCATATCGACTATAAACACACGCTACAGGATGTCCGCATTGGTCAAGATTATTTTTTTTAAGAATTTGTTCTATTTTTTTCTTGTTTTCTCAAGATAGGCTGACTTCCTCGTTTGCTTCTGCGAAGAAAGCCTTTTTTTTTTCTCGAAGCTTCAGCAATGTCATTCGCCTTTTGTCTTTTCTGTTTTGTTGTTAATGCATTAATGGTTAGATTTAGCTTCTGGTATATTGGTTTTTCTGTAGTTATCTTACGCGTGATTTCTGTTCGAAAGAGTGTATATTAAATTTCTTTGTATTATGCTTCTGTGTGTGTACTTAAGCCTGCTTGATATTTTTCTCTGATTGATTCATGTAGGTTTGGAGTATTTCATTGTTTTTAAAAATATGATTTTTTTTTCGAGGGATTTTATAAAAGGTCCCCCCCCTTTCTAGGTATTTTTAAGAATTGGTACTGGGTTGGACGAGTTAGTTTTTTCGAATCTTATCCCCAATCTTGGGAGTTTAGATGACTGTATAACGCTTTCAAATTGTCCTTTTTAGAATTTAATCATTAAGTTAATGAAATATAATTGTTGTAGTTTAAAATAAGTTAAATATTACATTTGTGTGACAAAAATGACTTGTGTAGTGAGAGTGTAAAGTTGGATGAAAAAATCATGACTTACAAAAGCTGACAACACTTTACAAAGTTGAACTTTCATTTAACCTTATTTATATGACCTTTAAGAAAGTTTTTATTTGAATTTCGAGACTTCATAGCATAGCAGAAATTTTAAAAGCTATTTTATGTATATTACGAAATTCAGTAACAAAATTGTATTAATTTAATAATGATAATAGTAAACACTGACACATCGTAATTCTGAGGTTCGTTTCAATTCGATATTTATGAATTTCATTCAAAAAACTTGTTTAACTTTAATAACAAGCATTTAAAAAATTAAAATTTTTTTTAATAGTCATCTATTGAGAAACTACGTTCAATGCTTTAAAAAACATGTATCTTGTAAATTATTCATAATAGCATTTAACACTTCACAGAATCATAATCCAAGTGACTAGGTAAGAGCGAATAGCTAAAAGAGGGTGAGAATAGAAAAAAAATACATTTTTATATTCCCTAATCTCTTCCCCACCCCTTCTATTGTAAGGATGAAAGAAGGAAAGCACAAAGGGAAGTAATCCTTAAATAAATCAAAACTTCTTCTCCCTGACCGCATTACCATGTAATGATCTCGAAAAATCCCCATCCCCGTGAAAACTTTTCCCCACCCTTCATATATATGTATGTGTAATAGGGGAGGATCCATACAGGGCCGAAATTCTTTCATCTTTTCCTGTCTTACTGAATATTTGAAGAGATTCGCACATACTGGTGTGTACCTCTTCCCCTTGTGGGGAAAAGGATGGGGAGTTCCAAAGGTGTGTTCTATGGTAAAAAGTAAGGATACGTTCGCTAACCACACACGCACAAAAAAAAAAGTTGGGGAGAGAAAAAGGTGTTTTGATTGAATTTCGTTCTTCCTCCTCTTTATAGTGTTATCGTTTGCTTTGCATCATTCTGTTTTGTTCTGTTTCTTGCAAACAGAGGTGTGTGTGCTAATGACCTTTAAAAAAATAGAAGCGATGGCGAGATTAAGAACTGTAGTGGGCATCTTTTTATCAAAATCCCTTCCTCGATTTTTTAAAATCTTTCCTTTTGACGTGGGATTTTTCCCACTCTTCCTATATTTCGATGACAGTGGTTTTTGGTGCGCGTACCCCAGAGGGTACAGAGAGTGATTCTTAAAGGTACGCAAAAGATGTAGTCTAGTAATTATATATATTAAATGAGGTGCTTCTTGTAATTTTATTATTTTAATCTTAAGGGTACGCGATCAAAAAAATTTGTGACCACTGTTGTGTGGTATTGATAATCTCCTATTAATCATTTAACGGTGAATTTATTTTTCTCTCTCCTTCGTAGGTTAATACGTTCACTTATATTGAAACCATATTATTTTCTTAAAACCCAGGAATAAAAGAAAGACTTTTAAGAAATAATGATTTAGTGATTTGGACGTTAAGTCATGTTTCTGAATTAAATAAATCTCAAGATAACAAAATTTGTTTTAACAAATTCAAAATAATATCGTTACTCAACAACAAGTAATACAAAAAAATTTTTTTTTTCTGTCAATTCCTGCTTCGATCATAGAAAAGTTTTATTTTAGCTACTTTTTATTACAATTATTAGTTACAATTATTTTTATTACAATTATATTAGTTACAATTAATATAAAAATGTATATACATATTACAAAATCACAACATTAAATGGTGATTAATTTTTATTAATTATCATTAAAGTATCGTATTGTCATCCAAAACAATCGTGTGTATAAAATTTCAGTCCAACCGAATGCTTTAACGTGAGAAAAAAACCTTTTCAAGTTTTGACAAAGTGCCGAAAATATTTAACTGGCTGTATTTGTAATTTTTTAAAGAATTAGTTTTAATCAATTAATTTTTATTAATTATAATTAAATTATTGTATTGTCATCCAAAATAATCGTGTATATAAAATTTCAGCTCAATTGGGAGCTTTAATGTATTTTATTAACGATTGATAACTCCACCAAGATAAATAAATATTTAGAGAGTGTGAGCTAATAGTAGTAATTTAAAAAGGAAATTTTAATTGCTGGTTTAATTTTTAAGGGGAAACTGTGTTTCAGGAATTCATTTTCTTATTTCATACCTGTTATACATCTTACATGATCATTTCTCTCTTTTGTAGCATTATCTGCACAGATATGAGATTTTAAAATTTGTGGTGAAAAATATTCTTTCTTGAAGGGATTCTTGATTTGCTACTAGTTTTTCTAAGATTCATACATTTGCATGGCTTTATCGTTTTGCTATTTAAGCTATTTAAAAAATAAACGTTAAGAAAGAATGACACATGATCTAAAATTGTTAAAATACTTTAAGAAACTATGAGCTATCTGTCCTATTTTCATCAAAACTCGCAGATCATTATAGTATTTTAGTGGTCATTTTCTTAAATTGCAATCCCTAATTCCCCAAATACCTGTGGGATTGAATAATTAGTATTGTTCCGTGTTACTATGCAGTTATGCGAATACTTCCCACGCACGTTGTCGAAGTTAGAACAGTGAATTGAAATCCACCATTCTCGTCATTTTATCGTGGTTCAGAATTGTATAATCCGTTGCTGGTATTTCATTTCATGGTTGATCCAGGGTCGTATTAAGGCATGAGCCAGCTTGATTCGGGGCATCATTTGGGGCCTCGTCTCGTTCTCGACTAAGCCTTTGTAAGATCATGATTCGAATAATTTTAACGGTCGAATGTTATTTCCGGTTGAATTCTCCGAAAAACTGGGAATTTCGGATGATATGTCAACTGGCTATTTGTGATGACCGTCGTTCATGTAGGCCTATCACCATACTCATTAAATCAAAAACGGGCAGTCGGTCGCATCGATTTGTGTGATTGTAAGTCATGCACACATTTATTTGTTTCTGGTTACTGTTCGAGTATTTGACAACATATGCTATGTAGTGAGGCCCACTGGTCGAGTGGTAGCGTATCGCGCTTCCACACCACCGGTCCGAGTTCTATTCCCGGGCTGGGCAAGGTAAACTCAACTTTTCATCCCTACTGCAGTGGGTCGATAAATGAGTACCAAGCTTGCTTGGGGACTTAAGCACTGGGATCACGCTTCAGACTGACCACCTGATCGGGACATCTGCTCATGCACCTCAGCGCCCAATGATCATGTATACTGGGATGGACACAGTAGGCCCTGACTCTCATGGGCTGTTGCGCCACTGAGTTTGATTTTATGCTATGTTCTATCTACTTTTAAGGGTCATAGATGGGGCCTACATTTGTATAGGAGCTGAGGGCCTAAGTAAGTCTTAAGTCGTCCCTGGCCAAATCAAATCATAAAAATAACCTAACAAACAAGTATAAACTTTGTTTCCATTTTCCCATTCTTGTTATTTTGTTTTTGTAATTGCTAACAAACATTGATTAGTTCATCCGTTGCGGGAAGGATATGTTTATTTTTGTTACATAAAAACAATTTTTTGTTTGTTTATACTTCAAGTTAATTGCGCCGAAATGATTTGAAGTAAGCATTGTGTTATTTTTCTTCGTTCGCACTCCAAAACAACGTTTCGTTCTTTGATTAAAAAAAACTAATTATTCGTAAGCGTTTCATTAAATCTTATTCGCCTTTGTGCTGCGTAAAATTTTTCTGCCAACTAAGAAATCATTTCCATCTTAATTATGAGCCCTTCCTTCAATTATTTAACAAAATGAATATTTTTTAAAAATCGCCTGAATTAATCCTCCACTTGAATTTCGCGACAAATTACACCAATCGATATCATTAGCGGAACCGAAATAAAAACTTCTACTTCGGCCGTTGTCTACGGGTCGTCGGGTAATGATTCTACACAATAAACCTTTCAACAATGCTCCTGACGACAGAATGCAATTCGGTCCACCCCCGAAGTTTCACCCCTACGCTGCTCCTTCAACACTGATTTCTGGTTGAATTGGTTTCGCCCAATTAAAGTAATTGATTACGGAATCCTGAAGAAGTGAAGGGAAGTGAATGCGGCGCCTTAACATTGGAGACGGGGTCATTGAGCATATACTTCATTATGGTACAAAAACGTTATGAATTAAATAAAGTGAAATAGGAGATGTTGATGGGGTTGGGCTTCGGATATAATCGTTTTCTTCGTAATGTTGTTGTAAGAAATGATATTTAATGTATGAAATAGTTCCTTTTCGTTATGGGAAAATGGGACACGAGGTGGCGCTTTTATTTATGGAGGATAAATCTGTTTACTGCTTGCTTTCAGGGAAGAAACAAACTGTATTCGAAATGAAACATTCCTCTTCAAATTCGATTTTTTATCGAAGTAGAGCATGATCTTTTATCCTCTTTTAAAAATATTTTTAATGCTTTTTTGCATTAATGAACTATAAGAATGGTTCCATTTTTGTTTTTCAAACTATTTTTTGGTTTTATTAATTGAATGAGGATGCATCTTTCAGTATAAACTAAACTCAGTGGCGCAACAGCCCATGAGAGGCCGCGGTAGCCGAGTGGTATAGGTATCGGATCGAGGCATGCCTTGTCACGAGTTCGAGCCCAGTACCGCTAAAGACCCGCCGTGTAGGGCAGCGATGCAGTTAAGTCTGTTGAGAGCTGAAACGTCCTCCCATTGGTGTGGTGTGGTAGTTAGGAGAGGGGGATGCCAACTCAGGTGTCGTCCACGTCACTTGACCATGGTTCAAAATTACGTGGTCCGTCGCTAAAAGCCCTCGTGTAGCTGAACAGTGCGACGTTAATATTCAATCAGTCAAGCAAGAGCTTATGAGAGGCAATACTGTGCTATTCAATATACATGACCATTGGGCGCTGAGGTGCACCCTATCAGGTGGTCAGTCTGAAGCGAAACCCCCAGTGTTTAGTTCGCAAGCAAGCTTTGTATTCATTTATCGACCCACTGAAGGGATGAAATGCTGAGTTGACCTTGCCCAGCCCGATGATAGAACCCTGGACCTGTGATGTGGAAGCGCGAAACCCTACCCCTCGGCAACTGAACCTCTATTTTTTCAATAAAATTGCGTGAAATATCTCATTTGTCATAATTTAACCCCTCAACTGCTATGCAATTCGCTCTCCAATGCCACCGTTTTTTCACATAGGTGGGTGTGTGCGGTGTATTGGGCGGGAAAGAAAAGGCCCAAATGAGTAAATATTTCTCTGAAATAAGTAAATCCTTCCCAAACACTGTCAAGATCATTTTATTTTATTCCCAACCCTTCGGAACAGTTTTACTGATAGCAACACAAAGAAAACAACCGTGTTTTGGAAAGACGTATTTATACGTCCGGGCACTCAGCTCACTGGTTGTGTGAAACGGATATATACGCCGGTGACCGTTACGAGGAAATAAACAATTTCTTATGTCATTGCAATTCAAACGTGTTATAAGTATTTTATTTAAGTTTCTATTATTTCTGGTAAATATAACTTATATAAAACTTTTATTACAAGCGTTAAATGTGGGTTATATACAAAGTAAATGGGTGTAAGAACATAAAACTTTTCAATTTTATGCAGCCAGCTTTTAAAAAAGAATTGTAGAAGGATCCTGTCATGTTTTGAATAAAAACGTATTTCGCTGGCAAATTCTCACATCACATTTCTCTTGTCCAAAATGGCAAGATAAGGAGGAAAGGGACGAAAAAATGATGTATTCATTTTTTTCCACGTTCAGTTTCGGAAAAAATCCCTCCCTATCAAATGATCATCGAGCTCCGTGGCGTTTTTTTGTGGGGCTGTTCCTTGAGCCCCAGCACAACAAGATGAGTTCTTCCCCCCTCCCATCTATATTCTTCACCGTCGTTGTCCGGGAAAAGGTCATAATCGATGAGATTAATCGATTAAGTCACGTTCTACGCGATAATCATCATCGCTTTCGGCTGCGAATGGGATTGGGTGAGATTTTCTTTCTTTTCCCTTTCCCGCCCGCATCTGAGATTTTACCCGCGCGCGGAGAGGGATTCGGGATAATGTTCTTCCGACTTGATGAGGGTGGAAATTTTCTTTTAGAAGAATGAGTGGATTTTACTTGACTTGTTCTAATATGTATTGTTTAAAATATCTGTCTGAATGTTTAATTTGAAAAAGTGACGTTTTTTTTTTTTTTAAATTTATTTTCTTATTGACAAAATTTTGAATTTATGTTGAAAAATGTTCCAACTGAGGATTGCTAATCATTACTGATAAAAGTAAAATTGCAAAATATATATTGTCTCTGGTCATTTTTGTGTTATAATTAATTAACTTTAATTAATAATTAATATAATAATATAATTAAAAATTTAATAATTGGGTAAATATTTTTAAGTATTAAAATTCTTCAAAAAGTTCTTCAAAATTAGAAATGTATATATATTTTTATACCATGCGGTACTCTTAAGTCAAGTACTTTTTACTTACCTATGCGCGTTATTGTTCTGGACAATAATATAATTTTTAAAAGAAAGTTTCTAGAAAAAGCAAAAGTTGGCAACATCGAAACTCATGAACTGATTGACAGGAAACACGTGATTGCAGTTATGTGACAATGGCATCATGAATTTTGCCTATTGATGAAGACGACACCTGAGCAGTTTTTTCCTTTCTTCAAATGTCCACACAACGCCAAGGTGGAGTTTCGAAACATCTAGCGTGCAAAAGTCATCTACGCGGCGGGTCTTCGGTTATCACCATGATTCCAACCTTAGATTTGAGAATTTTTAAATTAAGACGCCTCAAGAAAGTATTTGAATTATTTAACTGCTTTCATCTTCCCTCCAGCTTGATAATGGTTTAACTATTTTCTGGGCAGTTAGAAATCGTCTGCTATGTTGCACCGCAACTTTAAAATTTCTTTTAATATACCCCCCTTCCTTTCAAGTACCCGCGACTACCCTTTTCGCAAGATTCCTATGGGAATGAAGCACTTCAAGCTGATACGCCATTTCAATCTTTTAAAGCCACGAACTAAGAAATCCTTTTCGCAGAATTCACGCAACTGTAACTGTAGTTATTTGCGCTTTACTGACTGCATCCCTGCTCTTATGCATGATTTACCGTTTTCTCCCCCTTGCAGACAGGAGCGCTAAGCTAAGAAGGAAGCCATGTTAACTAAATATGTAAATGCGTTAGCTTAGTGGACATGGCATGAAGGCGTAGTGCCTTAAACTTGTAACCTATTAACTACTTTGAGTGGGAAGTTGGTTCTTTGAAGGTTTAGAACTTATATGAAGAGTGAGAGAAAGCTTTATGGTTCTTGAAGTTTGAAGAGATTGGGTTTCGAGCTTTGTCAGATGTGTTCGTGTTTAGTTTTGGGGAAGTTTGTGTTCTAAGTAATTGTGTGTGATTAAATGCGTGTTTTTTTTAAATTGAAATTAGAAATATACAAAATATTCCGTAGCATAAAGTTCAGTAGGACGATAAAAACATTATTCCAAAAGCAATGAAAAATGGGAAGAAAAATCATGTACTTGTAATTGCATTTATATATATATATTTCATTTATGTGATGACAAGTAATATAAAAAAAAATTAAATCAATTCCTACTTAGTTTAACAAAGAAAAACTTAATTTAGTTACTTTTTATTAATTAGTTACAATTAATATAAATATATATATACTTATGAGACAGAATCACAACATTAAGAGACAAAATAGAGAAAGCGATTTTCCATTTTTCTTTCTGTATAAGGTGTTGGACTATTATTTTTGTTTGTTGCTATTTATTCATTCATAAATCACATTCTCAGAAATTAGACCGTCCCAGGTAGGATTCGAACCCATGACCTTTGGATTAGTAGCCCAGCTCGCTATCCATTGCACTACAGGGACACTATGAGCGAGTTTATATATATGTGTGTGTGTGTGTTTTCGGGTGAGTGAGTGTATATTAATATCGCACTCTTCAGCTACACGAGGGCTTTTGGCGACGGACCTCTTTATTTTGAACCATGGTCAAGTGACAAGGGTGACACCTAAGCTGGCACCCCCTCTCCTAACTACCACACCACACCAACGGGAGGACGTTTGAACTCTCGACCGATAACGTGCATCGCTGCCCTACACGGCGTGTCTTTAGTGGTACTGGGTTCGAACTCATGACATGCCTGTTATGATCCGATACCTTGACCACTGGGCTACCGCAGCACCATATATGGTGTCGGACTATTATTTTTGTTTTTTACTTTTTATTCATTTTTTAATTTAATGAATTAATATTTGAAAAAAAAACTGTATTAACATCAAGTGTCATCTACTACAAGTTTTTAAAAAATGTATTTGAACTTGAATGAATGAATAGAAAGTATTTTTATTAACGATTGAAATTTATATATATATATATATATATATATATATATATATATATATATATATATATATATATATTCATATATTCAAACAATTATGCATTTTGTACCAGAATAAATCGTTTGCTCAAAAAATAAAAATTATTTTTCATATTTTTATCGGCTTCAATTTTAAAAAGTTGTTCGGTTTTATCCCCCTTCGTAGAAGCTAGAACTCTGAATTTCCAACATTTATTTAGAATATCCCCGTATTAATATCACTTTGGATGGCAATTTATTTTTTACGTCTTTCCTTGTACCATTTTCATAAGTTGATTTTCTAATGTAATTTAAAGGAACATTACACTCATGTTCCGTTTCGTTGTATAAACAATTGATTATGAGATGGTTCAGTTTGTCTGTAGGTAAACATTTAATTAAGTTTTATAAAATTTACCTGTAAATATTTAATTAAGTTTTATAATTTTGCCTTTAAATAAATATTTAATCAGACTGGGTAGCTAATTAATGTATAACATCATTGACTCAAATGTTTACTTGTGGACGCCTTAATTCTGTTACGAGTACTATGTGCATTTCCTTTGTCATGGCATCATTACTTACCTTACACCTTATTTATATGGCATCTAAAATTATTAGAATTTTTTTTGCTGTAATGTTAATTCGACTAGCAAATTAACAGTGGATTATCTGTAGTTTGTGTTTCGAACCTTAAGACTTTTAATTCATTTTATGGAAAGTTGGTAAATTCGTTTCCCGGTTTTCAAGTAGTGGGGAGGGAGAGATAAAAAAGGCATTTTTGTACAATACGTGAATTATATTGTAGAAATCTTGCAAACATCACGCAACTTTCTATTTCTATTTAACAAAAATTTCTATTTTCTTTCATCTATGATGTAAAATAGCAGTAGATACTGGTATTTTCCAGGATTTATTAAACATGTTATAAGCTTCAATAAAAAGCAATTATATATCTTAATAATCTTAACCAAATTGAATTCCCAAGTAAATTAGACTGAAAATATGCTACAGAAAAATCGTAATATTCGGGAGAAAATCCTAGAACGGCACACCCGGTATTAACGAAGCCAAGATCAAGATTTTAAATTATCTGTGAAAAACCACAGAGAGAGAGAGAGCACACGGTAACGTTGAAGCTCAATTTTAGATCAACACAGCCTTTTTAAAGAAAACGTTTTCAGAACTCCACGCATTACCACATTGTTGCCAACTGATTTTGTTCTTTACAATAAATAAAGCTTGGTTGGGTTCTTAAGTTTATTTTAATTCACAGCAGTGATTATGACGAAATCGACACTTTAATTGGTACCCTGTTATTCACAACAATCTATGACCAAGCCTAAAAAACATTTCATGGCAAAATTGATACATTTGATTGCTTGATTGATAGAATTTCCTGTTAAATTTTTTGCACATTGTTCTCCAATAATTGAATTTCTTAGTGCAATGAACTATGAGACCGGGCAACTCAAAAAGGCTGGTAGGCTGCAGGTTGAGTATCACTGTTCTAAACCGAAATGATATTCCATGTGTATAACAAAAAAAATTAACATAATAGCTTCGTGATTAGGGTAGAATCAATGCTTTCCGTGGTGATTCATCTATATGTAAAGTCAAATGAAATGTGAAAAAGTTTGAGAAGCGAATGCTTCGTTGGTCCTGGTGATACTCTTGTATGTCTATTGCCATTTTTGTGTTGGAAATTCTGATTTTATATTTTTATAGTAATATTTACATCATTCATCCTTAGTGATGCATATTTTGTAACGTACATCCATAGTGAAACGTATATCCTAATCTATTCTTGAAATTGGCAGATTTTCTAAACATGTTTTTCTCTCCTCATTTGTTAGATAAAAGCAGGGGTGGGCAAACTTTTCCAGGGTACGGGCTACTTCCAATTTTTTCAAGGTGTTGCAGTCCACCGAGTGGCGTAGGTGTGGTGAGCTAAGAAAAATTTCTACAATATGTATTATAACTTAATAATAAATGGAAATGCGCTTACCTACATAACTACAATAAAATAAACTTACATTTTTAAGACCAGGCTTAAAGGAAAATGCAAGATGCAAACATAATAATAAACACACATATACTGTGACGTCTCAACGACCTCCTTTCTCTAACATAACCTCTGTGTTCTTTGACGGCCACGATTAATGGCAAATCTTTTCCAACCCAAATCCAAGAAGTGAAACGAAGGATAGATGCAAATAAGATAACCTTTAAAAGGACAGAAGTTTTAGTAAGCGGGATGGCAATTTAGAGAAAGTTCAGTTCAGAGAAGTGTAAAGTGACGGCTTACCTAAGAATCACTAAAATCTCGCCATTCAACCAAGGTACATACCATTGTACGCCAGCTTAGAGGAATATCTGAAGTGGATTGGACGTTACGTAGAAACCAAGGTAGGAAGATTATATTCTGAATGCGAATATATTAAGATTGAGAGTAGGCGGATATAGTATAATTATATTGATAAGTGATCTAATTGCGCGATCTGGGTTAATTAAGGCTACGTGTTTTGGTTTATTCTCACTTAATATAAATTTGTTCGATATATAAGTAATTTAAGTTAAATTCTTAATAAAAGTCATATTAAGAATTCTAAAATGTCTCATCATTTCGAGAATCCCACACCTCTAACTTACGCTGAAACCCCACGATATGGTCAACGAAGATCGACTATGTCGCAATACTAATATCAAATGATGCATTTATTATATACGAAACAAATTCAAAATATATTAAAAAACAAAACATTTTCGTCTTATGTTAGTGCTTATAGTTAAAGTAGAAAATTTAGTTTGCATACTGTCAACCAATCTTGAATATTTCGGTATAATTACTAACTGCTAAACTTCAGGTGGTCACCCCGAAATGTCTTGGCTGTCCACCGGTCGACCACGATCGATTTAATGCCCAACATTGGATAAAAGCATGTTACAATGCCTCTATGAATAGAAAATGCTTAGATTAAAAAGAATAGAATAAAAAAAATTCGATGTGAAGAATGAATATTTTTCCCATTCTACAGTTATAAAAACTCATCCTCCAGATTTGATGAGAAATAAAAAATGCTTCTCTTTGCAGAACGTTTATTAAAGTTCGGCTTAGCAAATATAAGAAGTGAAGCTCATTTCAAAGAATAAGGACTTCATGTTCCTTTTTTCAAAGAAAAAAAAGAAAAATGTTCTAACTTTTATTCTCGCCATGTGCTTAAATAACCACTCTGTTCTGGAACATGTTTTAAACAGTGATACTACCTCTTCAGGTTTGGAATAACGCTAAAGAAAATATTCTCCTGAAATAGAAGAAAAAATAAATATAAAAGTTTCATTTTCTACGGTGGCAGCATCGTTGAACTTTTATATATATTTTTTTTCCTCGAGAATAAAAATAAGAATCAATTTTTCTCTTCTACTCGAAACTACATATGCAGGAAAAGACAAAAGAGGAAACTAGTGGTATGAAGAAGAAAAAAAATTCGTTGAAACCTTGAAAATAAATTTTAATAATAGTTCCTCTTTTAGAAGATACTTGCAGGAAAACAAAAATGGTTTCTCTTTTCTTTTTTTCCAGGTGAAGGTGAAGTTAAAAATGAAAAACAAAATCACCAATACGGCTACAGAGATGGTAGACAAATGGTTAAAATCGTATGCGTTCTTATTTTGGTTGTTATATTTATTCTTGTGGATGAAATATGGTTCTGGGAGTCTTAGGATTATTGTCTGGCTTAGTTTTTAGTTTAGTTCGTGTCTTCTCGCTCTGTGTGTTTTCTTTTTCTTTTCATACAACGCATCCAGATGCTGAGTATTATTTCAAAATGGCGGAGGTTTTATTATTTCCTAGTATGCGAGATTCTACATTCATATATTCTAAAAGAAACACAGCATTGCATTCTGGGAAGCAGTATAGATTTTCAAAGTAGTCAAAACGAGTAATGGTATATATTCTTTTTCATGACTTTTTTACGCCGCGGAAGTCGAGAATACAGTTGTTTCTTCTGGAAGTTCTCCAAGAATTGTTTCCCCCTATTTCTTTTTTACTCTATTAACCTTATTCATGGACAAATAAGCTGAATAATAATGTATCCTTACCCCTGCTTTGTTCGTTTAGATTTTAGTGTATTGTTTATGGTTACCACCAGATGAAACCCATTCATTTTTGCGTGTGGTGTGTACATTACAAATAGCATCGTTGCATTTTAGAATTTTCTTGTTTGTTATTGAACTTTTTTTTAATGCAACCAAATGGGTGTTTTAAGACTCTTTGAGGCCCTGGGCCCAGAGAAAACAAGATTTTTTGAGGCTTTGAGCCCTTATGCAAAAGTAGACCCTACTCGAGATCTTTAAAAGTAGACAGTATTTTGCATGCCTTGTCAAATACTCGTTCAAATAGTAATTTTATTCAAATAAATGTGCACGACTCACAATCTCACAAACCTAGGCACAAACCAGCTCGACCGATGGCCGCATTTCGACTTAATGAGTTGAATGATAGTTTAGGGGCCTAGGCCTAGACAACTGTCATCACATAAAAATGCAATCTTACCACTTTTGCCAGTTGGCATGCAGTTTGAAATTCCTCGTTTTCCGGAGAATAATATTTGACCATTAAAATTATTTGGATCATGATCTTATTAAGACAAAATCGAGAACGAAATGAGGCCCACCTCCATTATGGCGAGGACCGGGCCCAGTTGGCCCATGTCTTAAGACGTCCCTGGATGCAACCCATCCCTACGAGTAGAATATTAGCTTTATTAAATCGAGATGAAAAACTGAATTTGAAATCAAGTAGATCTGAAAGTAATCATTTGTTTAATTTTTTTTGAAAAATAGTAGATTTTAGTTGGACACAATACCATTCAATTGACAAAAATTTACCAATTTATCAAATTTGAAACGTTATCGAAATTCTACAAGTGGAACAATAAGTATGAATCCAGTGTTAGTTTTTAATTAAATGGAGAACACACGATTCCATTTATCACGTGACCATTATGGATTTAGCCCATTCTGTGCACTCTGGTAAAATAACAAAGCAATGATATTATAAAATACAAACATCTTTTTTTTCCTTTTTTTTAAGGGGAGTTGGAAACCTCTCTCTCTCTCTATACCAGCAATGCTAAATTGGCAGTTTTCAATGTACCTTTTCTCAAAATTTGTTATATGTACATGCTTGAGTTTTTTCATACAATTAAAGTATACCTCTCTCATTATACTGAAATGAGCTTTTAGCTAATTTTGAATTTTTTAATAATTTATGAAATATTTTATCAAACCTTGCGAAATTTAATCCGTTTTTCACATAAAAATTTGTAAAAAATAAATTTTTGAGTTTTTTACAAAAAGCTCATTTTAGTATATATTAGCTATCATTATAAATATATCATAGAAAAATGTACATACCTGTGGACAGTAGTTCCTCAGAAAAGGAACATCGAACATCAAAATTTACGTTTTGTGATAAATTGATTGTAATTTATTCAGTGAGAATTCTAATCGGCTTGGAAATAAAAAAAAATAAAAGGCTCAATTTACAATAAAAGATACTTGTTTTGTTTTATATCAGACGTTCAACTTTTAGGCAAAAACGAAGTACTTTGTTTACATTTTTCGCTATTCATATGGGTGTGGCTCAGTTTCAACTATTGTTTAAAAATATGTCTTAAGGGCTTTTAATTACCCTAGAGTTTAAAGTGAGGTATTTTTAGAAGGGTTAAATCTATACAATTTAAAAATGTAAGAATCTCAAATTGTCAAAAAAAAATCAGATTTTTAACTTTCCAACACCTCTTAAGTAAATATATTTTGATTTTTAAAAAAACCGACTGATATATTATTATCTTTTTAATAAGTCAAGATGGCGAAAATAATTGTGATAAATTTTGTTTTGTCAAAAGATTATAACATTTCCCTCTGGATATCTTACCATTTGAAAAGTTATATGCTAAAGCTATAAAATTTGTATTTAGATTAAGAATGTTCAAAGATAAATTCAACGAAATTTAGATACATTTTCATTTATCAGGATCAAGAATTTTGTTCTAAAATGAATTGTAATTTATCTATTTTTTTCTATTGCACAACTCGTCAAAATGTGTAGCTTTCATTTTTATAACCCCAACTTATACATTTTGTATATAATCTGTCTAAAAAATAATCTTGACCTCAGTCGCATGGCTGCAAAAGTTGATGAAAATTTATATAAATGGTGATGTCCACCCATCAACAACTGATGTCCATGATACAGACAGCAGCGACACACCCCATATTTTAGCTGAGGTATCTTGTAATAAAAGTGCGAGGGAGTGTGAGATTTTTACGATCCTTGTCCCCTTGATAAAGAGCCTGGTTTCTTTGATGACCCTTAATAGAACATTACGGTCCTCGCATCCTACTACAGAGAAAAGGGCCGTTGTAAACATCGCTTGCGCCTTGTGGAATTGACAGCAAAACTGTACCGCTATTTTATGGCCCTTCGGCCTTGAAAGATCTAATACTATTTTTTTTCCTCAGATGCTATTAAAAACTGACGCCGGCGTGATGCTTTTCGTGACACCATTGACATTTTACCATTTCCGGCGTATTTTTAAGCCGGTTTCGAGATTCAGTTTCTCACATCTCGGAAAACTTTGTAGAATTTTTCTTTTATCCAAAATTTGCATATATTTTATACAGATTTGTGTTCGGTTAATAATCTTGGAATATTTTGAAAGTATGTAGTACTCTGCAAAAGAATTTAACTATATTTTGTTTTGTATTGGGAATGAATTTTAAATTTTGAGTATTTTAGTTTTATTTTATACTCCATAACTTTACTTTTGGGATGGTTGAATATGTATATGAATATGGATGCGTATGGATATGAATATGGGATTATAATGCTGTAATATTTTCTTTCTTATGTTCATTATATGAGCTAAATTCATGTGACGTCATAGTCACATGATGCATGCAATCATGCGTTTCCAGCCAATCAGTTAATGCACTTAGCTGTTGCCAACTTTTGCTTCTTACAGAAACTTCAATTTTAAAAAGTACTTCATTTGCCAACAAAAGTACATGTATAATATATTTTTTAATTTTATAAAAACCTTTTGAGGAATCTTAATATTTTAATATCATAACCCAATTATCGAACTTGAAACTTATTCTAAATTTTACAAGTGGAATATAACATGTTCATGTTTGATGTCAGTTATGAATTCTGTGAAGAACACGTGGTTGCATTTTTATCACGTGACCGTCATGAGTTTAGCCCTTTTTCAAACTCTTTGCTGAGAAAAACGTTTTAACTGTGTACTTTTGAAAAATGCTTTGTGATCTTAATTAATCTAATTAACTAACCATACTGACGTAAATTTCTGTGGTATGAAATTCATACATTAGATTCTGTTCAAGGCTTGCTTCGAAATTATATAAGGTATTTCATTTTTTGAAACATTTTTTCCCCATTGGGTATTAAAAAGTAACATCTTTCCATCCGTCAAGGCAGCACTTTTTTCAGTTTCTTAGTATTATATATTTACCAGGAAATATTTTCATCGAGCACTCGCACATCAACACGATAGCCACTCTACAGGCATCTCTTTCACCAGGAATCATAAAAAATGTATTTCCTTCTTCTCTTCCTTCGGTCTTTCTTGCTGTCTGATTGATTACAACACCAAAAGAAGAAAGTCGGGATTTCCCCAAAACAATCCCTCCGATTTCACCAACAGCCCCAGAAACACTCGACATATCGCAAGTCCACTACATTTGTGCTCATTTTCTAGACTCGTCTTATTTATGAAACCTTGCTATCTCGTGTATTAGACTGTCGGCCACTATCCAAGTTTCCCATTAACGGGTCGTGACCCATTCCACGTCTAATGGTGATTCCGAGCCTGCCCTTTAATTCTGCAAACACGCAACACCCCGTTTTAATTTACGGGCCACACGGTTTAATCTTAAGTGTGGGATTTCTTATCCCTAAAACACGTGAGTTTCTTTCGATGGGAACATTGGAGGGGTGGCATTTGGTTGAATTTGGTTTTTATTCTACTGATGGAATGCCTTGGAAGATATTGCTTCCCAGGGATTAATACGTACTATTTTTTTTATGTAGGTGAAATGATAATGTAGTGCTTGGGGGATTTTTGGCGACAAACTTGCTCGCCAAAGATCATGTCATTATTTTAATGGTCGTTTCTTTCCGGAGGTTTAATTAAAAGTTTTTTAACATTAGTTTTTCAATTATTAATTTTCAAAATGTGGGGTTTTTATATATATATAAAAACAATTCTGGGGTACTTATTTTGTTAAGTTTACGTTTTAAAGAAATTCGCTAATACAAATCCCCTACCCCTTTTTTTTTCCATGGTAAAAATCATATGAATGAAAAATTAGAAGTAATAAAGTATTTACTTATCAAAGAATGTGTGCAAATTACGAGACATTTTTTTAAAATCATCATTAATTGGTTTTGGTCACGAGCTCGTTGCTAGCGTGTCATGAGTTCGAACCCAGTACCACTGAAGATCCGCCGTGTAAAGATGGCTGATGCACGTTAAATATGTCGTGACTTAGTCCTCCCATTGGCGTGGTGTGGAAATTTAGACAGGGGGTTGCCAGCTCAGGTGCCGTCCACGTCACTTGACCATGGTTTAGAATTAAAAGGTCCGTCGCCAATAGCCCACGTGCAGCTTTATAATGCGACGTTAACTCACTCTTTTTGTATTTACTGTTTATGAAACCTATAATAATAAAGCCCATAATGTAAAAAATACCGAAATGTTATTCCTTATCTGTTTTCAATGAATAAAAATAGGTAATGACGGAAAATGTCTTGGCTTAAGAATAAACGTCAACAAGATGCTTAATTGATTTTATTCGAAAGATAATTTTGTATTGCAAATGTTTCATTCTTTCTCTCTTACTCTATGTACTCGATACAACAACAAATGACAGTATTAATAGAAATATTACTAACTCATTCCGTCGACATTCTCGCATCCTTCGAAATCCTCTTCCGCAATCCTAATTTTCCCCAAAGAAAAAAAGAACCAAAGACATTTCCACCATTCATCTTCCTTCCATTCCGTTCAATTCCGAAGCTCCACGAACACAATTTACGAGAACCCCCGAAACAAACCCGACCCCACTCGACGCCCTTCCGAACATTGATTCTTTTTCGTTTTCGTGGGGTGGCTAAGGCAGGGCAGGGGGTTGTGTACGGTCGGATGGACAACGCGAAGTGGTCCCTGGGGCGCCGCATCGATGAAGATGGAGGGCCGCCTCTGTCTTGCGGCTGTGCTGGAACAAGGGCTTGCTGAGAAAAATTCTACGAACATCTAAATTGACTCTTGACAGATAACGACCGGTGCTGTTTGTTGGACGTACTTTTTCCTTTTTCTTTTCTTCTATATGTCGTTTCTGTATTTTTTTTTTTGTTTCTCTAATCCTACCTGAGAGTTAGGTTTACGATGGCTAAGGCAACATCCTCTGGAATTAATGAGAGAAGTGCGGGTTTTTATGGGTGTTTGATGGGGCGTAAATTTAGTCGTCGCCCCCAAAGTAGGATTGAGAACGTGTTGTCCGATGTATCAGGAACGTTCTGATTAACGTTGAAACTTAAGAGATTTAAATCAAGCATAACCGACCTTGTTTACTCTTTTATGGAGCTCGAGGGTTATTAATGTAAATATTGGCATTACATTTAATTATGGGGTTTAAAAAAGTATTTTTTAAGCTGTAAAAACATACAATTTTTTTTCCCATGTCCAAACTATTTTTGTACTCGATTGGAACTAAACCAGATAAACTCCTTTTTAGCATGGTTATTATTATTATTTATTAAAAAAATTAATCGACTTAAGTTGACTACGTTCGGAATTGTTATTTTGAAAATGCATGTAAATGAATATATATATTTTTTATTTATTCGAGTTTACTCCGTAAGAATCGCTTTTCACATAAAGCCCCGGTAGGGAAATTTTATGAGGAGTGAAATTTGTGCAAGTGTTAACAAAAAAAAAAAAGGAGGGGGTTACTTGCGGTCCTGCGCATGCGCCTTGTCGCTGTCGAAAGAAAGCAGGAAAGAGTTTCTACTTTTTCCCCGCTTTTAAAATTACGATCCTTTTCTTTCTGACAGATTTTCAAAACAATCCCCTTTTATGAAAAAGTTTTCTATAATAATAATAATAATAATAATATGTGTGTTTTGCCTGTACATGGATGGCTAAGACTGGCCCAGTACAGTGCCTGAACTAGGATTTTTGTAATATTGTAACTTTAAAGTGGATTTATTCATTTTTTAATACATCGGAGTAGAGAAATTTTAGCAGAAAACACCGGTCAATATTTTGGTGTAATGGTAACTCTGAAAACAATGTGAATTTTTCAAAATTTCTAGTTCAGATTCTTAACAGAAGTTTTAGCTATATAAAAGCACAATATTCTAAAAGGATTTTTCATAAAAGCAGAATGTTTTGAAAATCTGTTATCCTTTCTTCATTTTTTGCTAAAAAATCAATTTTGTTTTGTTTATTGTAAAAACATTTTATATGTATATTCTAATTTAGATGGTACGAAATATCATAAGAAGTATTCATTTATAGATTTTTCGAAATCACTGTTCCGAACGTTGTCAAGATAGTACATTTGACAATCAGTATTACATTTGATTTAACAGCATATGTAAAACAAAATAGAAAGAGGTCATATGTTTACATATCTAATGACTACAGTGATTTTGTAAAGAATTTTTGGAACTTTTGAAAAAATAAAGAATATTTAAAGGTGTAACAAACCAAAATGTGGACAGCTCGCAAACGAGGTTCTTACATTTTCTCGATTTTCCACCTATTGTTTGTTAAGAATTCGTTATTCTCTGAACAAATACACTATTATTTATATTCCTTGCTGTTTATACTTTTCAAATGCAGTATCAAAAATATTAAGTTGGTGTGATGTGTTTGTTTGGAGAGGGGTGCCAGCTAGTTTTCTTCCACGTCGCTTGATCGAAGTTCAAATTTCGAGGTCCGTCGCCAATAGCCCACCTGTTATTTTACATTGCGACACTTTACGTAATAACTCACTCATAAATTAAATGTTTGTTGTTTCTGATGCCACCGGATCGACAGTATAGTCAGATCGAGGCCCAAGAAATTCATCCTGACGAAGGGCTAGTTTTTCGTCTTCCGTTATCCGTAGCTTTGAGCATCATACTCGGTTTTACCCCCAATTCGAAGGAAAACGCCCTGGGAGTGGTCAGGAGCCTCCCACTTCTCTTCCCTTCCACCAACCTCACAAGAGGATTTGCGGCTCGATGAATATTTACGAGTTCCCTCGTGCCGCACAGGCACTATGCATTCACAAACATCCTGGATTCGAACCGTATCACTGACCACCAGACCAGATGGGTAATAAAAAATGTTTAGAGGGCAGAAAGGAATTAAACAAAAAACGTATCAAAATTCTGTTTATTACTTGCTTTATTTATTTTAATTTGTCCAAATGTGCTAAATAATTAATTCATTTTGCTGTTCATCTCTAAAGTTAGAAATTTTTTTTTTTCATTATTGAACTAAAAGAGGAAAGAAACGCAACTTCAGGAAAGTGCTTATCATAGGCAATTTGTCTTTCTGTACTAGAAAAAGTGAAGAGGGTGAAAGTAAATAAATTTACACATAATGCTCTCTTTCTACCTAACCCTTAAATAAGTGTTTATTTGGGCTCCAAAGATAGTAATTATTATTTAAATCTGACAAAAAAAATTTTTTTTAAAAAAAAGTTTCTTCTATTTATATATATATTTTTATAGTGTTTTTTCCCTGCAACCTCACATTCCATTCGCAACTCTCGGTCCTTAATCCACTAACACATCCTCCCACCCCCATACCATCTATCACGTGATAGATAAATAACCTCCTCTAAAAAAGAATATTCTTTTTATCCTTAGTTTCAGACTACACTCGACAGGTCGTCAGGTGCGTATCTTAACGTGTGTTTTTGGCCGAACAGAAGACATCTTTTCTAGTCGGGGTCTTCTAAGCAGAAATAATAGCGACAGGGGTGGAGAGTGGTTCACGTCAAATGATCCTCGGGGAGCACCGGGAGCAAAAACAGGATGATGAAGATGAAGTGGACAAGGGTTATCCCTCCCTTTTACGCAGTATGAGTTTTTTTCCTCCGAAAACTCGCCTCTAAATTGTCTTCTGACAGATAAGTCGGCGACTTCTTTTTTCTGCCTGGGGTGCTGGGGTTGAAAGAATTGAAACCCTCCCTCGCCCCTCGTTTGCTTATTCTTTATTTCCCAACTTTTCTTGTTTCGGTTCTTATTTGAGAAGAAAATATTGCACGAATGGTTTTATTTGCTGTGGAATATTTTTTTTTGTTTCTTCCCGTGGTGGAAAGGAACGTTGAAGAGGAGAAATCGTTTGCTGTGAAATATTCTTTAAAAAATTTTTTATGGAATGTGTTTTTCGTCACTTCTAACGAAAGTTTTAAGCGATGGTTATGTGAAAGCGTAAAGTTGAGAGGGAATGCTCGGTGCTTTTTCGTGACTATTATTGTGTAAGTGTCGCTGTTTAGTAAAAGTTTTTTCTGTGTTGCTCTTAGTTCCCCTGGTGAAGAGCTGGTGTGTGTTAGCTGAGTGTGAAAAGTTTAGTGCCTGAGTTATTTGAAGTGAAACGTTGGATGAATGTGTTCTTTCTCCTGGAATGTCGAAATAGTGCATAAAAGGTGTTTTTTAAGCATTATACTTCGGGAAAGATCGAATTGATGTGCTCTGCTAAGCTTTTTGGCTCTGATTTCCGTATTTCAGTTTCGGCTTATTGCAAAATGCAAAGTCGAATCAGAGCAAAATGAAACCCCTTATTTTAATACCTTTCTATGATTTAACTTATTATTTTCTCGTTCCTCACTAAGGTATCCGACTACCTGTAAATCATATGCAAAAGATGATTTTTTCAAAATTGACACAAATTTGTTTTATGATTTTATTTTATAGACCATCTTGTTAGCTTAATAAAAATACCAAGATTTTTGTTTTCCATTCACTAGAACAAAAAAAACTACAAGTGTTTTAACTAAAGAAGATGCCATAACTTCTTACACTTCAAGATGTCAAACTTTAAAATGCGTTTTCTCGAAATGTGTTTTCTTTTTTCCCGAAAACTCAAACACGGACAATACAGGATTGCTCAAAAAGTTTTGAAAATAATTTAATGAAACTTTTTGTAAATTTTTTGTTTAGCAGTAGTATATATTTTGTTCTTCAGATTTATAAATCACTTATTATTTCAAATTTACAGTCCTTATGTGAATATAATCACTGTTTTTAAGCAATTTATGGTCACTTAGAGGTCTCTAGTTTTTGTAAAATTAAAATATCTATTATCCTGAAAGTCATTTTGAAACATTAATAACAAAGTAACACATTAAAATTAGAAAAAATAAGAGAATTTGTTCAAAAAATTTTTGTACTTCAGTGAGAGTGGGGTCTAAGTTATGGGGCCTTTTGTATGTATATTTTACGTTTTTTCCTATTTTAATAATAATAAAAATTCCTGTTCTTTCAAGTTTACGATTTTTGTTTAAAATATATTTGGGGTCAAATTCTAAAAACTCGCAAAAATTCCCAAGGTTCATTTTTTTCAAAAGTTGTCGCGAGTAGTTTATGTCTTTTAAAATTAGCGTGCAAAAATTCCGTTTTTTAACGAAATAAAAACCAAATTTAAATTAATTATTTACTTGAAGCGAATACTCTTTTTATTAGTTTGTGCCAAAGTAGCGTCCCTGTTCAGAAACAGCAAAAGATACCTTAATGTTGTGGCAAGTTTCGACGGGAAAAGTGGAGAAGTCAAGCGAGTAACCAATAAGTAAGTTTTGAATACATTATGAAAATCCTTTCTTCCCTCTCAACAAGTGATATTTGAAGATTTTATTGGAAATTTTACATTCGAAGACGGACTGCTTATCTGTACAACTGAAGTTGAGGATATTGTTGATTCTGATGTTGAAATTGATAATGAAATTCCTATCAAAACTATTATATTTTCTAATGCTTTACATAATTTGGAAATTGTGAAAACATACCTCATGCAGCAGGATGTAAAGGAAGCAACATTATCTTCTCTGTGTAAAGGCGAAAAAGAACTCGTTCGCATTAGGATTCAAAAAAATTGTCAAACATCTGTCAGCCAGTATTTGAAATTTCCAATTAACTGGTGTGTATTAAATTTGCTAATAGTATTTTTACCTGTTGAAAAAAAATTCTGCTATTTATAACTGGATATTTTTTGTGCTGTTGCTTATTGCAGAATATCCAAAAGTTTAGTGCAAAACATTTGTGTTTTGTTTTAACCACAATGTAACCAATAACCCCGAGTTAAAGAACAGAATTTTTTTGAACCGATGAATTCGTGAAATCGGAGTCCGAATGTATGTTCAAATAAATTTTTTCAAAAAAATACTACTACTCATCTTTTTATATTGTAAATTACGGTAACCGTTGAAAATGTCAAAAAAATTAAACATTGATGGTAATTTTCCAAATTTCTTATATATGCTGCTGGTCATATTTTTAAAATCAAAAATCGAATGCTGTAGAAATGTGCATATTTTCTAATAAATTATCGCGGTAATTCCTGAAATTGGTTGTGGTGGAGATCTCGCTGTTCGTTGATGTTCCCGGGGGAATCCGAACGCAACAGAGATCAAGAAGTCATTAAATCGTTCTTAAAGTGATTGCTCACAGGTGGATTGCAATAATTTACTTTTTATTAATTTAAACTTTTGCACATTAGTACGCGATAAGCGGATAAGACAAGCTAAAAGATAGGAATTTATTGTATTTATTTGAAATTCTTAATTTAAAACTCCTTTACTTTTTATATTATCTATATATATATATATAAATGGACGTTTGTTTATATATGGCCTCGCTTCTCCACAACACATTTCAACCGATCACTATGAAAATTGGCATGTATATGTATTTTTTTTTTGGGGAAGTTTTTATGCTGTCCTCTTTGTTGCAGCTCCCCACCATGTGGCGCTTCAACATATCAACTTCTGCACCTTTCAATCTATCACCAAGTTGCCAAAAGATGCCAACTTGGCTCCATCGCCAACATTTCACGATGTTTACATTGAATCGCCATTATAATGTAAAGAACGGCGTTGCTTGCGAATATTACAATTTTAAGATGAAGTAAATACAACAGAAAGTAATATCAATATATTACACACATTCAGATATAAATTTTTTAAGCATTCATTGCACAAAATGTGTAACAATATGTCACTTTTGCTGAGCAGAGATCAGCTTAGAAAGGTGTTTTTAAAAATCGACCCATAGGAGTTACGGGTGCGTTATTAATAAAAAAGAAATCTTTTTTTTCGGCTATTAGATCTACAGACTTAAAATTTAACAAATGATTTTTGTTCAGGTGAGATATGCAAAAAGCTTCTTTTCTTTTTCTTATTTGCAATTTACGTAAAATTAACTCATTAAAAACTTTATCTGTCAATCTGTATTGTCTAATTTTTCTGTTCACCCGACCAAGAACGGGTATACCAGCTATAGTTTATATATAAATGTGATGTAAATAATATGTTTATCCTTTTCGATATTCAGTGAAATTTGTTTGTTCATTTTCTTTAATATGTGTTTAAAAATTTTTTTAATAAATCCCGTTGAATGCAGAAATTTTCGTTAAGATTAAAATAATAATAGGAGTAATAACGTATTTGTCAGGTGTAAAGTACACTGTTTCACTCGGTAAATTAGTTATCGTAACAAAAAGAAGAAAAACATTTTTTTTTAAAAAAAGGCAAATTTGTACTTTTTTTTGTTTTGATTTTTGAAAGGAACATTTAAAGAATGTTTTTTTTTCCCCCCGAAATGGAATATTCGATATTAACGATAACTCATTAAGTTCGGAATTTTTAAAAATAAGTAAACGAGCTTCAAGATTACAACCGGGAAGTTTTTAAAATTCCGTAATGTAAAAAGTAAATAAAGCTATCATTTGAATTTCTTCCCATTTTCGGAAACCTTTGCACATTCTTAGCGATCTTTTTAAATATTTTTCTTTCTCGCGAAATAAGCTTCAGAAAAAAAAAATCCGTTCTCCCTCTCCCCTCAAACCTATATATCCTCCCGTTCGTTTCAAATACCAAACGATTTGCGTGCGAATTTATTTGCATACGATTTTTTTTTTTTTCCCCCATCCTTTTTCGCACGTCGAAGGAGTAAAGCACATAAATATTTCACGTTAAGAAAACGCGATTACTTGCGTATACATGCTCTTTTGCTAATGGAATAGCATCCCGTTGGTAGTGATAACGGTGGTTGTAATAATAAATTTTTCGAAGAATTCTTTTCTCTCTCTTGCAGTTTTAAGAACGCAGAAGTTTCGAACAACTTTACGCCTTTTTTAATGTTTATTTTAATTTTTTTTTATCTGAGTTGAGTCTGGAAGTTTAGTCGGACTAAATTATGTATATATCGTAATCTCTTTGTATTCTAATGGACTGTTTAGCTGGGTTTTTGATTTTTATTAACGTTTGACCTTTCGGAATGAAGAATTAATTTTTAACTTCTTTAATAATTATTTATATATTTTTTATGTTGTATTTTTATGCTAGGAATTAAAGCGAAAAAGTTATGATAATTTAACCGGAAGCGAAACATGAATAATGTAATAAATGTTTTTTTTTTTATTATTATTTTATTTTTTTTAAAACGTCACGTTAAAAACTCAAACTATTAATCGAATAAATTTATTTTTAAAAAACTTTTTATTTTCCTCACTTTGTCTGGATAATTTAATCTGAAATATGGAATACTTATCTTTTTCTGCATTTTAAGTAATTTACTTGTTTGTTGGTCTTTTTTCTTTTTCCATATTTCTTAGTTAAAAGGGGGGTCTGGAATGTGAAAAATATTAAATTGTTTCAGAATCTTTGTTATTTTTATTGATTAGAAAACTAATTTAGAATTATGTATGAATTTTCGAATTTTTATATATTGGAACATCGTTTAAGACTGAAAAAACTTAAAAAAGTAACCTTTTGTATAAAGTTAGCAATTTCAAGTTTTATTGTTTGAATTATTAATGCTATTTAATTTTAAATTGAAAGGAGAGATATTATTATTTTCGTTAAATTAAAAAGGAAATTTGAATGTTATTTTTTTTTTTTAGTTTAATTTATCCAATCGTATTGAATGTCTCTGAAATAAAATCACTATAAAATAGAAATAATGATTATAAAATATTCTGCATCAAATCACTTTCTTCTTTTTGTAATTGGTTGGTTGCCACTCAACAGTATTAAAACGTTTTATTTAGAATAAGAGTTAAAATGAATTCAAATGGTCTGCTAATTTTTATTTTCCCATTAAATTAGTTCTTGTGAGGGAAAATAATTTTCAGTAATTAAAAAAAAAAGAATGAAAAGTTCTTGATTTTTCGTATAAAAAAACCCTTCGCCTTAGAACGCAAATTTTAATAATACTTAAAATTAATCGAATGATTTTATCTCGTATGATGCCTTAAAATGACTATCTAGATTCTGAAAAAAAATATAATACTTCAAATTTTTAAAGTAGGATTCTAGTATAAAAAAAAATAATTGTTTTATTCTTTTGATTTCCGAACGAAACATTAATTATACGATTCAATTCTAAATAAATGTATATGTATAAAGAAATGCTTGTTATTCTATTCTTAAGTTTTTGTTATTGTTTAAATTTTCTCCAAACGATATTCTTTTCTTATGAACTATTATTATTGCTATTATTTTTGCCTGAATGTATTGATTAAAAATAAATTCGTCTGAATTATTGTGTGTATTTTATCGTCATAGATTTTTGATTGAAAAAAGATTACTTGTGTGATTTCTCTTACAGATTCTTATTTAAAATGCACTTTTTTTATCTTTTTCTTTTGAAGAATGATCAGTTGAATTATTTAATAGTTTCCGTGTTTTTGTTTTTAAAAATGATATTCTCATTTTTTTTATTTTGCTTAAACTGGTGAAATTTAATCGTTTGAATTAATAAACATTTTAAAATAGTTTTTGTTTTACCGTAGCATCCGTTCACATTTGAATATATCATTCGAATTCTACGAAATTAATTTTCTTTTTTTAAAAAAATATTTTTTCTTTTTGTGTGTTCACTGCCTCGATTAAAAATGGCTTTAAAAAACATCTGCTCTAGAAGGAATTTTGATATGCTCATATAAGTCTTCCTTACCCATTTGAAACCAATATTTTTTAAACTAACCATTTTTATTCTTTTTTATCATTACAAATCTCGATTAAAAACATAATAGTTTCATTTTGTCAAGAAAATAAGCCTTAAAATTTTGCAACCACTTCTTCCTCTTTTCATTGAGGATTTAAATCCAAAAATAGATATATATATTTTTTCTTCTATCATTTGAATCTTTTTGTTAGCGGAAGTGAAACTCCAATGACGCGAATGCATTCTGTTGCCAATAACTCAGTGGAATTATTCATTTCCTGCATATAGTCATTTCCTGACCGGTGCAGAGAAGTGCCACCGCAGATAAAATTGCCGAGAGAGTGTTTGTGGGAGGGGGAGATGGAAAAAGAAAAATTGTAAAAGCATGGAGGGCAATGAAAACTCCACTCAACATATCTCTTCCCTTCGAGCGAAAATGCTGAACGTGGCCAAAAATCGAGAAGCAAGCAGACGTTTTCGAAAATTCTCCGATATTGCGTCACAATGTGGCGTCTCTTCTTCCTTGTTGCCATGGTGATCTCTTGAGCTTCCTTCTCTCGAGCATCGTTTAGTATTGACTTTTCCTACGGGTTCGCCAAACTTCGTTTTGGGCCTTGCGATAGAACAGAATGCCATTTTATTCGGAGAAGGGGGTTATTTTCCCTCTCCCTCCTCCCTTTTTTTCTTTCTCTCGAACCGATTTTGTATTCGGGATAGGAAAATGTTATTTCTGCAGTTTTTACCCGTGAAATGTTTTTCAGGGTTTTTTTCCTGGACATCAGTCTTCGAAAAGGCTGGAGGGGCGTTTTTAGAACACCAGATGGGAGATATTTTGCCTAAAAAACTGTATAAGAATCTTGAGTTTTTAAAATGATGCTTTCTTTTTCAAGGTTTGTCTGTAAACTAAATTCTACCTATGTCCCCTCCCTCATTTATAGAAACTAAAGGAAAAACTGTTCATTATATATCGTTTAGCATTCTGTTTCCGTGTAAAGGTAACGAATCTACGAGAGGTGAAAAAAGTTACAAGTTAAATAAAAAATTATTTATTAACAATAGACAGAAAATACGAAAGGGAATTAAGAGGCATACATGCTTATCACATTTCAACATAATCACCAAGTCTATTTAGGCATTTATCAGAACGCAGAACCAACTTGCTTAACCCGGCTTGGTAGAAATCAGGTCCATGTTCTTTGAACCAGGTCTCGGCCGATGTTTTCACAGCACTGTTTTGGAATATTGCAGCACATCAGAAACGATATGCTGCACTCTACTATAGCTCTGACGAGATTCCTCTCAGTTACCCGTCGATCATTTTGAATCATTTCTCCAATTCATGTCTTGAAGAACTTGACCACCTGCTTCCTGCCATATTGCGATTTTCGACCTCCTGTCAGCCTGATTGAAAAGAGGGACACCATTTCTTCTTTACCATAAACTTTCACGATTTAACTGTGAATGTCAGATGCGGGCACATTCTTTGCCCATAAAAATCGAATCACGTCTCGCACTTTTAAGTGAAACCAACCGTCATCCCATTTCAATTCTTCTGAACCGTCTGGGAACTTTCACTACCTATCCGCAAACCAGCTGTGTGACAAGTAGCGCCATTAGTCTCCACTCTGGTGAAACAAAATTTCTCCACAACATGTCATTTTCAAATGCTGCGGCTTGTAACCTACTTATCAACCCTCGTTGGAAACTTCAGAATAGAACAGTGATTGCCAAAGTGGTCTATATAGACCCCCAGGGGTCTATGATGATCTCCAAGGGGTCCATGTCAGTAAAAAATAATTTAGGGGTTCATAAGGTGTAAATGGGGGTCTATGATAGTGGTTCTCATTAAACCAGATCGTGACTTTAATCTTAAAAGAAAATGTAATCAAGTGGAAACCAGATTTTACCTTTTTAACAGATTTATTTATTAAATTTAATGAATCTAATTTGTAGTTATATTTTATTAAAACAAGCATATATATTTTATTAAAACAAGCATATATATTTTATTAAAACAAGCATATATATTTTATTAAAACAAAAACCATCATTTCAGTTTTTCTTGCCAGAATTAAGCTAAGAGTATAATTTTGGACGTCGCGAATTCTCCAGTTTCTCCTTTTGTCACAGACAATCTTACCAGAAAGATGTTTTAACCCACATTCAACATTTAAATGCTTTCTATTTTGAAATTAGGTTTGAGAATTCTTTGATTATGGTAATATTACAGGAGGGAATGAATCATATGATCCCATTGAAGAAAATAAATGTCAGAAGGAATTGATTGGAATAGGTACTGACGAAGATCTTAAAGTAAAGTTGAGGAACGGATGTCAGCAATTTTGGAGTTAAAAAGACATACCTGTTATTTATCCAGAATTATGGAACCGAGGAGATTTAGGTTAAACTCGACAAGATTTATGCTAAATGTGAAAATTTGTCACTGAAGGGCCAGATTCATCCCTCCCATTAAAAGCATTTCTGTTTGTTGCTCAGTTGTTTTAGGTAACTGCTATTGTATGAATTATTAAATTTTAAACACTATATTTCACAAAAGTAAAAAATTTAAATCTTTTTAAGTAAATAGCTCTATACCAGCTGTCAAAAAGATATTTAAGTTGATAAAAGTACAAAAATTTAACATTGGGTAAGAAGGGGTCTACCCAAAGACAAAAAATATGGCACGGGGTCTATAAGACAAAACAATTTGGGAACCTCTGGAATAGAAGTATTAGAATATCACACCCAATGTCATCATTCGCATTTGATCCATGATTCTAAACTAGAGATGTGATATTCTGATTGGTTGAGCACTGAGTGACCAATGTGTCTTGGATTCTATGCTTAATACAATCGTAATATTCCACTTAATATAGTGAGTGAAGGTAACGTCACACTATAAAGCAACAAAAGGGCTATTGGCAGAATGCCCAAGGGAACCGAGCTCACCCGAAGAGGGTTTACAGAAAACAACCGCCCGCACTTCCAGTCTTTATTGAATAAAACCAAAGTTTACATTTGTAACAGCTTAACACATTAAAATTACATGATACAAATTATAGGTAACTGTACGATATACATTCGTAATACATAATACAAATATACGAAGCCAAAATAATAAAAAGAAACAAAGGGTAAGAGAAGGAAAAAAGAACGTACATTATTCCAGCATTCTTACAAATACATTAAAAACAGTAAAATTTTCCAGTACAAATACACCGTACAGACTCAAAAGACAAGGGGAGACAGGAAACATTTAAAAAAAATTTTCAATTCATTTTTTTCAGTTGACGCCACCAATTCGTGTTGATAATTTTTCCTCATAATTTGTTCTTCAGTTTTAAAAAAAAATGGTTCAGCATCGGGAGGAGGATTCATTTAAGACCCCTTCCCCTCTCCCCTTTTTATAAAAACATAAAGAAAGCAGCAGTTAAAAAAGAAAGAAGAAATTGAGAATTAACCTCAAACGAATATTTGTGAAGCTCCTCGTAATTATGCATCACGGTCAAGTGACGAGGATTACACCTGAGATAGCACCCCTTCTCCAAACTATCCCACCACGCCAACAGGAAGACGTTTGAGCCACGACACAAAATTTAACGTGTGTGTATAAGCCACTGTACACGATAAGCCTTAAGTGGCACTAAGCTCGAATTCATAACACGTCAACCGCGAGCTCGTGTTCATAACTACCAGGTACAGAGACAGACGAAATGATAGTTGAATTAAATTTATGATAAATTCTACTGTAGTTAAAATTAATAGCGTGTTTTAGAAATAATTCATCGATGCATTCAATTCTTTTTAAAATTGAATTAATTTTTTTTTAAATATTTAAACTATTTTCATTTGGATTGGAAATTACGTGTACAGATAAAATTACATCTGGTCATTCCTCCAAGAAACATACCTTAACATTAAATTCTGATCTCCATGATATTTGAATACGTTTATTCACTTCAGTTGATAATTTTTTCCCTTCTACTTTTAATACGAACTTCAAATCCTTAGCGATACCTTTTATTTAACGAACTTCAACTACACTTCTCTGTTGGCGCGAACGAGCCTTCTTGGAAGAAAGAGTTTACCATGCCAAACCGCCAACGATGCGCTCTATTTAATGGTATCCATTTCGCCAAGGAAACCATCCCAAGGCTTCTAGTCGTGTCCTCGCTTGCTAAATACAGAATATAAATCAATTATATTTGTGTTTAAAAAAAATCCTCGCCTACACTGTGCTAAATCCTGGTTTTATGTTTTATCGCAGATGAGGATCAAAAATGAATAGTTAGTATATCCTTGCACTGACTTCGCGATTTTATGCGTCATGAAATTACTTTCTATTTGGTTAACGCTGTATTTAGTTATAATTTTGGGACAAATGGATCTTCGTCATTTTCTAAGAGCTAAGTTTATTTTTTTAATATGACCTTAGCGCGTGCTATACAACATTATTCCTCCACTTACCTCCTTTCCCCACTTTAGGGTGTAGGTATCGTATACGTCAGCCTTTCTCAAACTGGGGGGTGCGAGAATAATGAAAAGTCTAAAATAAAAACAAAAGATTACTTTAAAAAATTATTAAATTATACTGAACGTAAACAAAATACATTCTGACATAATCAAAAATACACATTTACACTGATATAATACACTTATAAAATGTATCAATACTACATAATGTACATGATAATTAATTTAATCATACTAAGTTAAAACAATTTTATTAATTACCATTGACCCCATGATCTTGCCATATATAAAATTATATACAAAAATTAACACTTATCTTGATAATTTGTTCGGTTTATCCCTAACTGCTGATTAAAGTTACGCAATTTGATCCCAATGTCACCGGACACATTGTCAAGGTCCTTTTTTTTGCATTCCATAGCCTTTGGAATAATTTTACGGATAGCAGTGCACTGAAATGATCGTACTTCGGAAAGACGTATATATATACGTCCGGGAGAATAACGTTTTGGCTGAGTGAGACGTTTACATACGCCGGTGGCACCAAGAGGTAATCTAGCCTTAGCATCATAGTATAATGGAATTCAATTCATTGTTATTGTATGGAGGGGGACGCGAGAAAATTATTATTGAATATTGGGTCGCAAATATAGAAAGTTTGGGAAGCACTGGTATACGTGAATAAATCCTTAAGAAGAAATATGAGCTTGATAAGAGATGAAACTTTTTTTTATTTGAATTTTTTTGTAGAAAAACGTTTCAGTTTATCTCGGATCATTTTTAAATAATTATTTAAAACCCAGATATTTTTAATGTATTCCTTAAAATCCAGCGTGTTGCAATGGGTTCCAGCTCAGATGTCGTTCTCGTCACGTAAATGTGGTTTAAAATTACGAGGCTCGTCACCAAACCCTAGTGTAGCTTCGAAATGCGACGTTAATGTCTTTCAATCAATAAATGAAAAGTTCCATTGTCTGTTTTTTAAAAAACAGAATTAATATTTTTAAATAAGTACCAAAAAGCAAGGTGAATCCTTTAAAAAATAAATCATTGTTTTTACCTAATATATTCTTATATGATATCCCAAATTGTCATTTTAATTTATATTGATGTAATCATGAAAATTCAAATTGAATCCAAATAATTGTTTTACAGTGTTCTGGACCATTGGTTATATTATATTGAAATGGGGACTTAAAAATACACATTTTTGTGATAACATATGATCATACTTTTGCGAAACATATTAACAATGATTTATTTTTGCAGAAAATGTTTTGTAAAATCTTCATGATTTTGATAATAACGGCTGTCCGAAAAGTGTGATTATACATTTTTATTAGTTTGCATTTCGTTAACCCTTTACTACCGACGGTACTTATAAGTACCACTCACTTTAAAATTATGTAGAATAACCATTTTCCGAATATTCTGACGATACTTAGCAGAAATATTCTTTGAAGTCTACTCTTCCTAGATATATTGCAGAGTGGGTTCTGTGATGAGTATTTTAGCGGGAAGGCGAATAGTTTTTTAGCAGAAATTGCGTTTTTCAGTTGACGGCGGTTTTCAGCGGATTGCGAAGATAATCATTTTTGTCCCGAAAAAATAGTTAATGTGAAAATTTAAATGTCTTATTTTATTTATTTTTTTTTCTTTTGCATATTAATGAAGACTTTAGAAAACGATTTGACTATTTATTTAAAGTGAACAGTGTATATAATTAATTTTACAATTGAATATCTTTAATTAACTAATTAGCTCTAACGGGTTAAATTTCCCAAAGTTGAGTATTTTGTTTATGTGTATCCCTTAATTTTCAATGTAGTGATTCGAAAAAATTTTTCCCATGAAATAAATTGCAGCAAATCATAATGCGGTAGATAAAGGGTTAAGAAGAAATTTAACCTTTTTTTTTATGGAATAAAAAAACCTTGATAAAACCCTTCTTTACTTTTAATCATATTTTGAAAGTCTAGTCACATACTTTTCGGATACTTTATGTATTATCTAAAAGTTATTTTAAAAAAAGAAGAAAAATATATTTCCGAATTAAAAAGAAATAGTTTTTTGAAGTAATTGACGATGAAATATATTTCCGGAACTGTTAACACACAAATGCAGAACCTACTTAGCAATATTTTTTTTTAACTCTTGCAATTCATCTTTTTCGCTCCAACTATTCGTAAATGATGTACAATTTCATAAATCATAACTGTTTCAAACTGCTTATCATACATTCTATTACGCAGAACCTTAATCGTTCATGTTAAAAATTTGGCCGAAGTCCTAAGTTTCCGAACATAAAAGAAATGTCATTACGGTCTCATACTGAAAATGCGTAATGTACTCCTTGAAAAAAGGCAATTTGTCTCCAAAATAGTGTGTCATTATACACTCGCAATTCTGTTAAGAAAAAGTAATTTGGTATTTCCCTCGCATTGCCTTCCAGGAACATTGATTTGTTATTTACGAGTGGAAAATGAATACGCATTTTTATTAAAAAATGTTTTTGGAAGCGATTGCAGTTACTCGTTTAAAACAAATTACGCTGTCCATTAAATTTTTGTAAGCTTTTTGTTAGATTAATATTTTTTTTAATTGAAAAAAGAATTATATACGGATGTTGTCGCGAAGAATGAGAGGGGAAACGTGTTTAATTTTAATTTCTTGGAATTGGATGTGGATGAATTCCAACTCATATCAAATTTTACATTATTAATGAAATTCTGTTTTATTGTTATATAACTTCTATGAATTTTAACAACACGAGCGTAATGGATTAAATTTCGTCATTTACCCCATAAATGTTTTTTAAACTTCCCCTTTCTTTTTATATGAAAAATATGCATTGCCTGCCGACTTTCAATTTTGAAACCTATCTCTCCCTACTTCATTTTGTAGTGTAATGTTTGCGATTAAAGTGGTAGGCATTGTTAAAAAAATTATATGCTTAACAAGTAATATAAAAAAAAAATTAAGTCAATTCCTACTTAGATCAAAGAAAATTTTTATTTTAGCTACTTTTTATTAAATAGTTGCAATCAATATATAAATATGTATATACATATGAAAAAATCCCAACATTAAGTGGTAATTAATTCTTATTCATTATCATTAAAGTATCGTATTGTCATCCAAAACAATCATGTATATAAAATTTCAGTTCAACTGAATGCACGTGAGAAAAACTTTCCAAGTTTTGACACAAGTCGCTAAAAATGAAACCAACGTCGCTGTTAACTGTAATTCTTTTAATAAATAAGTTTCAGTCAATTAATTTTAATTAAATTATCGTATTTTTACCCAAAACAATAGAGTATAGAAAATTTCAGCTCAAATGAGTGTTTTAAAATGTGAGAAAAGAAAAACCTTTTCAAGTTTTGGTCCAAGTCGCCAAAAGGGTTGCTAAGTTTCCAAAAATGATGCCAACGTAACTGTATTTGAAATTTGAATAATTAGTTTTAATCCATTAATTTATATTATAATTACTGTATTGACATCCAAAATAATCACTATAAAATTTCAGCTCAATAGAGCGCTTTAAAATGTATTTTATTATTAAAAATTGAAAATTCCACCAAGATAAATAAATATATAGAGTGTGTGTGAGCTAATAGTAGAAATTGAATAAATTGTAAAAAGTTCTAATTTTGTTTCCAGCTATAAATACTACATGGATTTTACAAAAAAAATTATTCTAAGCAGTACTTCGCCAAATTTGGCAATATTTTTTATATAATGGGAAATCGCAGTCTTAGATTCGAGTAAATACGGTACAAAGCCGCACTATTTTTCCAGTGTTAATTTTACTGAAAATCGGGTGCGGCTTAGAATCGGAGGCAAAACATTTGTCTCATGGGGAAAATTGTTTCCTCCCCTTTCAAAAGGGAAAAATGTAACTGTCCGTTCTGGCCACTTGTATCAATGATTTATCCCACATTCCGCAGTTTATCTACAGTATTCAGTCTATCCTAAACATTGTTGCCTGCTCGTATTTCGATTTTTTTTAAAAATTTTATTTTATTATTTTTTTTTTTATTTTGTGCACGTTTCCGTTTTGATTACCTAAACATTAAAGATATCGGTAATAACATCAAGACGAGTTCATTATAACGCCTGTATGAAAAGGAAGGCGATTTTATGTGCAGGAAAAAACAGAACTGGCTGTGGCCATTGAAAATTTGACATGGATGAAACAAATATACGTCAATGGCGTTCACAAAATATAATTTTAGTTTGTAAATGTTCAACAGTCTTTAATAATTCTTTTACATTCTTCTGTAGTACATTCTTTGAATGTAGAGAATTGGGGGTGCGGCTTAGATTCGAGTAAATACGGTATATGTATACAACTGCATAACACGAAAAATATTAGATAATAAATTAAGATAGTTTTTTTTTAAATAATGGATGATAAATATTCAGAGAAATAAAATAAATGTAAATATATTTAAAAAAAATGTATTATAAAAATTTTTGGTGACATTTCAGCTTATTATTCGTTTATTGGGGAATTGGATTCTTTCCAAGATAATTATTTAAAAAAAAATAAGGGTTTTGAAATATGTGAACAAACAAAAAAAACGTTTATTGTTGCATTGCACCATCACTTGTAACGTTTCTTTCAATGTATTAATTTCAATTAAATTTCTTGACTTATTTTTGATATATTAAAGTTTGAATTCAATTTGGTAATACCGTTCCACATCTGCATTGTTCGACATACGCTGTTTTCCTGTTCGTAGAAGCGTACGTTGCTATCACAATCAAATAGATACATCCACTATAAATTCACTCCACGGTGTCATCAATCTCTGGAAGTTTTCGGTGAAGATGCCAGAATGTCATCCGTCACCTTCTCCCCCTTCCTTTGCAACGCTGACGTCCGAACGATGAGGAAGCAGTAGCAGCAGTTACAACCCCTTCTTCCCCAATCGTCTGTCTGTCCTGGATTTCTTCCCAGTTTCACGACCCCGAGGTGTTGTGTCGGTATGTGTCTTTTCGTAGGTGAGAAATGAGGCTGGTGTTCCTGGAGACAAGGGATAGTTATGTGTGGAGGGTTGTTCTGTCTGAAAAACCCTTCTTGTTCTTGGAACAGACGAATTTTTTCGTGCATTTCTTGTGTAATACAGTAAGAGCGTTTATTTCTTTTTTTTAAAAAAAAATCGTTGTGGTTTTGTGACGTGGCGTGTTCCAAGGAATGATGTGTCGTTGGGAATGAAATCCCGAAGGAGTTAAGAGAAAATTACGGATTCATTCGTTGTGTTTTTTGTGTACCCATTTTCGCTTCCACATTTCTTGCATCGTCATCGATCTGGCTTTATGGACGAGTTCTTTGTAAACAACAACATTGAGCCGAAACTGAATAACTTCCAATCCTACTTCCGGTGTAATGTTTTTAATCTATGGGAAAAACTCGAGAATCAACTGAGTTTTTCAAACTTTTTTTAACTATATGGATAGAAGATGATCTGTAGATTTCAGATTCAGGATTTTATATAATTTATGCCACTTAACTTTTTATAACTAATGCCACGCGTCTGACGTAGTCAGAACGAGGCCCACGAAATTCATCGTGGCAAGGGGCTAGAAGTACGCCTGTCGTTGGCCTTGAGCACCATACAGGGTGACAGTACGATTAGCTCGGCGAAATTCCCCGAAGGGACGATAGATGGCGACACCACCTATCTCCACCTCCACAATTTAGGCATGGAACTGAAGGGGAGGGAAATATTCTCCAGTCCCCTACACTCGTGATTCAGCCCACAAGACTTTCGGACCCACTGATTTAACGAGCACGTACTCCGTGTGTACTCGGAGGGTATTTATGGCATCGGTCAACCGGCCTTCGGTCTGGAGTCCAATGCTCTAACCATTAGGCTACCCACGGCCCCAATCTTTTCTAAAATACCTTGTTAATTTTTAAGCTCAAAGCAGTGCTGATTTTGCTATAACCGGAAAAAGAAAAGGGCACTAATGGCTGCAGCACCCCTCCATAGCAAGCTTTACGGTAGAACTTGTTCATAGTTTACGTGATCTACTTGTCGTAGCACTCGGATAAACGCTTGTATCTCTTCTAGAGTCCAAAAAGTCGTTTCCTTATAATGTGGGGTCGTTGTGGTAAAATAACAGCTTAATAATGCAAAAATTAACAATACGTTTAACGTGAAAACGCTTAAGGCGAAATATCGGTTAACACGAAATAATTAAAATGGTCCCGACCAACTGCTATGTATTTTAATGCATTTTTTCTCTTTACACGAAAAGATTTTCCTTCTGGAAAGGAACAAAATAAGGAAAACACCAGTCAGATTGGACTGTCATACTGTATCATTGGAAGGAATCGTTGCAGTAGGTGATGATAATGAGTGTACAGCCCTAATTATGGCGGACATTTTGGAGTTTATTCAAAGCTAAAAAAAAATATCAGATGCAGATTTGTTGGATTAATCTGTTGGAACTCGGCAAAAATAATGTTTCTGGGCTGTGGAACTTTCCGAACTTCTTTCCTGTGAGGCGTTTGAGTAGGCTAATAAGTTATTTGAGAGATCTTTAATCTATTCTAAATGCCTCTAATTTTTTTTTCAAAACTCATCCTAATAATTGGAGGGGGGGGGATGCGAGACTGTGATTTAATGTAATGCAATTAAAATAAAAATTTGGCGCTTAACTAAATTTAAAAAATCGATTTGTAGGGTCTTTACGCGACCTTCCCCCAACCAATCCTCTTGGGGGGTCTTTGGGCTAGGTCGGTTTATTTCTTACAGCCATTCCTCTCAAGAAGAAACTCTGAGATGCAAATTAGTTAGAGTATATAGAGTTAATAATCGTGGGTCAAGAAAGGAGCGGAGCATCTGAATGCAGTGTTACTATGGTAAGAATTAGAAATTACGCATCTTGACTGAAGAACGGATTTTGGCCACTAGACTAAATTAGTGAATCAAGAATTAATAGGATAGAATTGATTAAAGCTATACTCCGTTTCACCCTTGTTGGGGCGCGCTGGGAAGGGTACGATGACCATTACAGCCGCTACGGGTTACTCTAGGAGAAGAGTGTGACTATAACAAATAAAATTCTCATATTTGGGGGCAAAGAAAAAAAAAAAAGCTCTTGAAAAATTTTTTTTTAAAAAATTTTATGGGTTTTTTGAAAATAGTATTTTCCAAATCGAAATATTTAAGGGTTTGCATTTCAAATGTTTAAAAATATTGATTAATTAACATCAAGCGCAAACAAATGGCGTTGTTTGGCCCCCAATTTTTGGAAGAATGAATCTTGAAAACCGGTTTTTTTTACCAAATTTGTTTTTGTCAGCCAAAAAGTGTTGTTGTTTTCAACGATTGTTCAAGGATTAAAGAAGAAATTTTTTTAAGATGTGATTAATTTAAAATATATTTTTAAACCCAAATTTCTATAATACATGATATTTTTTAACAATTTTCTGACGATTTAAATTCCAAAACTAGTTGGAACTACTTTTTTCAAGGGGTTGTTACTTCCCTCCCTTTTCCCAACGCTGCCAACTTGAGGTAAAACAATAAAAACAATCTGATTTCGTGCGCTTATTCACTTAAGGTAGTTGTTTTTTTATATCACTCTAAATTTTTTTATAGATTATTTTGTTCGAATATTAAAATTGATAATAAAAAATTAATTTATCATGGAGAGGTTTTTGGTAAACATCGTTCCCAGCTTTAAGTAGACAGGAGGGGGAAGCGCCAGGGGTAAGACCTTTAAAAGCCCAATTCAATTTTCTCTCTCGATGTTTTTCAAATTCTATTTTTACTAGTTATTACGTCAAAAAAGCCCGGGGATTTTTTTAGCCTAGACTTGGGATGAAACTGTTAGTCTTTTTAATAAAAAAATGCATTCAAATAACTGCTGCCAGAAAGCAAGTTTTTTTCTTTAATGTACTTCTCTATAGTATAGTACTCTCTCAAAATAGTAGTGGAGAAAAGTTGTTGACCCTTTTTACTGATTTTTGTGAGTTGTTTTGTCGTGTTTGGTATTGTTATGAAGTGCTTTTGTACAAATTCTTTTTGCATCGATTTTTCCATCAGTATTGTGCAAAATGACATTCACATAAAATTTCAGAGCTCATTTGCATTCGCATTTTTGTTGAAGAACATACAGAAATCATAATAACTGTAATTAATAATAATAAAAAATATTCGTTGTGTAAAATAAAACTAAAAAAATTTTTTTGGTTTTAATAACACTTTTTAACTTTAAACTTACTTCAGACTACACAGCATCAGTAT
Organism: Trichonephila inaurata madagascariensis; assembly: GCA_019973955.1. Lineage (NCBI taxonomy): Eukaryota > Metazoa > Arthropoda > Arachnida > Araneae > Nephilidae > Trichonephila > Trichonephila inaurata. The sequence continues at coordinate 167,560 of BMAV01017938.1, read as the reverse complement.
CAGAGAGAACTTTGCATCATAGTAGATAATTTAATAATGGGAATAATCGCTATCAATAAACATAGCATCATCATTCTTGTTACAAAAAATACTAAAGAAATGGACTTGTTATGTGAATCGCAGCTTGTTACGTTTTTTTTGAAAACAAAAAGAAAGTCCCCATCAGTGGTGCAAAAGGGGGTCCTAGGGGGCCGGACCCCCCAATCACTTAATTTGTTTTCCAATTGATTATAATTCTAAGTATATAGTACGTAAAATTTAATTATTTGTTATGAATAATTAATTTTAATAATTAATGCTAAATTTTTTAAAATTTTTTTTACTTTTCTGTTAAAAGGGCCGACATGAAAAAGAATGGTGGACTTTTGACCCTGACCCCGAAAAAAATTTCCTTTTGGGCTGCCAGCATCCCAAACATTTTAGGTTTCAGTTGTGACCATGCAACTTGTAAAGAGTTGCCACGTGACTGAAAAGAAAGGAATGACTTTATTTGTTTTGTGATTTCCCAAATGTAATAATAAGGCCAATAGCAATAAGTTACGCATGATAATTAAAAATTATGAAAATACATAAATAATATACATAAAAATACATAATAATATATTAAATACATAATAATATACATAAATAATATATTAAAAATACATAATTTCATAAATTATGTAAATAACATTTTGGTTTATTATTTTTCTCCTAAATCTCAATCTGGTTAAAAAATGTTGCATACTCTCTTTATTAAATTAAGGATCTGTTTGTACCAGATTTGAAGATCGGTTTCACATGAGGCAACTTTGTGGCAATCAACTTGCTTTCTGTCATCACTCCTCTAGTGTGAAGAGGGAAGAAAATTCCTCTCACACGCGGACACAAAGAGAACCGTACTCGTCGGTACAATGATTGAGTCCGAAGAAGCAATAAAAAGCTTTCTCCGTTTTCAATACACAAGTAACCGCGTGTGAAGAACGTTGTTTCCTCAATATCCTTTTAGTTGATTGAACTACAGAGGAGGAGAACGTGTTTTTCCCCCCAAAGAGTTTGAGGAAGTGGCATAATAGAGAGTGCTAGTTGAACACTTGTGAAGGGATTCGGGTGATTTCTATTCAAAACTAACTCGACTTCTGTTATGAGCGGCACAAGTTGACTCATGTGAAAGGAGCCCTTAAGGTGCGTCACATGCCTTGTGGATTTATTCTTCAGACAAAGGAATTCCGAAGCGAAAATATTAATATGAAACTATCCTTTTTTTTCCGTGACATATAATAAATTATGTGTCCAAAAATTACTTTTATTTTTAAATATGTTTTTAGAAAGTATCCTCGCAATTTTTTTTTTTTTTTTTTTGTAGCTTATAAATGAAATTGACTACGTCGCAAATTATCGAGTTCAATTTTCCCACAGGTTTTTCCATCATACGTAGTTAAGTCATTAGCAAATATTCCTTCCGTCTTGCGTTCAAACTCATTTCGCGACAAAAAAAAATTTATTAAAAAACAAGTTATAAATTTTTCTAAATGAATTTCGTTTTCCTTTTTTAGAAAAGGAAAACTGACAAAATAACTTTTTTCCCTCCCACTTTTAAAACTGCCTAATGATACCTGATCTTTTCATCAGAAACCTAAAAATTAAATTACTGTCTTCTGTTCCAGGATGTCGTCCTGGAAACAAAAGCCCCCCATCTCGTATCGTTTGCGAATCCCCTTTAATCACCCCCTCTCGTCTGACTTAAAAAAATTTACTTTGGCTTCATCATTAACTCTTTTATTTCAACTGGAGACTCTTCATCGATGGACCAATTAGAAGCGTCGTTATGTCATCTGGCGTTCGAAATCGGAGGATGGGTGGTGGTGGGGTGGACCCGCGATGAAAGGGGCTTAATTTCGCCTCTCGAGGGTTGAGCCCTAAAGGGTAAAAAGGGAAAAGATTAAAAGGGAAGGTAAGTCGGAATTTCGCTCGCTTGGATGGTTTGATAATAATCGTATGCAGAATCTCTAAGTCGGGTCCGTTAGCAGCGCACTTCGAGGGGGAGTGAGGATTATTTCGTGAATATGTGTGTGTGTGGACGCGGATGTGTATTTTATTCCAAGGTTTTCGTCGGGTTTTACTGCTTATCTGTGATATACATTTATTTATTTTTTAACCATTTGAAAGATTCATACTCGCCTGTTCATTTCGTTTGTTGTATTCTTGAGTAAATATTATTTGTGGATGGTGATAAAGTTAAGAAAGTTATTAAACTTCTTAAAACTTTCGAATAAATTGGTCAAAATTGGAATAGAATCGCATCAAGTAATATAAAAAAAAAAAATTAAGTCACTTCCTACTTAGGTCAACAAAGAAAAATTTTATTTTGGTTACTTTTTATACTAAATAGTTACAATTAATATAAATACGTATATACATAAGACAGAATCGCAATATTAAGTGGCAACTAATTTTTATCATACCATTAAAGTATCGTATTTTCATCCAAAAGCAATCGTGTGTATAAAAAATTTCAGTTCAACTGTATGCTTTAAAACGTGAGAAAAAAAATATTTTAAAGTTTTGGCACAAGTCGCCAAAAATGATGCCTACGTGGCTGTGTATCTGTAATTCTTTGAATAATTAGTTTTAATCAATTAATTTTTATTAATTTTTTAAATTACTGTATTGTCATCCAGAATAATCGTGTATATGAAATTTCAGCTCAATTGATCGCTTTAAAATGTATTTTATTAACGATTGAAAATTTGAACAACATACTGGGAGAGTATGAACTAATAGTAGGAATTGTAAAAAGGTAAATATTGTTTGTAATATATTTGCGTGAATTTCACCAAAGCTGATTCTAACAGCATTTCTTTTCTTTTCTTTATTTTTTAAGCAAAATATGCTTTCCTTTTGTACCCCCTCGCAATTTCTGTGTTGAAATATTTCGCAACTTCATTTTTAGTTTCTTGTTGCTGACAACAAGCCGTGAGAATTATGGATAAAATATTTATCAATATTGTCAATGAATTTGTTTTGTCTCCAGATATATTTGCATTTGAATCCATATTTAAATAAGATGATACGAAAAATTAAAGATAAATATTTGTCGATGTTGAAATCATTCGTACTTGTGGGATATGTTTTACAGTTAGTCCAAATGGGGAATTTTGGAATTTGGTACCTATCATTACTGTTAAATCTTTCATAATTTTGGAGCAACTCTCACGAAGAATATCTGCAGATATGCTCCACGAGAATAATATTCCCAAACTTCTTAAAACTTAAATTTATTGCTGGTACAGGATACATTTTTAGCAGCAATTTACGAAGACGGATCCAAAGAACTAGAACAAAGAATCATAATATTATCTTGCATCTTTTAATGCTTTTATTGCTATGCTGTTTTTAGATATGCACATAACTTCTTATATAGAAAAAAATTATTCTTTATTAAAGACAGTATAAAGCTTTTTAAGCAAGATAACTTTGTATTTAATATTCTTGAGATGCACTCAATAGTTGATATGTATATCTTAATACCCTATATTGCTGTGTATGTAATTAACGTATCAAAAACCCATTTTCCCAAGTTAAATATCACCTTCACCCCTCCTCGCATAATGTCAATGGTACATTCTGTGGAGATACTGGGCTTATTTATATGGGATAGGATGATAAAGACGAGTGCACTAGGGTGCGATGGGGGAGAAAAGAAATAGCTATAAAAATCGGAATGGCTCTCTATCGAGAAAAAAGGCTTCCGATGTTACTTTTCGAAAGAAAGCTGACCGAAGCGAATATTCGTGCTGACTTCTTTCAAAAGGAAGGAATTGTTAGTCGCTTATCTTTTCTTAATTGGATTTCTTCTGAAGAATTTTTCGTAAAACGGGGTCATCTCTCCAGGGGTGATTATGAGATAAAAAAATGATTTTTCATTATTAGGGGTGTCCTCTGGCTTTTTTACTAATTATAAGTCACTTTTGGATAACATTTTTAATACAGTTGAATTGTTACCTTTTAATTATAAATTTGATTTAATTTGTTTAAACTTGAATAGGAATATTTAAGAATGTATTGTTCCAAAAACTTAATGCTGTGAAAAGTTTATAAGTTCATGACTTCGTATAAAATGATCCAAATTACATTAATTTTATAAGTTTTGCTAGCAAATATTTTCTTTAAATTCTTATGTTACAATAAAAACCAGAATATAGGAATTTCTCTAGTAAATAATTCATACTTTTTATTTGATTTTAATACATTTGTTTGAGGTTTTTTTGTAAACCTCCAATGCGTAGCAGTAATTCGACTTACCTGCCCCCAATTTCTCGGGCAAAGTCTAGATTCCAAATAATTTAAACTAGTATTTTCTTAATATTTAGAAATGTACGCTTTATGTGCCAGTGTTGAGGAAAAACTCATTTTCGAGCCTTTTTCAAAACCCACTGTGCCGTTTCGTAAGGAAAATTGGTAAACATAAGAAAGAAAAAATGTTTTCTTAATTATCCGATCCGATTTGATTTTTTTCTTTTATTTTATGCAAATTCGGACAATTGATAACTGGAGCACTTTAAATACTATGTGCAGTTTTGGTTTTTGCTCGTGTTTCCTGTAGATTTACGATTATGTTGGAAACTTTTGCAAACAATGAATGGCATTAAGACAATGTCCGGACAATGGATTAAGATGAAAAACAGTTGGGAGATTGGACCCAAGCCAATCTCAATTGAAAAGTGCAAGATGGCACAATGTATTCCAAATGTGGTTTCGAGGTTATGGAACTAGATCCAAGACACCGGACCAATATCCAGAAGATTATTTATGAGGTATCTAAGAGCTGATATATGCCAGGAGAACAGTTACTTTGTTTTAACTTCAAGGCACTATAGCGGGATGACATCTCGCAAATGAGCTCTCCGCTGCTTCAGGTACCCGAAGGTTTAATGAAATAAGGCTTTTATATATGCCAGAAGACCAATGGTCTGCATCCCTCTCCCTCCAGATGACAGAAAAAACCGCTTGACATGGTGTTGACAACATCATTTTTAGAACGGGAGTATGTCTTCGTAGTGTTCACTTATGAAGAGAACCACAGGGACCCGATACCATGCTCCATCTTAGAAGTAAACCACAATGAAGATGGTGATGTTTTAGTCTTGTCGCGGCATGATATGGGTGTTCTGTGCTCAATCCCATGTCTGATGTACTTCGATGTGGGAGACGGCGAAAGTGGAGTTTTTACATGCTGCCTAGAGCCATGATGGTCATTGGCTGAGACGAAGAGATCCAGGAGGCGTGCCTAAGGTTCTTCTTGATGGAGTGAAAGGTTTTTGGCATGGGTGAGAGCTTAGAGGTTGCTTTCTGGTTGGCCAATAGGTAACAGTGAACATAGTCTCCGATTGACTGCCCGAAGGGCCGAGAATAGGAAAAGTGGGAGGAGTCCAGTGGGGAAATTTAGATGGATGTGCATAGAGCTGCACGTCTCTCAGGGAGACACCTTAACTGTTCTGAGATATAGGGGTTTTGAAGTTTTAGCACCCTGTGTGTAGCATTCCACAGGACAGTTGACGCCCAATTCGTATTTATGGGCTTTAGCACTTGTCCACACAGGGATCGGTTGGTGATGAATACCACGAGACTGAGGATGCTCAGAGAATAAAGTAGCCAGCCAGATCTCTAGATCTGGTCTGGAGATGCTAAAAAAAGTCTCCATATTGCATGCCCGGGATACTCTCTATCAGAACAATTGCAGTTCGCCAGAACTTTCTCGGAACTGAAAAGTGTCTTGATGGAAGAGTGGGATTTATTGTCCCAAGACCTCATAAACAAAATAAAGAGTTCGTTGTAAAAGCTACATTGCTGTGCTAGGCGACCATACCCCATTTTAAATTTTCCACATCTTGCTACTTTATTCTTGTTCTATCGTACTTCCATCAGCATAAATCATGATCGTGAGCGAATCCCGTTAGTTTTTATTATAATTTTTTTAGTAATTATTTTAAGTATTTTAATACCAAATTTCACTTTGAATTGGAATGCTTTTTAACTTTTGCGCACCGGTGTAACGTTGCTCGCTATGCGTACGGAAAATACTAAATTAAAGTTGACATTATTAAGAATAATTTCAGAATTTTTAAAATTCTATGTGTAGTAAAATTAAACTTAAACATAGTTTACAGATTTTTCATTTTATATTTTTTAAATTGTCGAATGTTTCCTAAAAATAAAAAAAATTTTAAAAATATTTATCTACTGCCTACTGTAACCAACCTTAAATTTATTTCTTTACATTTTAAAATATTAAAATATTGCTTGAATATTTGCTATCTAAATATAATTTGAAAAGATTATTTGATGTCTTATCCAAAAGCTTCCCGTACCCACACATCTCATAATTCCCACAATATAAAATAAACACGACCGTGACATATTCCGCGGGGGAAAAAATACGAAGATATTTTTCTCCATTTCAGATTAAATTGATGCGCCAACCAACGATTTGAAATGCTTTTCCTTTTTAACCGGCGAAGACAAGTTTATTTTTTCAACCACTCCACTTTTCCTCAACTCATCTTAGCCATCTTGGAATATTTTGAAAAGCCAACCTAGAATATTTTCTCTTGAAAAGAGAGATAGCGAGAGCCACGTTTCAAAATAAACAAAATTCACACACGCACAAAGAGCAATCATTTTCTAAAACCAACACTCCAAACATAATTCCGTTGCCCTCTTTTCTAAAAGAGTTCTCTTATACTTAGCAAACGCAAGCTTCGAAATCGGATTAGCCAGTGGAAAAGCGCGGGAAAACTCCTTTGTTCGGGTTCTTCATTGTTAAAGCGTTGCCATTCCAGCCCGTTAAATTACACCGATGGAATAGCGCTGATTAAGAGGCCTGGCACAAGTCTCCGAGGGATAATGATTCAGCACATTTTATTATCCTTCTTTAGAAAGTAGATGGCCATTTTGGGGAAGTAGGATTTTAGACGGTGATTACGGTATTGGTTAGACGTGCTCGTGTCTCGTTGCAGTTGTAATTGCAACGAATTTAGCCTAGTTTGAATTAATTTGGGTGAGAAGTTTCGGTGAAACGGTTGGCATTGGGATTGCATGTCCCATGACTGCCATTAAAAGTGGTCTATGATATAATGGTGAATGTAAATTTAAAGGTAATTTTCTTACTCTAAATGTGTGATTTGTAATCGTTTGGTTGGTTTTGTTATCATTAGCTTGAAGTTTGATTTTCAGTGTGCAGTTGTTTCAAGTGATGACTTTTTCTTTCTTTTTGATTGCTACATGTTTTTGATTTAAATTAATAAATCCAAAGTTTTTAAATATCTTCTTGTGTTTAAATATAATACCCTACAAATTTATTTACAAAATACTAAGTATTTAAATGCTAGAATAAATTTTGTTTCTAATAATAATGGACATTTTTAATATTTGGTAGTGGGCTAAAATTCACACATGTGACATCATAGTGACGTAATAATCTCCATTACGTGTTTCCAGCTAGTCAGCTCATAAATTCATGTGATGTCATAACACGTGATGAAATGCAATTCGCGTTGTTGATGTTGCCGTGTTCTCCCCGAAGGGAAGGGATGAAAATTGCCAGAGCCTGAGACAGGTTGGACTTCTGTACGATAGATGGCGACACCAACTATCTCCACCTCCACAATTTAGACATGGAACTGGAGGGGAGGGAAATATTTTCCAACCCCCTACACCCGTGGTTTCTGCTGGGACCACCCACAAGACTTTGGGACCCATTGATTTAAGGGAGCACCGTACCCGTTTTCTCGGGGGGAGTGGTGGCATCGAACCCAGGCCCTCCGGTCTGGAGTCCGATGCTCTAACCCACGGCCTAATGCAATCACGTGTTTCCATCCAATCACTTCATGCACTTTGCTGTTGCCAACTTTTGCATAAACTTTCTTTTTAAAAGAACATATTTGTGAGTAATAATTACGCACATAGTTAAACAAAATGCACATGATTGAAAAGCACAGTGTAATAAAGGATTTTTTAATGTTATTTTGAAAACATTTTTGAAGAATTTTAATACTTCAACATATTTACATAATTATGAATTTTGAAATTTTATCTAAATTCTACAATTAGAACAAGCAAGTCTAATGTCAGTTTTAAATACAATGGAGAACACCTGATTGCATTTATCATGTAACCGTCATAAATTTAGATCATTGGAACAACATGTATTCCCTTTTGATTTGTTAAATTCACGAATGTAACCGCCATTAATAGATTTAATAAAATATTGAATATAAGCATTTCTTATTATAATGTTATGGTAAGTATTATAAACATTATAAGTGAATATTCAATTTCTCCATAACTGTGTTATATTATTATAAAAATAAATGAAAGTTATTTTTTAAGTGAAAGGTTACTTATTTTGTTAGTCCTCTCTTAAGAGAAAACATGTATATATTGTACTCTTGTTTTCCATTCTCGTTTATCTTAAGAGCCTTTGAAAATTAAGTATTTTGCTTTATATTTCAAAACATAATTAATTGTAGAAATTCTTAATTAAAAAAAAATAAATAAAACAGACCATTCAAAAGGATCTAGACAGTCTGTAAACAGTTTGCAGACCCTAATGTTGACTCATTTATAATCAAATAATTTGACTACAATGTTATAGGAATTTTGTTCCAAAATTCAATCGATGATAATTTATTTTATTTATTTATATATTTTTATTTATTTATTTATTTTTGATCAAAAATGTTATTTAATTTGAAATTTTTCTCAGAGCAAAAAAACCCCTTTTTAATTTTTAAAAAATTAAATTAAAAATTTTAACATTGAAAAGAATTTGAATCATTTATTTTTTTTTCCAACCAAAATTTAGTTTTAAAGCCCCCCCCAAACCCCGGCTTATGAATTTATTTTTAAACAAATTTGGGGGTTTTCCCTAAGTCAGACTAAAACCCCCCGGCCCGGGAACATCCGTTTTAAAACCCCTCAACCCCCGGGGTCACGAAAACTGAGACGGGCACAGGGGGCCTTTGGGAGAAAAAGATACATGCGTATGAAACTAGATATACTTTTGTATATGTTTTTTTATTCTGAATAATTAGATTTACATAGATGGAAATTTATTGTTGTATTCAATATGTAAGAATTTCCACTTATTTTGATGATCGTGTACATGAAATTTAAGTGGACGAAATGTTATGTGTCTGTAGTAAATAATGAAAAGATATGTGGCGGTGTGATATCTATATGAATCCAGTCCCCAACATCACGCGAAGACGATCGTTTTGGGGGTGTTTTTGGTTACGTACTTGGGGTTCGGAACGGAAGGTACCCAGAAGAACCTTCCCCCCTTCATTGGTGACCCTGGCCGTGAAAAGGAAAACTGCACCCCTTCACGTGCCGCAGTCGTGGCGCCATCTATCCACCGCAACAGCAACCAAAACCGTCAAACATTGACGCAAATAAGCCGTTACTTCTCAAAGTTGTCTCACACAAATGAGGGTAATAAAAACCGTCACACAAAATGAGGGCAATTCTAAAAAGCCGTCGGGCGAATGACGCAACCCACCGCGACGAAACCTGTTTACATGCTCGCCACGAATATGGTATCGTTCTTTTCGCCTATTCCCAAAAACACTGGCGGGGGCAGTATGTGGCGGTGGGATATCTATATGAACTAGTACCAACATCACGCGAAGACGATCGTTTTGGCGTGATTGGTTACGTACTTGCGTTCGGAACGGAAGGTACCCAGAACGAACCTTCACTCCTTCAGATAGGTAGAAGAGAGATTAGTTGAAAATTTACACCTTGAACTGTTGGAAAAACTTCGAACTAGACAGGGAATTGAAAACTTAAATCCTGAACAAAGACAATTGAGCAATGATAACGAACAATTGTATAATTTGTACAACTGAGGTGATTGGTCGGGTTTTGGGGGGGCCCTCTGCCCCCAGTTAGAAAAAAAAAATTGTGCCCCCCAAAAAGAAATCGGTTTTACCGGAAAGAGAAGCGTGTTTCGAGGAAGATGATTGAAATATATTGTAGTACAGAATTCAGCAGTTGGATTTGATTTCTTTTTCAAATCATTGGAATTCAAAATATTGAATGAAATAAAAATTGATTTCCTCCCATTTCATTATTCAGTTCCATAGAAAAATTTTCTTTCTTGGAAGATTTTGACATTTAAGGAATCAAGTTTTATCACATTTTTCTTTCATATCCCACTCAGTTAAGGTTTTTTTTTTTTAAGGTATGCATTTTCGGCTTTCTATAAAGAACATGTTATAAATTCGCTGTTTTTTCGAACCTTTGGGTTTTTAAAAAATTTTTCCTCTTTTGAATTAAGAAGCAAAAAAACGGGAAATGTTTTTTCCGATTTTTATATTTTATTATTATTTTTTTAAAATATAAAGAAAAGAAATTTCTTACCACCTGCGTTGTGAGTCCAGGACTAAAGATAATTCTTTATTTTAGTAAGTTTTTCACGCCGGGAGAGTTCCGAGTCGTTTTTTGAGCCTTTTTAATTTTTGTATTTATTTATAATTCTTTGTTATTTTTTACTAAGAAAAAAAAATAATAAAACATGGAAGCAATTGCGGTTAGTGGGAATACCAAGAAAAAGTTTTGCGAACAATGAAAGTATCCTGAACAATTCTATTCCAAGGTTTCAGAGGGTTTTATTAAAAAGTAAAAGAACAAGCGTAGAATATAAATAGTTTTTTTTTTCCCTATAAGATTTTTAAAAAGTGGAATGTATTCCCATCTTTCTTGTATTTGTTTGGAATATTTTTAAGAACAGTTCTTTAATTTTTTGTATTGTCGCTGTTTTGTTTTCTGAAAGTTTACTTTTATTTGATGCATATTTTTTATCGTTTGCAAATTTATGAAAATGGGACCTATATTGTGGTATGAAGTTCAGTCATGCGTTGATAATGCATTTAAAAAGAGGGAAAATTCCAAACGGTATGTCCATGTGAAAAGAACTTGAATTTTTCTTTAAAAAAAAAGAAAAAGAGATGCCTTTTTTTGTTATTATTGGATTTGAGTGAAAACAAATGCAATCTCTTCCAATGTACAGTTTTGGAATGTTATTTTTTTCTCTCTTTCTGCGTGTACGTTGTGTTCATGTGTATGTATAATATCATTCATATTATACTAATTTTTTTTCTGCTATAATTCATACTCGATGCTAAACAGTGTGATGAGGCATTATAGTTCAAAATAGAATAACCATAGTATTGAACTTTGGATACTTCGTAATATACCTTCAACTTACTCGTCAAATGAAAAGATATTGCCGAAAGCTGCGATATCCCGCCAATAGTAGAAAATCATGTGTATGCTCGATCACAATAATACAGCATTTGGCATCATTTTTTTAATTTGGCGATGTCTTTTAATTTGGCACCTTATAATGCATAAGTACCGAACATGGTTTCAAAAGACGCTAAGCTTAAATTTTCTTATATTACAGGCGGAAATAAGTTGAGAAAATACACTCACAAAAGTAGTTTTATTGCAGAGTATTTTTTAATTCAAATTAATTTTGAAAATTTGAAAAATATCTACCTATAATATGAAAATATAAAACAGTGATCTTGCAAATTCAGAAGAATGTAAGAAATTAAAAAAATACATTTGAAAAATAAAATCTCCAATAACCAAAAGCAACAAAAATCAATATATCAATTTTTCTATAAACATATCCTGCTGTCGTCATTATTTTTAGATAAGATTTTAGGATAAAATTAGTTATAAATATTGGTTAATTAATAAAATTAATATTATTTATTAATAAATAAATTATAAAGTGTTTGCTCCAATGTTATGTTGTGCTTTTTTTAATTATAGATATTTTTACTATAATTTGAACTCTAAACTTCAGAATGAAAAAATTGTGATACTAGTATATTTTGTAAGTATGTAGTATTAATTGTTACTTAATTTTCTAAATAATTGTTTAAAATCTGCATCAATCATAGATGCTAGTCTAATTATATGAATTAAAACACTGTGCCAGATCTGTTGAGCTATCAGTGTTTTGTTCATTTCTTACGGTGATATAAATGCTTTCATTGCCAAAAATTATAATTACTTAGTTAAGTTATGCATTTGCTGTGAATAAATTATCCTGCTTCTTACATTACGTTGATTTTTTTTTTTTTTTATCCCAAAATAATTAATTTTTACTATCCTTTTAACTTCACCTTCAATTTAAAATGAGGAATGCTTTGCTTTAGTTGCTTGTAGATAAAAAGAACAGGAACATTTAATTTATATCTGGATTCAACCTTTTAATTAAAATCATTATCTTTTCATAGCTGCTATCTTAACATTCCATTACGCCCTCGACAGTTCCAGTTTCAACTTTCCCTTTAGGCCTTTTGCTGCTTCTAGATCAATTTGATTTCTAAAAATACGTGCGAGGCGGTTAGTAATTAGGAGCTAAGATTTGCGCCTTAAAAGCTTAGAGAACTGTAATTACCTCAAACGATTTTTGCACGGTAAAGAATGTCAGAAAGTCCTTATTTATTAGATGGAATTTCTATCCGGCTGTTGGCAATTTTTATGCTGTTCCGAGGATTATTGTCAGAATTTCTGTTCTAGTGTTGCCATTTTTGATATTCTAATTACAGCCGGTTAATGCTAATGAATGTAATTTCGCGTTATTATTGTGATAAATATGCTTCCACCTCGATGTAATTTTCGCTCCTTTGTGCACTTATTTAAGTGTTTCTTGGAATGCTTTGTGTTGTCCTAAATAAGCTGTAACTTTAACTTTTGTTTTTATTTTCAAAGTGAATTATTCGAGTCGGGTTGTGTTCTACGCGTTATTGTTTTCGTGGAGGGTTTTGTCAAAAGAGGTGATATTTTACATTTTGATGTCTTCATTTATGGGTTCTTGTTACACGAGCTTTAAGCGTCGTCTGCCTTTTATTTCGTTGAGTTAAAATTGGCTTTGTGTAAAGTCTCATTTTACGATTAACTATTATAAGTTAGCATTTTGTATAGTTACTGGCTCCGTGAACAAGTTTAACTCTGAATTAAATCTGGAAATTGAAGGGTTCTATTATCAAAATTTCAGTGTATGTTTATTAGTTTTTAATATCCTGTATTTTATTTAATTATCAATTATACAGTATTCTTCATTGAATAGTATACGTTACGTGTTAGACAACTCTAACGTTAAATAAAAGGACCTGGTACGATTCACTTAATTTTTTTTTAATTTAATGGTTTTCAAAATTTTTTGGGGTTGCCCCCTATGTGTTTATTTATTATGTAAAACAGACTTTATATAGTCACAATTTCATAAAAAAGCTAACCATTTAATTTTTTAAGGAAAAAACGTAAAATTCCATGCGTTTACATCGATTTTTGAAGATGAGTAGCATTTTAAATTCCCTTCATAAATTTTAAAAGTACGTCAAACTATGTATAACAAAAGTTTGAATGGGTTTTGTTATAACATATGATTGGTTTTTGTACAATACTTCTTTTTAGGAATGCTTATTGAAAATTCCTTAAAAAATGTATAAATTCTAAATTCAATTATTTTTTAAAAATAGCTTACTTTATTCAAAATTCATAAACTTTGTTACAATATTTATTAGGGTTATAGTTATAAAAATATGATAGCATTTCGCACAATATTTAAATGCCTTTTGAAAAATTTTAAAAGAAAAAAATAAAGTTATTTTTTTTGAGAGATATGATTCAGTATTAAAGTTTTGATTTTCTATTGAGATATGAATAAAAATGAACGTAAAAGTTAACATAACTCTGCGTTATTTTTAACTTATAGCTTTCAAATTTTGTGGTATTATTGGGAATTATGTAAAGAATAATTAAGACTAAAAACTCGGGTATTTTAACTTATACTTACCATTTTGTCAATTGAATCGTACTATGTCCTCTTAAAAATAGAAATTAGTACAGACTGATTGATAAAAACATTAACTACTTCATATCTTTTTAATTAAAAACGTTAATTAAAGAGATACAAATTAGTACAGATTCATAAAAGCATATACCCTCTCAAATTAAGTGATTTGCATCACTTTTATTAATAACGTTAATTAAAGAGATACAAATTAGTACAGATTCATAAAAGCATATACCCTCTCAAATTAAGTGATTTGCATCACTTTTATTAATAACGTTAATTAAAGAGATACAAATTAGTACAGATTTATTGATAAAAGCATATTTCCTCTGCAAATCATCCTGGCCACGGCAGGGACATCTTAAGGCATGGGCCAACTGGATCCGGGCCCAGGACCTCGTTTTGTTCTCGACTCTTATCTTTTTAACACGTTTTTATGAGTTTCACTTGTTAGATCATTTTCCAAATAATTTTAATGGTCAAATATTATTCCCGTACATGCACTCCGAAAAACAGGGAATTTCAAACTGGATGTCAACTGGCGTAAGTGGTAATACTGCCTTATGTGATGACCGTTGTCCACGTCAAGGCTTTGGCCTAATACCATAAACAATCATTCAATTCATTTAGTCGAAATTCGGCTTCGGTCGAGCCGGTTTGTGCCTAGGTTTTTGAGATTGGGAGTCGTGCATATTTGTTTCAAATTACCATTTGAACGAGTATTTGACAATGCATGCTTTATAATCTAGGACGATCTTAGGTAGGGTCTACTTTTTCATAGGAGCCCAGGACCTGAATGAGTCTTAAGACGTCCTTGGGTCACGTTAGCCTAGTGTTTATGGCCACGGACTCGTGGCCGGCGTTTTATGAGTTCGAGCCTAGTGCCACTGAAAACCTGCCGAGTAGAGTAGCTAATGCACATTAAATCCGTCGTGACTCGAAAGGCATTTCGTTGTGTAGTGTGGGAGCTCGGAGAGGAGGGTTATGGCCGCGGTGCCGAGTGGTATAGGTATCGGGTCGTGGCTTGCCTTGTCACGAGTTCGTGCCCAGTACCACTAAAGACCCGCCGTGTAGGGCAGCGATGCACGTTAAATCTGTCAAGAGCGAAACGTCCTCCCGTTGGTGGGGGGTGCCAGCTCAGGTGCCGTCCACGTCACTTGACCATGGTTCAAAATTACGTGGTCCGTCGCCAAAAGACCTCGTGTAGCTGAACAGGGCGACGTAAATATTCAATCAATCGGAGAGGAGGGTGCGACCTCAGGTGTCATCTTCGTCACTTGTCAGTGGTTCAAAATACGATGTCTACTGCAAATATCTCGTGCTGCTTTGTAGCACGACGCTAATAATACTATCATTTACTCCAAACACTCCTATAAATTTATTTATCACGATTACGGTATCATCGAACTAACAGCCAAATTGTTCTACATTATGTCTATATTTTGTTTTCATAGAAAACAATAGTCGTCTTATCACCTATCCAGCTAAATCTCTAAGAATTTTTTTAAATTGCGCATTTTCAATACTAATAATAATAATCACTTATCCTCTTATTTCATGAATTGTTTTGCCACTTCAATAAACAAACCGCCGAATCTTCGAATGAGGCAATGTTTGCCGCTCATCTTCAACGCAAATCGAGTTCATGCATTATCTTATCCCATTCAAAGGTACGGTGCCGACTAGTGGTAACAAGTTATCTAAAACGAGCATGATAAGTCTTTCGGATAAGGACAACAAATATCAATACCATGGAGATTGCTTTTGGAAGACTCCTATCTGTAAAAGAAGTTTGCAGTTAACAGCAGTTTGAGAAATATGTGCCATAGATAATGCTTTTTTTTATTATCGAAATGAATTTTTTTAGATTAGGCTACGTGAATTACATATATAAATCAAGTTTTATTTCTTTATAATAACTGCTGTAAAATGGGGTTTTTGGATTAAAATTACAGAAATTATTGCAAACTTCGTGGAAACTTTTTTAAATTACGATCTTAAAATAATTGCAAGTATGCCTCTTCTAATTTTAATGGGAAAATTAAGAGGCACAAATTGAGCAGATTATAAGGTTCTCAGAATATATGTACTTTGAAACAAATTTTCAATAATTCTCGCCCTATGGGTAAAAATTTGGACCTTGGCACATTGCCAAGATTATCTAACAGACTCGTAGGATTTATATAGTATGTTTATTATTGGGAGTGGGTGTAACTGAATGTGCAGATTGTCATCAAAAATTAAAATAGTGATCTTCTCCATCGAACAGTAACGTGCATCAAAACATTTTATAAACAGAATTACGATTGTGCAATACATTGAAAAAATGCATTTGGGAATATTTTCAACACGTATGCAGTATGTGAAATATGCAGAAATCGAGTATATTCGTCATTGCTCGATTTCTGTGATACACATAGTTGCAAATTCTTAAAAAGGGATTACTGGTTAAGGTGCGGTATACATAAAGTAATAAAAAACAAACACATACTGCATATGTGTTAATTTGTATTGCATATGACAAGTATACTCGTCAATCTCAGAGTAAGTGTAGCTATTAAACTTTTGGATCATAAAGAGGGTTCATTTTATAAAATAGCCAATTTTATTACTATAACTTATTTATTTGGTTTAACATAGACATGTATTACGTAGATATTACTCTAAAAACGCCAAAAAATTAAGTATCGCATCTGGAGTAATCCTATTATAAATCTTCTTCACGACTTTTTCCTTTTCAGTTAACATCTAAAAATCATTATCATCGCACATAAATAAATTCGTTAGGCGAACGTATACGCTGTTTAAACCGTTGCATATGGGAAAAAAATGAGTTCATCTTAAATTTTTCATATTTTTTATGTATTTCTACTCCGGCCAGCCTCAAAAATATTCTAAACACCTTGAACTTTGAATATATGTTTTTTCAAAAATTATAATTTAAATAGTGAATGGTCACTACTTTTTACACATGACGATTATACTCGTCAATTACAGTTAACTGATTAAAAAATCTTTTAAAAGAAAAGTTTGCTTCCGGTCTTTATATTTATAATAAAAGTTACTTTTTAATTCTTAACAGACTAAATTTTATTTCGGCTTGCTCGTTGCAATGTTGTGGAAGAGTTTTAAGTAAACACATTATATCCATAGGGTATTAAATTGCTAATAAATTCAATGCTTCCCATTTCCAAAACACTTCTTGTGAGCACTTTTGTATAATAACATCAAGAATAATCACTCTCCATCTTCATAATAACTGAGGAATTGCTAAACTTTCCAAAAACCCGATAATTTGTTTTTCATAATACCCAGATGATTTAAGGAAACATTTAATCTATCCAAATATATTCTTAGCTGCGGTTGACCGTTTACCCTTTTCTCCCAATTCTTTTTAAAGAATATCGATCCAAACGGTAACATTTCAGTTTGAAGGACGACCACCCTTGACCAGGTCGTCTAAAAACCCTCTTCTTTCCCGCCAAAAAGAGAAAGAAATGAACAAAAGAACCAAAAAGGAAGCGCACGTGTGAAATTGATGTGAGTTGCTATATTAAGCCGCTTAGCTACGTGAAATCGAATTTTCATTAACATTTGCTATCGTCTGCGTTTCCTCACTTCACTTCAGTTTTTTTTTGCGTAACAGCTGTCATATAAGTGATTTTTTTTAATACAGAAAAAGGGGATTATACTTAGTCACCGTACGGTGCTTAAAATTCATGGATCTTGTTCCCTTTCGATACTCTGGTCCCTTTTTCTGTTCTAGAACGTTCGATCGTTAATCAAATTCCGTGTCCTATGTGTTCCAGTAAAAAAAAAAGTGAAGTTACTCCTTCTTGTTATTTTGTTTTAATGTGGGATTATTCAATTTTTTTGACGGTGTAATTAATTTTTGGCATGGCGTAAAGTTCATTAAAGTCAGAAGGAAAGACAAGCATATTTGTATGTGAGGGTGGATTTTCGTAGCGGACTCGTTTTCGGCTTTTCTTGTGTTAATTTGACCGTAATTTAAGGTTTTCTTTTCAGATTATTATTTTAACATGTGTGTGTGTTTGAATATATTCGTTTTTTCTGGTATTGCCTATTATAAAAAAATGTTTTCGTTGCAAAGTATTTCTGAAATGACTGTGATGCGTTTGAAAAAACGAAATTGCATTGAAGGGAATTGTGTTCAAAATAAATTCTTTGTTTCTCTCCATTTTTCTGGCTTAGAATAAAATTAATTTTGTAGTGTTTCCTGCTTTTCAAAACAAAAACAAAAACCTTCGTAAATGGGATTTTAAAAGGCTTGTTAATTTTCTAGAAATTATAACCTTCAAGAATTTTTCAACGATTTCACCACAAAATTTAAGTATTCGGGAAATTTTTGGATAATGCAAGTTTTATTTTCATGCTTTCTTTAAAATTTGTAGTAATTCAAAATCGTAGCAATAGTTATTCTGCTTATATAACATGGCGCGGTAACCTAGTAGTTATGGTCAGGAACTCATGGCCAGCGTATCATGAGTTCGAACCCTAGTGCCCTGTAGAGGGCTGATGCACGTTAAATCTGTCGAGGCTGAAAGTTCTCCCTTTTGGCGTGGTGTGGTAACTTGGAGAGTGGGGTGCCTGCTCAGGTGTCGTCCATGACCGAGGTTCAATATTGCGGAGTCCTCCGCCAATAGTCCTCATGTTCTTTATAGTGCGACTTTTAGTAAAAACTCATTCACTCTCTCAACTTATATAACTCCCTGGTGAGATTTAATTGATCCCTTAACTGCCGCCGGCGTATATATCCGTCGCGCTCAACCAATGATGTTGAGTGACCTAGACGTATATATACGTCCTTCGAAATAAGATTATTTTCATTGCGCTGCTATCAGTAAAACTTTTCCGAAGGCTTTAGAATGCAATAAAATAACCTTGGCAATGTTTGCGAAGGATTTACTTATTTCAGTGAATTATTTGTGCCTTTCCTATCCTCCTCCAATACATCGCACACGCGCCCCTGTGTAAAAAACGGTAGCACTGGGGTGCAAATCGCGTAACTTTTAATCAGCAGTTAAAGGGGTTAAAAAACAAGTTTAGAATGAGAATATAATCACAAAAGTGCGACCTTAAGTTTACGTTTTGAAGTGTTTATTTCAAATTTCTTATACTTTAAGCCTCCGCAGATTTAACGTTCACTCTTGCCAAACTCCATTGACTTTTCCCTGCTAAGAACGTTATAAATCGGTAATTTTACATCAATCTATGTGTACTAATATTTAATTTCATTATAGAATCTACTCACTATTTCTGGTCTCCGAAAAGTGAATGAAAATTCTTTTAATTTTGAACATCAGTGTTGGATTTAATTCGCTACGATTTATTAAAACGGTTGAGTTTGATTTATTGTTTTGAACTCAATTAATTTTACACGGTTTCTGGGAATCATTATTCCAAAACTAAAAAAAATCTTTGAATTCCTTTTTTTGTAATGGAACTGAACAAGTACCAGCTTACTGTTTTTTCCGAGACATGAATTTTATGTTTTTCGGACTGTAGTAATAAATCTTTTTCAGCTTTTCATGGTGAAAAAAACCTCCTTTTTGGAAATTCCCGTATTTTCAAGGGCAGCCTTTGTCACCTCAACTCAACGACCGGCGGGACCTTGCTTTTTTCGAACGTCGTCGTGCAGACGATATGTGCACTTTCTCACCTGCCGGGGTCAAACGACTCGGCTAATATTTCCACTTGACTCGTCCTCACCTGCACGATCTTCGGCCTCCGTTGTTACAGCTATCTTTTCGTTGCTATGGTTACTGAATCAACATCCTTTTTTGCCACTACTTTCTGGGCATTTAATGATGGGAAGTGGTTACGTCGTTCGTACTCTCCAGTTAAAAAATAAGGTACTTGAAGCGAAACAAAAATAGTACAGTTTTATGAATCAATTGGATTAAACACCCAATGCGGTTTATTGGTTTTCGTTTTTAAATGAGATTCGCTATTATGCTTTTTAGCCCCCCGCCTGACACCCCCAAATTTTTTTTTTAATTTTAGAACACGGATGGACCCCGCCTTTTTAAAACGATTGCATTCAATAGTTAACTTTGCATCTCAGAAACGGTATAAATTGTACCACTAAAACCAATAAATATATGTTAAGGTATCCGACTACGTTCGCGGAACCGTGATTTTAAAGCGATAATGGATATTTTCATGATATTTAGTGTCACTTAGTTAGACTACATGTATAAAATTGTTTTAAGGACATTTTGACAAAAAAATTTAAATACAATATTTCGGCAATTAACTTAGAATAATCTTTTTTCCAAATGTTCTCTTTGTGAAAAATGCTTATTATTATAATATTTTGCCTGTTTGTAGCTCAAACCTCTGTACAGAGGCTCAACTATGATTTTTGAAAAATTCGCATTATTTTCAGAGTTACAACCCATTGAAACAATTATAGGCGCTTTTTTCTTAAAATTGCTTCCCCTCTGTTGTCGTAAAACATGGATAAACCAACTTCTAAGTTATATATTTCAAAAATTCTAGTTGAGCCTCTGTAGAGAGGTCTGAGCTATATACAGACAAATATTATTATAATGGAAGCATTTTTCACAAAAGGAGAACATTTGGAAAAAAAAATTATTCTAAGTTAATTTTTGGCCAAAATATTGTATTAATTTTTTTTGTCAACATGTCTTTCAAACAATTGTATCCATGTATTCTAATCTAAGTGACACTAAATATCATGAAAATTATCTATTTATGCGCTTTTGCAAAATCACGGTTCCGAACGTAGTCGGATACCTTAAAGGAAAAAGAGTAGAAATTTTATTTTATTTATTGTGCTTATATATCGTATGTATGGCCGCGGTAGCCTAGTGGTCAAGGTAACAGACTCGTGGCTAGTTGGCATGAGCTCACACCTGGTACCGCTGAAGACCCGCCGTGCAGAGGAGGCCGATGCACGTTAAGTATGTCGAGGCTCAAGTCCTCCCCTTGGTATGGTGTGGTAGTTAGGAGAGGGGGTGCCAGCTCAGGTGTCGTCTTCGTCACTTGATCATGGTTCAAGATTACGAGGTCCGTCGCCAAAAGCCTTCGAGTAGCTGAACAGTACAACTTTAATATTCACTCAATTTTGATGATAATACAGTCTCCAATATGAAATTATGATCAGTAGTGTGAAAACACTGGTAACAATTAACTAATTGTTTATTTAGGTAAAATAAAGATTTAAAACCAGTTTGTCAGCCAATTTACATCTCTATATATTCTTGTTTATCATACAAGAAACACTTTGCTCTTATCTATATATAGACCTAAATGTAGAGAATATTTTCACTGTCTTGGGGGCTAAAAACACTTTGTGGGCTGCATGTAGTCCGCGAGCCGCTATTTGTCCACCCCTGTTCTAGAAACAGTTTTCACTGCTCCGCTCCCTTTGGAAGTTTAAATAAAAAAAATTTCAAACACAGTATTGAATTCTTCAAAACATGCATTTTAAATAATGCACGATATTCTTCATCATTTAAAATATAATTTACACGTGTATTTTGTGTCATCTTCTTCCTCATATTATTAAAATTTAAAAAATGATTTTTTTTAATTGATATAAATAACGTTCCTAATTCCTCCTTGTTCGTATTCTATATCTATTCCTTGTAATACAATCCTACTTGAAAAGTAATACTTTAAAAGGAAAAACACTTCGTCCTTATAAGATTTTTTTAAAGGGACTCTTGTTTCCACCACTTTCCCCTCTGAATTTCCACCCCCAAGCAACATTCCATTTGCAGCTTTGCCCCCCTAACCTCCAATGCCTCTGGAGAGATGGGTGGTGGGGTAAACGTACTCCCCGTAATTTTCTTTTGTTCTTTATTCAATTTATTGATTTAGTTTTTAAGATGACTTGGGGTTTGTTTTCTTTTAAGTCTGTGGACTGTCTGATAGTAAATGGAAAATCTCGAGGAGTTTGTAAAGAGTTTTTGTTTACCTGAATGAATATTTATTTAATGTTTCTTAAAACTTGTGTATTATAATGAAATATTTTCTTTTTCATTTAGAAAAAGCATGTGAAACGACGGACTAAACTATTTTCCCGTGTGTCAAACCTTTTTGCCTGTGTTTTGACTAATGATTGAAAAACTACGCATTGAAGAAAAACGTATTTTTCACCTAATGGGCTTTATTCACACAAATTCTTTGCTTTTTTTTTTTGTTGTTGTTGTTTTGTTTACAAAATTATCATTGTTTGTTATTGATGTGTGAAATTTCAAAGCTTTAATTTAAAAACCAAGACCTGGAAAAAAATTAAACTTTATACATCCGTGAATTATTTTTCACTTTCCTTTTTGAAGTGCCAGTAAGATTCCTCTCCTCCCTACTATGGTTTGATTCTACCGAATGAGCACGGAAACAAATTAAAGACATGGGATCTAAAATTTAAAGAAAAACACTTAATTTAACTAGCAACACTCAAGACATGACTTCACTCCTTCGTACCCAGACATAGAATTAATTTATTTTTTTAAAACCCCAAGGGGGAAGAGGATTCTCTGGCACCTTTCGGCCACACCATAAAAATACTTCGCATTCCACATCCCAAGGGGTCCTAACCGTCCCCTGTAGCAGGTAGTTTCACTTCGGACTCTTACATCCTTCCTTTCGGCCTAAAAATAGAACGGTGGAAAACAAAAATCCGCTTGATAGGGGGAAGTGAGAGAAATTTCACCAGAAAGTGCTGACATCGAGAGGGAAAGGAAAAATTTCTTTGGAGGAAAAAAATAAGGGAAAAGTGTTATACACAAGAAAAAACCCGTGCAGTGCAATGCTATACAGCTAGTGTTTTCTAAATCTAGCATTTCAATGAAGTATCTTCTAATAAAGCATCAATTGTTTTTTGGTTTCTACAAGTACCTAAATCAAGTTTTTTTTGAAGCATGAAAATTAATTCCCAGAACACGAATTATTTGATAAAAATGTTTAATTCGTGATATTTCATTTCTGTGTTTGATTTAGAAGAACTATTTGAAAGAACTTCTAATTTGGAAGCTTTATTTCATCTCACAATTAGGTTCGAGAAATTTTATGAAAAATTTATGCTCTTGATTTGAATATAATGAAACTTGTTAATATATTTAATTCCTATACATAGAAATTCATCAAAGACTTGAAAATGCGAAAGAATTCCATTTCAATTTTTTTAAATCGCTGAGACACTTTAATGTTGAAGTTTGTAATACAATTGTTTGAAGACATTACCGAAATTCTAAATGGGGAGCTATAAATTTCTTTTTTTTTTTAATTTTATTTTATTTATTTATATATAGAAAATCTCGTTGGAAAATTTTTTTTAGTTGTGTGCTGACATTTTTTTTTTTAATTTGAAGTTTCAAATTCTGTAATGTAGAAATTTTATTGAATCTTTTAAAAAAATTTATTTGGAAAAGAAAAGAAGGTTTTGTGAATCTTACGATTTAAAAAAAAATTAATAAAAATCTTCTAAAAGAGTACCTTTTTTCAATATCCTACAAACTTAAAAGATTTTTTGGACAATTTTTTTTTACTCCTTGGGCACTTTGTGAATCTTAAAATCACTAATTTATTCTACATTTCATTTTTATTACCAATGAGCTCAAACATGACGGTCGCATGATAAAGATAAACGTTCTCCATCGAAATCAAAACAGACTTTAAACTAATTGTTGTCGTTCTATCTTTAAAACTTGGATACAATTTCAAATTTTGTTATTGGGTGAAAAGGTTCAAATGTTATAAGGATAAATTTCTTCAAAAGATTTTAAAATTAAAAAAAAATCTTATTTTTCATGTACTTTTAAATAAAATGCATTTTGTCTACTTGTGTACATTATTGTTGTTGACATATTTGTATTTTTAAGAGTAGTTTCTGAAAAGATCAAAAGTTGGCAACAACGAAGCGTTCGAACTGATTAGCTACAAACACATGATTTTGTCATTTGACTATGACGTCACATCAGATTTTGAACCGATTGGCTAAAAACACGTGGTTATCATTATCATGAGACTATTGACGTCACATGAATTGAGCCCATTATTAGAACATAACTATGACATTCAAACTTATCCACAAGCCATTTTATCTTTATAATATAAATTATTATTTTATACATATTTTGTGAACTAAAAATACTTTTAACTCGGTAGAAATGAGCAAGAAAATTACAAAGTCTTATCTCCAACTTAAATATGAGATTTTTGCCCTTTCCCATTAATTTTTACGAGTACTTACACCCCAAAAAAAGTTTTTCTTCAGACTGTTTACTCAGTTTAGTCGTATTTATTTACTGTATACTGCCATGAAGACAAACAAATTTTAAAAAAATAGTGCAGACAAAATTGCTTTTTCCCTGGAGCGATGTGATTCCGGTGAAAAGCAATTTTACTCCAGAATTTTTTTTATTTTTTTTATCTGTACTTCATTTCTGATAACAGTATCATTAGTTATATCTTAGGGGCTCTTCTTTTTTTCATCTTTCTTTAATGCATGCAACTTTTCTAGCACACCTCTTCTTCTAGCAGTTTAATTTTTTTGCATTGTTTTGTAAGTGTCTGCTGTTCTCTTGTGCATATCTTCATTTAAATGAAGTTAATAATACTGCAAGCGCGCGCGCATTAAAAAATATATTTTTTTTTTCCTTTGTATCTCCCATTTGCACATTTACATCATTATAAATTTGATGCTTACTTATAGATATTGTGTCGAATGTGGACCCCGTTTTTTTCCTTGCTTTTTAACACTAAATATACCACGACGGCATTTATTACGAAACTTGTTATAGATCGACCGGGTTAAGAATACCCCTGATTCTGCCTCATCAATGAAAAAAAAAGAAAAGGACAATGAAAGGAAATGGAAGTGCGTTTAATCCCTTGAGATAAAACGGCATCTGGGTGACGTTATTCAATTTGTAGATCTTGACGTCTCGGAGACGTCAAGAACTCTCTCGGACACACGCAGAAGATTGTGCGTTGATTCTGTTTTGTTTCGAATGCTCAAGGTCTCCCCCCCTTCCCCTTTCAGTGGCACTGGAATTCCGTATCCCCCGGGGATAGGGAAATCGTATATCAACGATTCGTTTTATTTATAAGTCAATTGTTTGTGTGGCTTAAGTACACGTATTTTATTCAATGTTTATCGAAAATTAGATGGTAAAAAGGCAGATAATTCTCGTAAAATGGATGGAGCTAAAGTGTTATCGTGATCTATATATCGCGCTTTTGCGGATTGCCGCTTCGTGACTTCTTTGTTAAACATACAATATTTATATATTTCAATATTAATTTTTCTTTCGTATATTCAGATAAAGATATGTAGCTGACCAAAGTTATAATCATGATTGGTTATTTGAAGGGATGGGAAAAATTGCGTCTTTTATAAGATCAACGAATAAGAAAGTGTGCGTTCGTATTCTATATATTGTTACTTCTATATAGGAACTATGGCGTTGTGAGTTTAGTATATAAAGAATGGATTTTAAAAAAATCAGCAAAGTATTCAAGGATCTAGGTTAATCGACTTTATAAGAATTAACAAATGGATTATTTTTATAAATCAGTGAGAGAGACTATATAGATATTTTTTAATCCTGTTAACCACAGAAGTGTCAAACTCGAGGCCCATAGTGAGCTTTTTTTGTTGCCCGGCTAATATATCGACTCACGCAATAATGTATAATTAAATAACAAACTGACGCAGAATAAAAATAAGACAGGTAGAATTCGCTAAACTTTTTCTTATTTATACGCTTTATTTATTTATTCTGTTATTTTTTAACAAAATGCTTACATTTATTTCGAATATACATATATTATTTTTTTTAACATTAAAAACATGTGGCCCTCAACTTAATATAAAATTGAATTTGCGATCCTCAACTCAATATAAAACTGAACTTGTGGCCGGTAATATCATACGAGTTTGACATGCCTGATGTAATCAGATTGTGTTGAAGCCTCATCACATTAAAGTGACATACATAGATAAATTTATACGCATAATTAGTTCAACACTATTTCATCAAACCTTAATCATACACTTGTATAAATATGATTAAATGTTATGATGAGAGACATTTGAGAATGAATGATTGTAATCCATACCTCTGCATTCTGGAATGGGAACCACCCCTTTTTTATTGCATTGCACCAGGATTCAGGTTTCAGAATCTTTTGGTTTCCTCCCTCTATCACCCAAACCCCTCAGTGATCCCCAATCTAATAAATTCAACCACAGGGGGGTGCAGTTTCACCGAGACACCTACCTCCATCGCATATAAAGTAATCGAGGATTCCCTTACTTTCGCAGGGGGTGGACGTCTTGAGGGATTTGGTGGTCTTGGAGCGTTATTGGAATGGTGGGGGGTGTTAAGAATGAGTTTGAATCTTCCGCCTTCCTCTTTGTTCTTAAAATGGATAAAGGAAGGCGGGGAAAGGAATAGGATTCTTTTTTCTGTGTGAGGAGTTATTGGAATATATATATTTGAATTTCATATACCATTTTGTAAGTGTTGCATCTTTTTGAAATAGGGGAAAGGAGTGGTAAGACTGTTACAGAGAGATTGTTCGTGGAAACGGAGAAGGTAAAAATAGTTTCTTCTCAGAATGCAAAAAGAATAAACATTGAATAAGCATTCGCATTGAATAAACAATATTTTAACGAAATCGCAATCTCTTGTCTGTATTGTTGATCAACGTGATATTGAATCGATGTGTCTTAATAGTTGCTTTAGTAATACCGGATTATTCGTAATGCCCTCCGAGGTTTCAGAGCGCTGTAGTAAAAACCAAGATGAGAGAATACATAAAAAAAGAACACACATATTAATAAATACAGAAAAAAAATTCAAGTTTTAATTACGTGTGATAGTTTAGAGGAGGGGGAAGGGAGATGCGCATAAAAGAAAAAATTAGACTTCAACATAGATCGGAATACTGTTTATTTGAAAGAAATGACATACCTAAAGAAAATTTTAAAAAAGGGGGATTCTGGTTCTAAAAGTATACTATTTTTTCAATATCCTGGGATAATACCTCGAATAAATGGCTTAAAAACATACCAGGATTTTACACGCACACTTCTTGTTCCTTCGTAAAAAAAGGAGTGCGCGTAATACCTAAAAATTAAAAATGCAGTTTGAAAGTATGGGTGCGCATTATACGTCGGATTTTACGGTAACAATTGAAGCTACTGGAGTTAAAAAGAAAGGATTAGAGACGCGTGTCAATGTAGGACGATTAGTACTGCTGTGGATCGAATTATTATAGATATTGAACTGATATTACAGTATCGAACCAATTATTATAGATTTTTAAATTTATAATTAATTTGACGGCTCCCCTTACTTAAGGTATCCGACTGCGTTCGGAACCGAGATTTTGCAAAAGCGTATAAATGGATAATATTTATGATTTTAGTGTCACTTAGATTAGAAAATATATATAAAATTGTTTTAAGAGTCTTATTACAATAAAAAATTATTTAAGTACAATATTTTGACAAAAAATGAACATAGAATGACCCATTTTCAAAATATTTTCCTTTTGTGAAAAATGCTTCTATTATAATATTTTGCCTGTATATAGCTCAGACCTCTGTACAGAGGCTCAACTAAAATTTTTGAAATAGAAGTGGAAGTAAGATTATCCGTGTTTTATGACAACAGAGGGGAGAAATTTTAAGAAAAAAATGCCGATAATTATATATATATATATATTTCAATGGGTTGTAACTCTGAAAATAATATGGAATTTTTCAAAAAAAAATAGTTCAGACTCTCTAGAGTAGTCTTTACTTTATATAAGCACACACACACAAAATGTTATTATTTTAGAAGCATTTTTTATAAAAGGAGAACATTTTGAAAAAAGGTTATTATAAATAAATTTTTTGCCGAAATATTGTATTTGAATATTTTTTTTTGGTCATAATGTCCTTAAAACAATCTTGTATATGTATTTTAATCTAAGTGACACCAAATTTCATGAAAATTATCCATTTATGCGCTTTTTTAAAATCACGGTTCCGGACGTAGTCGGATACCTTAAGTCGAGTTTAGATAGTTATTTGATAATCATATTGAAAATGTTGATTTTATAGCTATGTCTCTGCTTATGCGACCAATATAAGTTTTTTAATAAATTTGATGCCTTTTCTTTCAGGTACACCCACACAATCGCTGGAGTTGGTGTCGCCGCCCAGAAGTACAATCCAGAAATGAAAGCTCCCGATACTGACGAAGTGGTTGTCATGGGACTAGACGAGAAGCTACAGAAGATGAGCAGGGTAAACTAGTTTATCTTGCATTTTATTGCCCACCGCAGACGTTAATGTCAAAAAGCTTTGTAATAGTTATTTTACAGAACATGAACAAAATGTAATGGTTAGATTAATTGGAAAACTCTTCCATTTAACATTCAAAGCACGTGTTCGCTGTTTTATTTTAATGGTAGATAATTTTTTTTTTTAAATTTGATATTTTAATATTAAATTTCATGAAACTGAGAGTTATTTGTTGCAACTGGTTTTATCGGTGTATAATTTTATGTTATAAAATATTATTTTTTAAAAACATAAAATTACGTTTCGTGCTTTTGTATGTATCAACTACTTGTATGGTATGTTCGATGAATAATATATTCTATTCAGCATTGTATTTAACATGAAACTGTTTCGTATGTGCTATAAGCTTTTGAGGACATTTCCCGCCCCACGACAGTATCAGTGTTTTTTAGTAAAGCCTGACTATAACATAGGGGGGAAAATATTCAAAATTTTAATAAGTGTTAAAAGGTTATGTGTACAATAGAAGATTTACTGTAAAAAATATGTTAAACTTGAATATAGCTCAAATAAAATGTTCTAAACTGATATCATGCCGATATGTCAACCGGTTGCTTAGTCACGTGTTTCCAGCTAATCATTTCATAAATTCATGTGACGTCATAGTCACATGATAAATGCAATCACGTGTTTCCAGTCAAGTTCATGGGCTTCGCTGTTGCCAACTTTAACTTTTTGCAGAAGCTTCCTTTTAAAAAGTAAACGTAGCATAATACGAGACTTTTTTTAATGCTAAAAAACTTTGTGAAGTATCCCACAATATTTGAACTGCTTTATTCGATTATCGAATTCGAAATTTTATCAAAATTTTACAAGTAGAACAGGTACAAATCTGATTTCAGTTTCGAATTCAATGGAAAACGCGTGATTGCATTTATCATGTGACCTTCATGAATTTTGCCCTTTGAAGAGATTGTGATAAACAACTGGAACGCCTGTGCGATAGTCGGCATTAAATGGCTATAAATGTTTGATGTATTTAGATTTGGTAACATAAAATGATCACGTGATTCCAGTATTATAAAAATGTATTTTATTGCAGCATCTGAGACAAAGCATTATGCCTGAGCTACCTCAGGCCGACTCTTATGTGGCCGAAGGGAGCGGTAGCGGTATCTGGACTCGAAACCAGGTCGGAGATGACGAAGATTATGACAAAGGATCGGGTAGCGGCGACTGGGGTGGTACGTAAAATCGTTACTTTTCATTTCCATCTATAGCTGCAGGAAAAGTCAAAACAATTTTAACATTGTTAATCTTATGTGTTTTGCTAACCTTTAAAAATGTTTATAGTATGAGTAACTTTTGTTGTAGTTACTTACGCATCATAGTAGCCGTAGTGAAAACCAATAAAAGGCTTGGCGAGTTCTAAAATGTCGTTAACAAAATTACTTTGATCGAAAATATTGAAAATTATGATTGTCCACACTCTGTATGCTAAGCATTAAATTGCTATCAGTAAAGAGATTGAATTCCACCAGTAGCGCACACAGGAATTTTTCGGGGTATCATGCTCCTTTTGATTTTGTCGATTTTTGGGAACAAAACACAGTAAAAAACTAATTATTGAATAAATAATTAGCATTAATTAATAAAATTAATCATTAATAACAAATACTTAGTTAAATTTTACGTACTATATACTTAGAATTATATAATCAATCGGAAAAAAAATCAAGGGCTTTGGGGGCGGTCCGGACCCCCAGGACCCCTCCCTTGTGTGTGCCACTGAATTCCACTCCTAGTTCCATGAAAAACCTGTTGTGCAGAATAACCGGGGATTTATCAATTCATTTGAATCTATATCCCCGATTAGAGTTCTGAAGATTTAGTTTTGATTTTATTAACTTTTTCCCCAAATGCTACACAGGAGTTATTGATAACTGACCTCATAATTTTGAATCGTTGACAGACATAATACCGATTGAACGAAAGACTAGATGCCGATCACGATACCTACAATCAGGACATCTTAGCTTATTTAAGTCAGCTTGATGGGAACGTTAGAAGAGGATAATATTTCGGCTGTTGCCCTTGGCTTTGATCAGTAGCGCACACAAAAAATTTTCAAGGGGGGTCGAAAGTCCACCATTTTGGTATCATGTTCCAATACGCCGCACAACATATTCTTTTGATTTTGTCGATTTTCGGGAACAAAATACAAAATTAATTATTGAATAAATAA
This sequence comes from Trichonephila inaurata madagascariensis, assembly GCA_019973955.1. Lineage (NCBI taxonomy): Eukaryota > Metazoa > Arthropoda > Arachnida > Araneae > Nephilidae > Trichonephila > Trichonephila inaurata. The sequence continues at coordinate 137,161 of BMAV01017938.1, read as the reverse complement.
TTAGCATTAATTAATCAAATTAATTATTAGTAACAAATATATAATTAAATTCTACGCAATATATACATAGGATTATGATTAATCGAAAAAACATCAAGGCCTATGGGGGGGGTGTCCGGACCCCGAGGACATCCCCCTTGTGTGCGCCACTGGCTCTGATTGATTTTTTCCATCAACCTGAGAGTCTGTTGCCACGCATTGTGCAGTTTATTATAAATTAAGTTGGAAAAAATAATCCAATGGACGAGTCATTAAGCGCTTAAATTTCAATGGCTGTTTCCGACTTGCGGGAGAAGAGGTCGCTGCATACCCCCTTTTCAGGGAATAAAGCCTTTTTGCTGCTGATTTATTTTTAGAGCAATGCTTTTAGAATGTTCTCAGCCATTATTGCATTTGATATACATCCCCTGTTGTCGTGAGCGTCTTTTGATACAGTAATTGAAATATCTATTTGAGACTCCATTCGATGTCGTAGCAGTTTATTTCATGGGTTTAAATTTTTTGAGAATGCCTTAGTGAGATTTTTCGCGTAATGTATATTCAGCCAGTAGTGCTGGATCGCAACCATCCAGGTGAACTGTAATTCGGGATTTAAGTACGAAATGATAGCTCAACCTAACACTATTGGTTGAGTATACGCTCCACGAAAAGTCTAGAACATTCCCGATAAATTTTAACTAGTGAAATGAATAACAGCGACGCATACTGATCCGACATCTCAACTAGAGACTGCTGATGAAGTCAACGAAAAATGTTCCAGGTAACGCTTAGTACAACACAGGTGCGGTGTATTCTTATTAAGTTTGCATGAACCGAGATTCAAAATGATGAGGTGCTCGCCGCTATCCCTCTGATAAAAGATTTTGCTCTTCCGTAGAAAAAAAAATCCAGTAAAGACATAGTGTTTTTCTCATAAACACGCGGCGCAACGTTTTATCTTTTGCTTCTGAAATCCGTATTATATAGAGATTCAGATATGTTATATATACTCTCATAAAATTAGATGGATCTAATTGAGTTATCTGCTCTAATAATTATATCGGTCGTTGTGTACATTTCATAATATAGAAATGCCCTTGGAACATTTGAGGTGTTCCCTGAAGTGAAAAAAGAATTATTCAGTGCGTCTATAAAACATTCAATTTTACTTTTTGGGGAAGAAGGAAGGAAAAATTGTTTTAAACTCGAGAAGGAAACTATTTTTGAGGAGCTACTCAATATGCAACAAATTTCCGGTCTGCCTTGAAATTGAACTACTGCACGATCTATTCTCAGAAACACATCACCCCTCCCCCTTTTAGGTAACGTAAAATGAAATTTCTTTCCATGTTCTTTTTGTTGAAGGAAACAAAGCCGACGTATTAATCTAGAATCCCCTGACAGACGAATGAAACTTTTGACTCGTTCCTTCCTTTTCTATTCCTTCGAACTGCGGAATTGGAATGTCAGCGAGTGTGTCTAGACTTTTAACGGTTTGCTCTCGAATATCTCGAGTGAATGGAAAATCTCGGATAGCAAAAATTCTGCTTTAAATCTCGAGGAAAATGAAAGAGTTGGTACAATATTCAAAAATAAGCTCTTATTGTAATAGTATTCGAAATAAAACTACAAGCTTGTTTATAATAACCTGTCGCTGAATGTGATGCTGTTTACATTTCTAAGAATTCATTTTTTTGAGCAGGTACTGTCTTTTTGATGTTTCCTGAAGCACTCTGACGCACTTGGGCGTCTTAAGGCATGAGCCAACTGGGTCTGAGCCCAGGGCCTCAGTCACAATAGGGGCCTCGTTTCGTTCTCGATCAGCAATAAGATCATGATTTGAATAATTTAAACCAGTGATTTCCCACAGTGGTCTATATCGACCCCTAGAGGTCTATGACGACCTTCAAAGGGTCCACATCAAGGAAAAAATAATTTGGGGGTCCATGAAGTGTCAGTGGGGTCTATGATAATGGCTTTCATTAAACCAGATCGTGACTTTAATTTTTTTTTAATTAATCAAGCCAAATTTTACTTATCTAACAGATTTATTTACTAAATTTAATTAGCTTAATTTGCACTTACAAGGTAATATAGCATAAATTTTGTTTAAACAAGAATCACTTTCAGCCTTTCTTTCCAGAATTAAGCCAAAGAAATATTTACTGGAGGTCTCGAATTTTCTCAATTTGTTACTAACAATCTGTCAGGACGTTTTAACCTACGTTCAACATTTAAATGCCTTTTATTCAGGTTTTCAAACTAGGCAGTTACAAACTTTCCACAGTAGGCAATGAATTCATATAGTCACAATGAAAAAAAAAGTCACATTACAATAGGAACTGATTGGAATAAGCCCTAACGAAGATCTTAAAGTAAAGTTCAGAAACGGATGTCAGCAATTTTGGCTTTAAAAAGACAAACCTGTTATTACCTGTTGTCTTAAAATATGGAATATCGCGAGAAAGTTTTTGATTGCTTTTCCTAGTGAGAAGGAGTTTCAGTGCGGTTACCAATCTTCAAAACAAAACAAAACAAAAAAAAAAAAAGAAAAAAAACTGGACACTACTAACAGAAGGGAACTCAGACACAAGATTTTATACCAAATATTGAAGATTTGTTATTTAGCACCAGATTTAAATTCTATTAAAGCAGTATAGTACCAGCTGCCAAAAAGACATTTAAGTTAATATTCAATTTTTGCAAATTTATTAACTAAGCAGGGGGTCTATCCCAAACCGAAAAGCATGGCAAGGGGTCTATGAGGCAAAAAAGTTTGGGAACCTCTGATTTAAACGGTCAAATGTTATTTCCGGTTGTATTTTTTTTCGCAAAACCAGGAATTTCGAACGATATATCAACTGGCTACATATAATAACCCTTGTTCCTCTATAGGCCTAGGCCTACCATCACCACATACACTATTATTACTCATTCAGTCAAAAGACGACAGTCGGTCGATCCGGCTTGTACGGGTGTATTCTGATAAACGCTGAATGTATCGAGACTCAAATTCCAAACGTGTTGAAGAAAGGAAATGGGTGCTGGTTCAGGTGTCGTCCTCGTCCCTTGATATTATTTTGCCACTTGATATACCATGGCATTATAGATTTATATAATACTTCTCCGCAGTGGCGTAATGGAGAGTAGTAGGATCCCCTGCAAAGTCAGGTTTGGGCCTTCTAGAATCTTTGCCACCCTCCCTCTTCGTGATACGGGAATGCACGTTTCCCACAATAGAAGGCCCGATATCGGGTTCCCTTTGCTCCTTCTTTGTGAAAACCACAAGTAGAGTGCAGATCAAGTACAACATCATTTGCTTCCCTCGTGAATTTCCTTATCTTCGAGCCACCTTCAGATTCAAGTTTTGACGCAAAATTTAAAATGGTTTCTCGTGTTTTTTATGTCAGAAATTTCTGACTTTTCAACATTATAAAACTGTGCTAGAGACGCTCCACTTTCTCCCTTCGCGAGACGGTTTAATATTTCAAGTTTTGTCTCTATGTTCAAGACGTTGCGCTTCCGTTTTGAATTCGAAGCCATAGCAGTTCACTACTCAACAAAAGTGCACGTATACACCCCCTCACTTGGAAACAAACTGATCTAATATTCCGCGCAGATGTTTACTAAATCACACAGCTGAAATTCCCCAAGTACCTTGTTTTTTCCCGTCACTTTTGGCCTCACTCGAAACAACTGTTGAGCATTGCAATGTTCGAAAGCGTATTCATATACAGTACATGTAGTTGACAAATAAAAAAACTGGACCGAGTATTTGACGCTCCGGATAATAAACGTTCGGATAAACGACGTTCTACTGTAATTCAATCATCAAGTTTGCCGATTTTGAAGCTTTCTGTCGACAAATTTTGAATTTGAGTAATTCAATTGTATTTGAATTGATTTTAAAAGTACTTTCGCGTGCATTTATTGAAACTTGAATAATGAATTTCAAAATAACTTACTCAAGGCGAAAAATAAATGTTCGGAAGTTTATAACGTCTTTCCCGCTTTGGTTTTTACCAAGCTCTATTTTCAAAGCTTAAATGGAGACCGTGCTGACATCTGTCGGGAAAAGTTGTAACTTACAATTATCTTAATTATAATGATTCTGTAGTTATCAATTTTAACATTAATGTCATTCTGTAAAATGAGAAAAATATATGCGATTAATTTTTTCGTCGTATATTTTTTATTTTTAAGAAACTAATTTTTATTCTAGAAAATAAGCATGGATGTGATTATTTTATTTTGTGTATGTGTTATAAAGTTTTAAAACTTCTCTCTTATAGAGTTGTGTTTACTGAGAGATCCCCTCTCTGTTTCTTTAGTGGGGGGAGTTAATGTCCAAGTTCATATTCTGTCAAATATGATTCTCTGGAAGAAAAACCTTCGTAATTCTTCTTTGGCTGCATTGAAAACACGAGCGCAGTTTTTTATTTGATTAAGAAATAATTTATCCCTTGTTGTTTTATAGAACTGCACAAAAAACTTTGTTAATTTTACACTAACAGGAATTAGCATTTATTAGTTTTAATTCATTCAATTTAATCACTTTCCCTCCTTTTGTTTCAGAAACTAAACCCAGTGATTTCAACTTCGACGGCGGAGACTCTAGAGATGTAAACATCAAAGTGAAGGATAACAGTGCCATCAACTTCTCTAGCAACAGTGTCCTATTGCTTGTTGCTCTGCTAGTCACAATTTTGCCTAGATTTACAGTCCTACAACCATTGTGACTGTACACATTGTGCACACAGAAATCACAGTGCCATTTAGAAAATTAACCAATAAATATATATATGTGTATATCTTTGCTTGAGAAAAAACAGAGGACTATTTAAGATAAAAGGACAAAAATGTCTCAAATTTTGAGAGAACTGTTGATTGAAAAGTCCCATTTGAATGTATTTTAATATCCGATGCTTGTTGTTGGATCTACTAAGAGGCATCCTAAACTCTACACTGCTTTTAGTATTTGACAAATAGCAAATTACTGAAGAAATCCTTTTAAGTGATCACCCAGCAATCTTTTTTTTGCTGGACATTTTGTTTGATTTCCTCAGTTTATATATAGCTTACAGCCTAAAGCTAAAATCCTCAATGTTATTTGGTTATGTTTGTAGCTCTTAACCACTGTATACGTATTGATTTGTCTGCTCCCCTTTTGTCTTTAAGCATCCTATTTGTCCTCTAACAACAGTATTTGTCCTTTCATAATTATGCATTTGTCCTTTTAACGACAATGTGCTTGTCTTCTAAACGAGAATATATTTATCTCCTCAAGAAACTTTGGAAAATTGATTGCTCTACTGTAAGGATATGTAATATGAAACTGCACAGTATTATAATATGAAATAAATGGAACTGTGACGTATTAAGAATTTGCTTACAAATATTTGTTAAGAATATGTGTTGTTTGCAAATGGTGCATTTTTCTCGGATAAACTGTCACTTGTTATGCCTTTCGATATCGACAGGAATGTGGTGTGTTATTTATAAATAACTGACATTCTTTTTCTACTACTGTTCAAAATTTGTTTTGGACATGTGACTCCAAAATGGGAGTATTGCTTGTAAAACTTTGTTGAAAAAGAAAGACTTTGAATAGAGACTACTCTTCAATCAAACATGATGTAGAATATGTGAAGAAATAAAATGGAATGATATATATATTAATTTTTAATATTTTATCAAATTTCAATATTGCTGGTACGATAATCCGTGTGCTGTTGGATTATTGTTTTGTATAAGCATTGACAGGGTCAGTGAGGGTATGGTAGTACCTTATTGGGGTACAGTGAGGTTTCTACAGTCTTTACATTGAAGTTACTAGCTGTATAAATTAGAAATACAAGATTTGTAATCGCAGAATTCTTTGATGGGGAAAAAATAAATATCTATTGCCTGTGTTATTACAGATGAAAAAAATAACTGTAGTATTAATTACTTAAGTGTAGACTTTGTATTTTTTTTTTATCCTGTAGGTTATATATTGACTTTTCGTTTATGCTTGTGCATATTAATTGATTTTACTTTTTAAATAATTGTACAACTTTTGGAAAACATTGTGATTAGTGCATTCCTTTAACTGCTGATCTTTCAGTGTGACACAGCTTTTTTGTTATATTGCGATTTTAATGTAAAATTTAACTAAATTGACTAATGTTTTATTGCTTAAGAGAGATACACAATGTAGATTTCCATAAATAGTCCTTTTGCAATTATTAATTTCTTTTTCCATTAATTTTTTTTTTTTTAAAGACTAAAATTAATTAACAGTTTTTATAATTTTTAGTTAATATCGTTCAATGCATCATTCAGGGTTGGGTATTTAACTTTATTACCCAGAAAATCCAATACTCATTTAATTGTATAATGTTGCAAATTATTTTCTTAATTAAAAATCTATAAAACATGCTAGAGGTATATTTGTCCCATTCATTGATTTACTAATCAATTTTCAATAAAATATTTAAAATTTTCTTCTAATTTTTTTAAAAATGACATGACTAAAAAAATTTTTTATGTTCATTTTAAATCTTGAAATGCATCACTTACAATTGATTTTAACTTTAAAATAAGGTTTTTTAGTTTATATTTATTTCTTCTGTTTACTTACATACAAATGTTTCTAATTGATAAACTGCTGGGCAGATTTAAATTTAGTCATATATTAGTTGTGAAATATAATTAAATGCTTTAAAAATATTACAATTTCTAGACCTCAAATTATAAACGCATTTAGATTGTGTTATTTTTAACTTCATACAAATATTTTGAATTAATCAATGTTAGTTTTTTAAATTTTATTTTAGCAAAAAAAAATGTTTTATTGCATTTCTAGTAATTAATCATTTCTTATAATGCAACCGAAAATAAATTTACTTAATTTTCACAATCGTAGTCCTTTTTTTTTCTTCTAAAATTTAATAACTGTGTTCATATTTCCTGTAACATACAAAGAAATAGAATATTATTCTTTGATCAAAGCAATAAATACATACATAGTTGAATGAACATCAGTCATCTACTTAAAACACTTTTTAATAGTAGAATCAAATGTTTTCTTTGTTTGTGTAGCAATCATACTATGTTCTTGAATTAAATATTGAAATATTCTTAATCATAATCATGACATTATCATCAGTGACAGTATGAAGAAAGGAAATTATATGGATTTCATGCAGCAGTGACACGAAAACATTTGCATCATAATGTAATAATGTTAAGTGTGATACTTTTAGAAATGTGGTGTCAAAATATTATACGTTGGAATGGGTGTCATTATATTTGGAAATCTTAAGAATATCTCATACAACAATGATATCAAGATGTACATCATAATGGGAAATTGTGAGGGTCACATCCATAGAGTAACACCAAAACATTTACAAATAAAGTAATTGTACTATGTTTAATTGATTTTTTGAAGAAAAAAAATGAAGCATTTTTATATGTGAAGAAAAGTATTTAATCTCAAAATGCCTCTTATTTCATTTGATCATGTGTTGTTTACAACAAAGCTCAAGTTTTATTAGTAAAGTTTTGATTTAAAAATTGATTACTCTATATTATTGTTTTAAATGAGGTTTTAATTTAATCTGACATTTTTTTAAAATTGTGTATTAATAACTTCATGTACAGAAACTACAGTTAATCTCAATATATTGAGAAGTGAAATCATGAGTAAGGCTACTCCCTGAACTCATTTAATTCGATTTTGTATTCAATACCTGTACAAAAAATTATTCCTATTTGATTTCAAAGAATGTATAAAAATACTTCATAGTGTAAGTTTCATAAATAAGACAATATTGATATCAACATTAAAAGTATTTAATGAAGCTTTGAAAATTGATTTTCATGTAAACTGAAGATAAAATTCTAAATTAACAAAATAGAAAATTTATGGATGTGATGCCAAAACAATTGCATGTTGCTAATTATCATTATTGTTAAATAGATTTTCTGTTCTGAAACCTGTTTTTATACCTTTCCAGTTTTACTTTCAAATTATGTCAACCAATTGTACCACCAGGAAAATTTCTAAAGAGACTCTAAATTTTAAGATAATAGCAATTTCTTTGTATTTATTAATAACTATTGATACGAATTACACTTTCATAACAGCTGTGATTAACAGTATCCTCTTTAACTGTGTTATGTACATAAATACAGATGTACCAAGTCTTACAATGTGAAGTATCTTTGTTTTATATGTGTGTAAAAACTAGTTAAACATTAATGTATATCTTAATTTTTGTACATCATTTAATTTACTTTTTTAAAATAATTGCTGTTCTTTTTTTAATCAAGAGAAAAGAATTGGACATTTTTTTAAATTGTGTTTTGTATATAACACGTCAAAAAAAAATTGTGTGATTTAAAATACCTAGTTTTCTTTTTCATGCATATTATTCAATGAATGTATAAATTTTAACATTTCTTTGCATACTTTATGCATTTATTTTAAAAGTTGATATTTATGGAATTTTAAAATTTTTACTTTATATTATTATTTACACTTACTTTAATTGTAACATTTGTAGAGTAATATGTTTTTAATAATTAATTATGAAACAATTTTCTTGGATATTAAGTAATATTTTGATGCTCGCAAAAAACTTTAAATAATTTACTATAAATTTTTAATAATCAAATCGGACTGAAAATATTTTTCAACATGATGTGTAAATATAAATATTTAGTTTAACTTTTTTTGAAGTATGAAAGGTTTATTTTAAGCATACTTTTTAAAATTATGTTGTCTTGTTATTGATCGTGAAGTACTAATTTTTTTGAAATAATCAAAATTGCTTATTTGAAAATAAAATTCCTGACCAGAATTAATTCTCTATTTTTTTTTCTCTCTTTCAAATCTTCACATATACTGTGATAATCTATGAAACTATATATATGTGAAGTATTTTTAGTGCTGAATTGAAGAATTATTTTTATTGAATTTTTAATTGTAAGGAAAATACAAGTGTGATTTTTGGCTTTTTTTTTAAAAAAGGATATCTTGAATGCATAAAAATGTCCAGTTTTTTTCTTCTGAATGCCTCTAACAATTTAATTGCATCAGATATTTGTGATTTAATTATTAGTATTGATCAAGTCAAATTGCATTGCAAATTTTTATGTAATATTTTTAATTCATATGTCATTGTTATTGTCTTTAGTGATACAATAAAGATCAGTTTGAAATATTGTTTGTTTTGATGTGTAAAATTATAACAAGGAACATTTAAAAACTCATTTCATTCTTACACTGCATGAAAAAGAACAAAAATACAATTTTACCTTTTTAAGTACATTTTAAAAAGTACATCTGACACAAGTTTTGAACTCATTTTATATTAAAAATATTACAATAATCTTTTAAGAATATTTGCTGTACCTTTCACATTATACATATTTAAAGTTTATGCTGAAAAAGGTTCCCTTAGTAGAGAATATATTTTTAATTATATTTCAAATTTTATTTATGTGCAGTTAGTATATTTTGAATTTATGAAATATTGTTATTAAATAATAAAGAGGAAAGCTATAGAATTAATTTATTCAATGCTATTCTCACAAATTTGATACACTGTATTTTCCAATTCCTACTATTAAGTTAACACTCTCCCTATATATATATATATATATATATATATATATATATATATATATATATATATATCTTGTTCAAATTTTCAGTCATTAATAAAATACTTTTTATTCATCCACTCATGTTCAAATACATTTTTTAAAACTTGTAGTGGATGGCGCTTGATGTTAAAACAGTTTTTTCAAATATTAATTCATGAATTAAATGCAATTAACGAATAAATAGTAACAAACAAAATAATAGTCCAACACCCTATATAAAAAGGAGAATTGCTCATTGTATCCCTGTAGAGCAATGGATAGTGCGTTGGACTTCTAATCCAAGGGTCGTGGGTTCGAATCCTTTCTGTGATGGCCTAATTTCTGAGAAAGTTATTTATGAATGGATAAATAGTAACAAACAAAAATAATGGTCCAACACCATATATAGAATGGAAAAATTGTGAGGAAAGTCGCTTTCTAATTTTGCCTCTTAATATTGCGATTTTGTTATTTGTATATTCATATTTATATTAATTGTAATTATTAATTAAAAAGTTACTATAAAATAAAATTTTTCTTTGTTGACCAAAGTAGGAAATGACTTAAACTAGTAATGTAAAAAAAAAAATTTAATGTGCATTCAAGTTTTGTTTTCTCGCCTAATTCGTTATTATGCTGCAATGACTATTTTTGTTGGGAAATAATTGTTTAAAAATTTTATTTGATCTATTTAGATATACAAATAAAATTTTAGTTATGAAAAGTTGATTTTAATTAAAATTTCTATTTCACAATGTATATATATATTTCTATTGATATTTTCTTTTTATTCTTACAGTAACCTCACTTGATTAGAATCATTCATGCAGTGTCCAATTTTAAAAACGGTTTTTCAGTGAGATTTATATTTAAGAAGACAGAACAACATTTTTACCGCTTGCTCTCAATTCTTCTTGAGTAAGTTTTATTCAGTAGACGTCAAATTTGATGAGGATATGTTAGCTTAAGCTTTTTGCAATCATACAATTAACAATAACCTTGAATAATTTTACCATACTTGTTTCATGCTTATAACATATCAATCAAATATCATTTTATTAGAAATGCATTCTTAGTATACTGGGTTTTTGTTTTTGAGAAGGACAGCATCTAAGAAGAAATCTAACTTTCACTACAAATTCAGAATTCAAAAGATAATAGTATTTGATTCAAATGCTGTAATCTTTTGCATTATATTTCTTTAAGCTTATTAACACAAATACAAAGTAGATTTTAACGTTATTTTCGAAAATAGGAATATCTTCCCAGTTGTAATTCTGTGATTATTTCTGAGGTTTTTTAAAGTATTTTCAAAAAAATATAGCATGTAAAATAAAAAGGACGTTTTTCAACCTTTTAAAAGTCATGTACTTGTTACTTAATCATTCATATTACTTGTTTTCTAATTATTTAAATATATTTAAAAATGGTTTTTTTTCCCTTCAGTTCTTAGTTGATAAATAATTTACAAATATTTTAATGTTGGTATACCGTTTCTTCCCGGGGTGAATTGAAACTTAAAAACAATAAAATTTAAGGAAAAAAAAATTTTTTAATGAGTTAATTTTATGAATTGCACATTAAAAAAAAAAAAGTTTTTTGTATATCTCAGCTGAACAAAAACAAGTAAAAAAAAAACTTTTCAACCACTTGATTGGGGAAAAAAAGTATTTTATTAACGATTGAAAATTTGAATAAGGTTATATAAGAGAGGAACAATAGTAGAATTGAAAAGTGCATGATTTGTCTGCATTGTTGTAACAATGAAACCCAGTTTGGTGAAAAAAGGTTTTCGACGCCAACTTTTTTCTTGTTTTAAAGTTACATTGTTGAATAGGGACGAATCAGAAACCAGTAATTAATTTGATTAAATTTAATTTTAATTAATTATAATTAAATTATCGTATTTTTACCCAAAACAATAGTGTATATAAAATTTCAGCTCAAATAGCTTTTAAAATGTGAGAAAAAACCTTTTTTAAGTTTTGAAAAGTCGTTAAGTCGCCAAAAATGATGCCAGCGTGGCTGTATTTTTAATTTTTTGAATAATTAGTTTTAATCATTTTTTCTTAATTATAATTAAATTACTGTATTGTGTCATACGAAATAATCATGTCTATAAAATTTCAGCTCAATTGAGCGTTTTAAAATGTATTTTGTTAACGATTGAAAATTCCACCAAGATAAATAAATAGAGAATGTGAGGTAATAATAGGAATTGAAAAAAAGAAAACCATGTTTGTTAAATTTTATGTCTGTAGATCTAATAGCGGATGAATTTTTTTTTTAAACTCCCCGTAACTCCCTGGGGGTCGTTTTTTTGAAAACCTTCTTAAGTTTTAATCCGCTCAGCAAAAAGAAACACATTGTTAAAAATTTTTGTGCAATGCACGCAAAAAATAATGTAAATACTTTAAATATTTTTCTGTTGTATTTATTTTATGTTAAAATTGTAATCGCCTCACGCCCGCCGTTCAAACCTTTACAGTTCATGGCGCCTAGCGAGACAAAAAAAATGGGAAAATTTTTTCTTCGCACATAAGAAAATATCCGTCACGGATTTTTGCAGATGGCAGAATTTTCCCCTACTTGACAATTATCGTTATATTTTGGAGACTTCACACAATATCTTTATAAATTATAGCCTATGTGTTATTCTGATCAGGACCGATCCTAGGGTGCCGGCTGCCCACGTGCCGCCCCTCTAGCGAATTTTTCATATTTTGACTAATACTTAACGTTGACTGGTATAAGAGTAGAAAATAAAACTTAAATAAAAATGTAAACAGAGACACAAAAATCACATCTTTCCTCTCACCCCTCTCCTAAATCGTAAGACTATTATTAAACTGAACTTTTAATTTCCCCAAATGCATATCGAATTTAAACACTCTTATGTCTTAGCTAATATTAACCTTATTAGATATTTTCGTAAAGTAACTTTCACAGTGGCGTAACGGAGATTATTAACGGCGTAACGGAGCCCCCTTGCAAAGTTAGGTTTTGCCTTCAATAAAATGATATATTGGTTAAATACGCACTTGGTGTCAGTTAGGCTTTGCCCCCCCCCCAAACGCAATATGGGGGGTGTACGTTACACCACTGAACTTTCGCACAAATCATTTTTGAGACGCCTTTGTTAAGTACCGAACAAAGTGCAACTGATAAGCAAGAACTTTTCTATTCCAGTATGGCCGGCTCTGCCACGAATTTTACTATCATTTGAAGGATGTGTGCAAAGAGTAGACATTAATGGACGATGTGAGAACCAGCACACTGTGCATTAGCATTCTATTTTTCTTAAACTATGCTATACTATAGGGATATATTTTGATTTTTGAATGAATTTTTAAAATTCAGCATATTTATTCGACTTTTTATAAGTTTTATTTTGAGGAATTCGTAAAAAATTTTGCTGATTGAATTGAACCATATGCAGCCTGCGGTCGCCCCTTGTCTTGGCCGCCCGCGTGCGGTGCACGCGCTGCACACCTGTTACGATCGACCCTGATTCTGATGTATAAGCTATATCATTGTAAAGTTTCATTAAAATCCATGCAGTTGTTTTTTCGCGAAAGAGGAACAAACATACTTCCGTATTTATAATATTAATGAGGATAGTTAAAAATATTGTAAATGTTATAAGATATATATGTTAAGTTTAAAGCATGGGGTAGAGGCATTTTTTATGCAGAAAAAGAACGCTACAGCGGTTACTAGAAGGTAATGGTTTTTAAAGTAGTGGGGTCTATTAAAGCAGGATTTAAGATAAGTATAAAACCTAAATATTTATTTTATTTTTTTATTTCATACATTCAAAGTATAAACCATTAGAAATAAAATCGCCGCTTCGATGAGCTCACACTGTTTATGAATGGAAATGTTGCTTTGGGTGTATCCATTAACCAAGAACAACTAGGCACAAGGCCTCGTCACATTCTTGACAGCCTGAATAAGATCAAGTTTCGAATAATTTCAACGGTCAAATATTATTTCTAGTTGTAGTTTTTTTGAAAGCCAAAATCGACTGGGCCCTTTGGAATTTTTTCCCCCTTGTCCATGTATAGGATTAGGCGTACCACCATACACCATCATTTCTTATTCAATCAAAAGGCGGCAGTCGGTCGACCCGGTTTATGCGATTTTTTGTAAGACATGCACATTTATTTGTTTCACGCTATTGTTTCAACGAGTGTTTGACAACGTATACTATGGGGTGTCCCCCCCTTTTAAGGGGGCAGGGTGGGGCCCCCGGGGCCCTTGCGACGGTATTCACCAAAGACCCATTTCCCATCGGGAACGAGTGACGTTTCAACAATCAAGTAGTTTCTCGTGTGAAAGTATCCCAGGGTGGACACCCCGGCGCTGATGTCCTAAACGAAGTCAACCTCTGACCTTCCCTTGATCTAGCCGGCAGTAAGAAGCCGAAGCAGTTCTCACTCCAACCCCGGTTTCAAAGTAAACCACGCGAAGGGGACTTGGACCAATAGAAGAATGGCTTCACCGAATACGTCCAAACAGAAGTGACTATACAACCCGTGTCACTTTCGTGGGTGGGACGTATTTCACCTAAAAAGATACTCTGGAATCGCGAGAACAGACAGAGCGACACCAATGCAGAGACATGATCTAACTCCAACAGTCTCTCCAATTCCAATAGCTTTATCAGCATCTGCGCCGTGGCACTTCCGATAGCCTTACCAGCATCTGTTCCCCCAGCACTTTTCCAGCTCGTTTTAACGCCACCTTCATCAGAAGCAAATATTATTGCCTAGACAGCACTGCCTGTAATGGAACATTATCGTCCCGGCAATACCGTCGCGGCAGCCTCATGAAGTCTTAATACGTCCTTACCCATAACTATTTAAATAAAACTGCCTTATCACAGGAAAATTTTGATGTTGCGAATACATCTCTGGAATCATTGATAATAATGAAGACGTTTGTCTAGCGGCTTTAACTCGAGTAACGTTTTCATGCGATAAGCAAGAAAATGCAAAATTCTGAAAACTTTATCTGTCAAACCACGTGGTGAGCCCACTTTTGTGCGATAAATACTCACTAATTTATTGCAAGATTTTAATATCGTGTATTGCGTTTCTTTCTAAAAGTCTGTAGTAATAACCTTCGGTTTTCCAATCCAGAGTCTTGTCTGCCACCGAACTTCTCACGAAATCACCAAACGAGTTGAAATAGCGTATATTTACTCAATATTGCAGGATCTGGATATTTATACCACCAAAATTCTTTACATCTTTCGCATTTTAAAAAGGCTTCAAACAAAGCAATGGTCTAAATTCATGTAATGTCATAGTCACATAACTGCAATCTCGGGTTTCCAGCCAATAAACTCGTATATTCATGTCATTTCACTGTCACATGATAAATGCAATCACATATTTCCAGCCAATCAGTTCTTGCGCTTCGCTATTGCCAACTTTTTCTTTTTATAGAAATAAATCTTCAAAAATGTAAATTTGCCAACAATAACACAAATAGGTAAGCAAAAATGCACTTAATTTAAGAGAGTTTATTTATTAAAGCACTTTTGATTAAAAGTTATATTTCAGGTTTACCTTTTAATTTTGAAAAACTTTTTGAAGAATCATAGTACTTGAACATCGTTATCCAATTATCAAATTTGGAATTGTACTTAAATTTTACAACTAGAGCAACAAACTCAAATCTAATGTCAGTTTTGAGTTCAATAGAGAACACGTGATATTGTTTATCGTATGACCTGACATTTTCGCACAGCAATTGGGCTTGAATTACGCCCATTCTTTGGATGCGTGATAAATTTATTTTGAAAAGAAAAACAAAATGATGTGATACTTTAGCGTTGCATAAAAATTAAAGGAACGATGAAATTATAAGCAGTTTATAAAATGGACACACCCTTACACACATGAGTATTTTTTTTTAAAGTTGAGTAGGGGAACACATTTAGATATTTCCAGACACTAGTACAGTCCGGGGTAATTACTTTTATTTAGATCAGAATATTTTTTGGTAATATTTTTGTGCGACTTTAGTTGATTAATTTAAGTAAGCAAATACATTTTTCAAACGAACCGTAATGTTTTCGTTGACGCCTCTGGGTGTAATTGTATTTTATTCTGAAGACATATTTAAATACAAATAAATTAAAATAATTAATTCAAAACACTCTTAAATACAAACAATCAACATCCCCCCTCAAGTGGGCCGTGATAAAATTAGGAACGTTGATCGGTCCGCGGCGGATAAAAAAAGTCGGGGAGCACTGCTGTAAGCACTTGCTGAAGCACCCCACTTGTTGGAACTCACGGGGTTCAACAGGTTCAAGTAATAATTACACCAGGGATTATTCTATAGCAATTTTATTACGGATATCATTTCACGAGAGCAGCATTCTACATATACATACAAAGTCCCGCGCAGTACTAATTCTAACAAAGGATTTCTCTGTTAATCTTACAGTTAAAGCAAAAGCGTTAATAATAAAATATTTCAATCGGAAAAAGGCTCTTCTTCGTTGACTCCACCCAAGCATTGCGTCATAGAGATAGTTCGTTGCGGTGGCGCTTCAACACCACTTGCCTGCGAAAGCATCAAAGTCAAGCTGTAGACAACATACCGTTTGATTGCCTGCTAAATTCATGGAATTATTTTTGAAATTTAATCATGCACTGTCAGGGACGTCTTAAGGTGTTGTAGGAAATAGCCGTACATTGAACGGCGCTGGGGTGGAGGACGTCACGCCCCCATGATGCAATTCCCTTTTTTGGGCTATCCGAACTTAAGCAGGCATAAAGTGAGGCCATTGCTCTACTGTCTCGTAGTGTAAATAAAACATTTTAACAGACTCTCTGGAACTTGTGGTAAACCCGACCATGGATCCCGAATAGAATATGGCAACCCGTTAGAATAGTTTTGAGAATCTGGCCTGGCAGACGAACACAAGATGTAAACACACTAAGCCGATGTGTGATGAGCACCGCAATAAAGAAGCTTTATATTCCTGACAGCCACTACGACTAACAAAGCATTCCCTCCTTTCGTGACGTCATCAAAACTCTGTTGCGGCCTGTTCCTTCAAGGTGGCCTTGCCATGGGTCCCGAATTGAATATGGCAACCCCTTAGAATAGTTTTGAGATTCTGTCCTGGCATAAGATGTAAACACACTAAGACGATGTGTGATGAGCACCGCAGTAAAAGAATATAGAATGAGAAATGCTTCTTTCGCCACAATGGTGACCCCGTATCTTCACGAAAAAGTTTTTACTTGTGAATAGTCTGTTACTAAATCGATGATCATGAAGAAAACATTATCATTTACTTGCATTTAAAATAAGGACTCCATTCCTTTGTTCATGGATCGGAGTATCTACTTCACATGGTTTCGATTTCGGGTGTGGCACGAATCTTCAGCTGCAAATATTTCACAGATAAGTGGATTTTTTTTTTTTTCCTGCTTCATTTTTCTGTGCTTGTAATTTAACTTGAATTGTTTTATCAATTTCATTTTTTATTATATTTTTTTCATCTTTAATGCTAAAATTAATTAATTGCATATAAGAATATCTGATGAAATAAAATTCTTATGATACAAGTTAAAAATATCATGTTCTATAATTGAAGATGCCAAATTCTGATTAACTATAGTGTTACTGATTATTATAGCGCTTTATTATTAAATGCATATATTATTGTTTATTTAGTAATTTTGTTCTAAAACCTTGCACAATGTCGGAAGTAAGTGCAGTACAAATACCACTATATAATAGATCTGATCTCGCTTTGTGGTTCGTTATGTGCAAAAGTACATTTGCCTTAGCAACCCCAAAACCCATAACTGAGACCATAACTAAGTACAATTACATAGTAGCGCATCTCCCTCCCGACACCACGTCCTTAGTTCGTTATGTCTTCATGCATCCAGATGCAACAGATCCCTACGCGCAAATAAAAAACGAACTCCTAAATCGTTCAGGGGAATCTCTCAGCAGGAGATTCGGAAACTTCTTTCGGGGGAAAAACTAGGTTCTCGAAAACCTGAATTACTGCGTAACATGAAACGTCGCATCGGAATCTTTGAATGTTGACGATAAACTGATGATGGAGTTATTTCTTCAGCGTTTGCCGTCTTCGATTCAAACAATTTTAGCTGCTGTTTCTGACCTCACGTTAAACAAAGCCGCCGACATTGTGGACAGAATTCTCGAAGTCTCGCCATCTCCTATTGAAACGTTTGCTGTTTCTAACAAAAATGAACAGTCATTAGAATCTAAACTGTTTCGTGAAATAGAAAATTAAATAGAAAGAATCGATCGCCTTTCAATCTCTCGTGGTCGCTCTCCATACCACCGAAACAAAAATTCCCGTGAAAGGAATATTTCGAATAAGCGTGATTTTTGATTTGCTGGTATCACAGGCAGTTCGGAAAAAAGTGCAGAGCAGAAAAATGCGTTCAACCATGCACATGGCAGGGAAACGAAGCCAGCAAAGAATAATGGTGACTTATTCTTTGCCCAAGAATCACGTCGCCTGTTCATTCGAGACCGGACAACAAATATCTCTTTCTGGTCGACACCGGCTCTGACGTGTCTTTAATACCTGCTAATGTCTATCAAAAAAGAAACGCTTCTCAACAAACCCTTTTGCCGCAAATTCTTCCACAATTAACGTGCATGGGTAGAAAACATTAACCTTAAATTTTAGGTTAAGAGATTTCATGTGGACTTTTCTGATTGCCGATGTAAGCTCTACCTATTCTTGGAGCAGATTTCCTCCATTATTTTGAATTAGTGCCAGATCTCAGGAATACCTTAGAGACACAAAAACAAAATTGCACTCCATAGGCCATTTAAAGCATGCTAATCTCCATTCAATTCAATTTCTATTTTACAGATACAATTATCAAACTTTGAAAGAATCCCTTCCTTATGACAAAATTGCCTAATCCAAATCAACCAGTGAAATAACACTGTTTACCACTAATGATTTATAAAAGCTCTCTGTGGTGCAAAACCCTGAAGGTTGCACCCGATCGATTGAAAATTTGAAAAACGGAATTTCAAAAATGATGCATCTGGGATTTACGCCTTCTAAAGTGACTACGTTCCACTTCACATGTTCTAAGAAAGTACTTTAGATTGGAACCTCTTGCATAGAGCTTTAAATTTTATAACATTAAAGATAAATACCATTCCTTGTATTGTGATTTTACAGCTGAATTACATGCTAACTTTTAGTCGAATGTTTAGTAAACCTATATCAAATTCATTCACCCAATGATATCACAAACGGCAATTGCACTCCGTTTGATATCATGCTTGATTTTACGCATCCTTCAAAATTTAACTAGATGAATACGGCTACCTGCAATAATGTTTTGATGACATTTTGTGCATCTAAAATCCTCAGACATATTATCTATTGTTCAAAATAAGAATCGTCTATAATGTTTCAAATGCATATTTGGGCATGCTAACTTTTACCATCTGTCAGAAAATGGAATTAAACCTCTACCTAATAAAGTCAGATGTATTCTAAATTTTCCTAAACCAAACACATTAACTCAGTTGCATAGATTTTTGGGCATGTTTAACTTTTATAGATGTTTTATACCTATAAAGCCGCACATATACTTGCTCCCATTGTTCAGTTTTTAGAAGAGCATACGAATCAAAAGAAATCTCATTCTAGTGTTCGCAAATCATCCAAACCATTAAAATGGAATGAAAACGCAGAACAAGCTTTTCTTGCAGCGAAAAACGCTATGGCAGAAGCTACCCTTTTAAGACATCTTATTCTACAGGGGCTCAATTGAGCCTATGGGTGGATGCTTCAGATATTGCTATTGGCGCCACTTTATCTCAATTATCACAGGGGAAATAGGAACCAATAGCCTTTTTCTCCATGAAACAACATAAGTCAGCAAAAGTGGTCGACTTACAATAGGGAACTATTTTCAATTTATTCGGCTATAAGAAAATTCGGACATATGTTGGAAGGCAGAAACTTCACAATATACACTGATTAAAAGCCCCTAATTTTTGCTTTTAAACAAAACCCGCATAAAGGTTCTCCTCGGCAATTACGCCTCTTAGATTTAATTTCCCAATATTCTATCGACAGTCAGCATGTGCAAGGTTCCGAGAACACAGTTGCTGATGCTCTTTCCGGAATCGAAATTGATTCCATTACTAAATCTCCAGTTTTAAATTTTAAGGCTGTCTTCGGAAGTACGAGAGCTTGAACTAAACGCGAAGCACATTTTCAAACAGAAAAATCCTTCGATTTCCATGGAAATTTGCAATATTATAATTCATACCTCTGTTAACAATATAGTGTTTTTAAAAATTTCAAATTATTCCATATATTGAATATTTATTTTTCGTTTTAATACGTGAAGGCATAGCCCATTTAACATTACGGAATAGAAGAAAAAGCGCGAAACACATTTCATACCAGAAAAATTGATCAACTCGTTTAAAAATAAGATGCATGATAAAAAATGCTACTCTCTAAAGCAGGGATAGAGAACCAATCGCGCAGCTTAATATTTTGGGCACACCACCGATCAAAACGGTTTGCAAAAAACAAAGTTCACAATGAAGTATTACGAACAATTGCGAAGGGGAGCACACTGGTTTGTTATTAATATAACAAAAAACTAAAAGTACATACAAAACTTGAAAAAAAATATCGAAGATTTAGATACACATGAGAAAACAGACAAAGAAAAAGTTATTGAAGAATTTATTTCTGTAATTGATTTTTTAATCAAGGAGTTTTCAGCAGATTTTCTCAGTTCAAAGAATTATCGGAAGACTCTTAAGTTTATCAAATGAAGTTACATCAGAGTACACAATAAACTGAAGTTCCAATTCGATTCGTTGGAAATTGAAGACTTTGACATGCAACTGATTAATTTACAGTGTAGTTCAATATGAATTTAAAAATTTGTTGGAATTGATTGAAACAGAAAGATTAACAAGTAGAAGTAAAAATGACAGTAACGAAATTTTGGAAACATGAAATTCGATTCCAGACACATTTAAGTGTTTGAAGAATCTAGCTCATGCTATTGTAAATATAACCATATTTTATCTACCTATCCCTGCGAGTCATTATTCTCAGAGATGAATACATTAGAAACACGTTTGGTAGATAACTCCAATATTCAGCATGCATTCTACTAAAAGTAACATCTTACACAATTCTAATATAAGTTATTTGTCATTCTATAATCTGCAACAACAGAAGTCACACTAATGTTACTTTAATTTGAATTATACACGTATTACTTAAACATCTACTACTATACAGATCGAAATGTATTTTTCATAGTAAATAAGGAGTTTTGAGAGCTGTTCGTATATTTAGTTTTATTATTTTATCAATAATCACAAGTCAAAATGATTTGACGGCACGTCTATACCTCATAAAACATTTCTTTAGGAAAAATGGCTCGTTGATCCTTAAAGGTTCGCCACCCCTGCTCTAAAGGATTGTGAAGCCAGAATATCATATTAATTTTTATTTCTTTTATATCTGAAAAATGTTCCAAATTCGGGTCCTATTCTTTAACATTGGCCGAAAACAGCCTTAAAGAATTTGCATTAGCACAGAAAAATGATCAAGACGTTCAGAAATTTCTTCAGAATGATGGATCATCTCTTAAATTAGAACTGAAACCATGCCAAACTTCAGATTGCAATTTGCTTTGCGATATTTCAACAGGAGTTCCCCGTTCTATCGAAGAACAATATTTAACCATCTTCATAATCTTTCACATCCAAGGATATCAGCTTCGACAAAACTCTACATGTGGCCTGGCATGAAGTGGAAAATAAAGCAATGGGTCCGATGTTGTGAATTGTGTCAAAATCGAAAATCCAAAGACACACTAAAGCAGTGATCCGCAACCCCCGGTCCGTGAATCAAATGGTGCCGGGCCGCCTAAAGAACATTTTATTGCTATTTTATTTAAAGGGGTGCATTTTTCTCGGATTTGTGTGCAACTTTCCATTGAAATCACTTTATATTCCACGTTAAATCACTTTTATTCATTTTTGGTGTAACTATATTTTATTCTAAAGGCATTTTTAAATGTAACTAAATTAAAATTGTTAAATCAAAACAATGTAAAATATTAACAATCAACGTGTCCTACCCTCAGCGAGCCGCGGTAAAATTATCAAACGTTGACCAGTCCGCAGTGATAAGAAGGTTGCGGAAAACTGCACTAAATCACCTCGAGGAACATTCTCTCTTCCTGATGCCAGATTCAGTCACATTCACATATTGTCGGTCCCTTGCCCCCTTCTGAAGGTTATCATTATCTACTTACGATAATCGACCGCTTCTCCAGATGGCTAGAAGCAATCCCTATTCCAAACATGCAAACGAAAATCATTTGCCGCGCAATTTTCGACGCGTTTATCTCTCGTTTTGGTTGCCCATCTGTAATCACTTTGGATCAAGTACCCAGATGCGTTCATCAATGTACGCTGAATTTACTCTCATGCCGAGAACTGAAAAAATCAAAACTACTACATATCATCCGATTTCATATGGAACGTTTCCATCGGCCACTAAGCCCATGAAAATGACACATGTGCTGACGTACAGGGTGTGTGTGGGCTCACGTATTGGATGTGCGTGGGTGGGAGGGGTGCTGACGTACAGGTTTAGATCCCTAAACTCATGTGTTTACTCAAGGCAGCACTTCCTAATTTTGTTAAATTTTACATTATGAAAAAATTACAGAAATACGTGTACTTTGATTTTTTTTTTGGATTCGAGAAATAAATCCGAGATTATGAGTGACAGAGGGTTTAATCTGGGTTTGAACGTTTATATTTTCAAAGATATTCGAATTCGATACCTGTTATATAAGTTAAGCCGGTCTTCCCGTAATAATTTTTCTCGAAAGTAATAAACTAGTTTAGATATATTCGGGGGGAAAACTTATAGGATTGTAAATACGCATTAAATGATAAAAAAGTAGTATATTAATATTTGAAAAGGTATTAAAAGGTAAACTGTTTTTGCGATTAATTTGCCTTTTTTAAAAATTGTAATTGAAATCGCTCTGGATCTAGTCCTGTTTTGTACGTCATCAAATGTTATGCTCTTGTTCGTCCTGATTAATTTTGACACGGCACGCATTTGTTGCAGTACTACATATTGAAGGTCGTACTGTTCTCACATCTTACTGCAGTGTTAATAGGTTGTTGAACTTTCACAAAGATGCTTTGTCTCTGAACCCCACACACGAAGGATTACGACTTCTACTTTAAGAGAAAAACCATACAGTACTCGTGCTGGCAAAAGCGACAAGAAAATCCTATTGTTAAAAAAATCGCAATCACTGGGTGGAGATGTCGTCGGGATGGATAGGGTTCTTGGGTAAAAAGAGGAAATTTTATCTAAAGCATTTTAGTTGAGCAACTAGACACTTTTTGCAGTCATTCCATTAGCTGACCCAGTGCCGATTTAAACTCCTTTCGGGTCCTGGGTACAGAAGATCTACAAGCCCCCTTGGCACTGAAGGATTGAAAGTTATAACCAGAAAATCTGGTCAAATCCAGCTTATCTGGGCCTCCGAGAGACCCAATGGATAAACCAGCACTGAGCTGACACTAAAGTTTGATTCTAATCAATGGGCACGGAAACAAATTAAAACCACGAGGTCTAAATTTTAATGTTTATTTTAAAGAAAAACACTTAATTCAATTAGTAACACTCAGTGCATGATTTCACTCCTTCGTACCCAAAGACAGAATGAATTCTTTTCTAACCCCTAAGGGAGTAAAGGGCTATTCATCCCCTTTTTCAGCTGGCGCTTCCTTGTACAGGTGGTGTTTGACCCTTCGACACTATCCCAAAGGGGGGAACTGACCATCCCCCTTAGCAGGTGGTGATGGACCTTTCCACACTCCTACACTGGACATAAGAAATCCCCCCATGATTATTTGACCATTATTGTTTTATATCAATAAGATCTTGTAGGTATGTCAAGTAGAATTCTTAAAAATTAATAATGCATTGGATTCTGGATGAATTGAACATTTTTAAAACTTAAATTTATTTCCCTAGCATTGAAGGAGTGCAAAATTATGAAACTTCTGTTTTCAATTATAGAGAGTTCAAATTTTAAATACTGATTTCAAACATTATTCTTCTCAAATCGCATAGCCCTATTTTATTATTTGAAAATCTGAAAAGAATACGAAAGGTATTTTTCAATAACAAATTTTATTATGTTTGAAAACAGAATTTGTTAAAGACCCTAAAACTGTCAAATTAAAAAATCCATCTAATGTAGGCAAGATTTTTATACGTTTGCCAAAAGGTGGCGCCATGACACGTAACTCACGCGAGTTCTTTTGTATTTCGCTGTGCTGCGAGGGTCATCACTAAATGTCAAGAATCTATTCAGATAATCCTTAGTTTTGCAAGGTTATACTGAATGTATTATTAAGATGCCAAAAAGGTGTAACAGGAAATGATCAGAGTAAAGAATGAATAACACATGTTTGAAAAATTGAAAACGTTTGTTGCAAATTTCAATTTTTGAATTTGCATGACATTCTGCAACAAATATATTCAGTTTTCACCTGGGAAAACAATTTAAAAGGGGGAGGGGAATCTAGCATTAAACACGAAAATAAAATTTTCATTAGAAAGGAATGCTGCATAAATATAATTTTATTTTTAACTGGAATTGTCTTAAGAAAAGCAATTTCTGCTGAAGATTTCACAATGCTGTAATAGAAGAAATTTTCATTTTGTTCATTTAAGCTACTCATTGCAATCAAAAAGGAGATAATCTGAATGATTTGTCAAAAAATCCTCGTTATTTCATTCTTTAAATTCAATTATTGCTCTGAAGAGAAAAGTAATTGAATAATTTACACTTTTTAAAAAATTTAATAATGGTTTAACGATGGTGGAAATCACCCTTTTCAATTTAAACTGGAGTTGACATTGTGCAGATTTTTTCTGACTTTATTATGCAAGGCCAATGATTTCCATTTTTTTATCTTCAAAGTTCAACTTTGAGTCATATCGCCACAGTTTCATCGGTTTTTATCCCAGACAGATCCTCATTTTGATAAGACTTCCAAATTTAAAAAATAGTTGGTAAAGAATGCATTAAAATAGGATTTGACTTAATATTGATAACCTGGTTGCTAATCGTAAACAATTTAATTATTGCTCTCATCGTTTTACTTTTAAACCCAACAAGAACACTCACTACATTCTAAATTAATTATCTCTTCAAAATTCATATAATAGAGCTAGGAAACTCTCGTTATCAGGGCTTCTAGCAAATTGCTAAGGAAATCTTAATGGAATTAAAAACAATATGAGCATTATCCAAAAGTCCTCAATAACAATGAAAAAAAAAGTGGGTGGATGGTTTCCTTCAAAGAATAAAATTTTTTTCTAAAATGTGTATTTTTAATTCTTTCTACTTAGGAAGGAAAAAGTTACACAGGTGGTGTATTTTGTATGCTACTTAAATTAAGTCCTTTTATTAACCCTCTAAACGGTCTGCACATAAAATCTTGCCATTCTAGATGCTTCGAAAATGCACCGCATGTATTTTTTTGCCTCCAAGTAAGATTTTCAAAAGCGGTTGAGACGTATTTTTAAAAATGCGGCTCAACCGCTTTTGAGAATCTTACTTGAAGGTAAAAAAAGCATCTTCAGAATGGCAGGATTTTATGTGCAGACCGCTTGGAGGGTTAAACTATAAGGATAGTTAGCATCAGACTTTTTTCATGTTTGCAAGACTTTGATGTTAATAAAAGGTTAAAAATACATTCTACTAGCATTACTTTATTTTTATCAATGTACTGCAAATACGATTCAAAGCACTTCTATTGCTTAGTCACTGGCATAGCTAGTTCTGAGAATCTAAATTCTTCAAGAGCTCCCTTTAACATTTTACAATTGTTTGCTTGCACATTTTGAGCCCCTGTATCATTGATATGATGGCAGCTGTGCTTAGTTTAAATAAAGATTCGAAAATTGTACTTTGTGTTTCTATTTTTTCAAGGTAAATTTTAACTGTACATTGTTCAGTACTTATAATATCAGTAACAAAGATAAAAGTTTTTATCCATAATCCTGGTATATTTTAGAAGAGGCAAGCTTTATATGCAGAAGTGTTTGTAACTTGGGATGATATGATATGATAGGAGTGTGCAATTGAACTTATAAAATAGAGACACCAGAAAAGTGTGATCTTTTATTGATTAGTGGCAACAATAATCATCAGAAAATTTTGTAACAATATCAAGGTCTTGTGAAACAAATCTTACTGTTAAATAAGGACACATGTTGAAACAGTTTTATGATTCACAACAGGAGCTGACATACAGTATCTGATCTCTTGAAATGTTTCTCAACAGGAATGCCAACTAGATGAGAAATGTATAACAGATGGGCTCAGATGATTATAAATGCAAATAATGCAGCCTTTTAATGTCTACAGTCTACAATATTAAGGCACATAGTATTTGAAAGCACAATTTCGTTTCATAAGAAGCACTCAAGAATAAGATGATTCAAAATTATTTCAACCGGTGATGTGAAAAGATCTTTGATTTCAGCAACGTAGAGCCTTTTTAAAAATATTTTTATTTAAAAACAATTGTTGGCAAATAATTGAGAAAGCAGTTAATCAAAGAGTTAATTCAAGCTCACAATAAATTCGATAATATTAATCATATTTACAAATATGTATCAATAAATATCTACTGAAGTATAACTAGTCTAGAAATTTCTGAATATCTTTATATTTTGTTAATCAAAACAAATTAAATAATCAATTCCTTTTGTTGACAAACATTACATGACAATTTATAGTGCGATATTTGGTCATCAATTGATTCATTACAACATGTAGAAATTTCAATGCTTTGCATAATTTGAATCACTTCAAAAAATAAAACTAAATTATCTTATTAAATCTATAATACAGTTTATTTTTAGTTTTAGTTTACATAACTACATTGATCTCAGAAGAAATTCACGCAAAGAAATCTAACAAAATGCAAAAACAGCAACAGGAGACTATTTTATATAGAGGGCACAAGGACTGTCTTCCGTACTTCCCGAGTAGTACTAAACAAAGGCTTATTTTAGGCAATCTACATTATCTTCTAGTTGCAGAATTATTATCAAATGAATTAAAGAAAAATAAACTGATGAGAAAAGAAGGAAAAAATTACTACAAACATGGTCATACAAAGCTATTGTTTTGATTGACTCAATTCAAAATGGATGTTTCATGCGGCTCCAATCAAAACAATGGCTTCAATGTGATAATTCAGTAACTTGCCTTCCACAATTCTAGGGGCGATTTTGTTATTTGTTTTCCAAGAACCTAAGGGAAGCATTTATACTAACTTAATATTTTAAGAGTTCTTTATAAAGAAAAAACAATATTCTTAACTAGCCCCTATTGTTGAAAGGAGTAGAAAAAATAGCAAAAGGATGTTGTCCATGAGAGAAATGAATGAAATGATGATGCCTATTGTCAACAGCGATCAGTAATAAGTCTCCATCTCAACCCAGCCTCCTGGATTTCTCCTTATGATGAAACGACGCAACTCATCATAACAGAAGATCAAAATTGAAAATGGAAGAGCCGGAAACCACCAATTGATTCTACAGGAAAAAAGAAAATTAGTTTTGTTAAAAAATTAAATACACGGTTTAATTCATAATAGTTACTGGATATGAAAAAACACAATTACAGTAGCATCCATAAGAACACTACTATAATTGAATAATTTGAAGGGGACTGGAAGATTAAAAGGTTTATTCTATCGAAAACAATATCTTTATTTCAAAACAATGTGTTTACTTTGGGAATAAACTGAACTTTGTTTTTAACCTTTTAACTGTCATGCCCGAGACAATCTCTGGCACAGCACTGGTGTTCGAAAATGTCACGCCCGAGTATTACTCTGAGTAAATTTTTTTTGAGAACATCGTATTGTTTTACCCGAATATATATCAGGAGATCTTTATTTCGGTTGCATCTCTTAGTGAAACCCGAATGATTCTCGGGAAGTTAATGTGCGCTTAATTCAATAGATGGCAGCACTTTACTGAAGACTTCAAAGGCTAGAGGTTAGAAGTTCTTTGGCTCAAAAAAATTTGACAATTTATGTACCCAAATCATCAAAATAACTCAACAGTTAAAGGGTTAATATATAACAAAGAAGTAATATAAAGCAAGATTTTGCTCATGTAACAAATAGAGCATGCATCTGAATGGAGGACATTTGCATTAAAAACTGTTTAAATTATGTGCAGTTAGACAGCAAATAGCACTTAAAGTGTTTTACATACCGTAAAATCCGGCGTATAACGCGCACTTTTAACACAAAAAATAAGATGAAAATTTAAGGGTGCGCGTTATACGCCAGGTATAAAAACGATAGCTTTAAAAGTAACGAAAGAGATGGACATAAAAATTTTTTTCTTCTAATTGTATCGAAATACTGTTTATTTAAAAGAAATGACTTGCTGTGTGAACTAAAAGAGATGAAGTTCTAGAAGTATACTATTTTTTTCAAAAATTTTAAATAATACCTCGAATAAATGACTTCAAAACATAAGAGCAATGTATACTAATGTTTCAGATTTCTTCGTAAAAAAGTTGGTGCGCGTTATACGGCGAATATACCTAAAAATTAAAAAATGCAGCTTGAAAGTATAGGTGCGCGTTATACGCCGGATTTTACGGTAAATAAAAATTGAAAATAACGTTAGTCTTAATCCTGTGATACTCAACAGTTAGATAAGATAATTGCAATATTCAAGACAATACATTTCAGTAATTTGCACTGAATTAACTCGTGATGCTTATTTATCAAGGTCCATAACTATCTGAAACTATATTTTTATCTCCTAACATATTAACAATGTGTGCCAAGTTACATAGGAACAGTCACATAGGTTAATTAGTAATTTTCTTTTAAGACTGATAGCTTACTTATGAAAATAATTTTTCTTATACAGAAAAGAAACTTGACAAATTTTATATACAGAGAAATACATTTAATGCGGAAAAGTTTAAGACAAAATATCGGTTAACACCAAATAATACAACAGTCTCGACAAACTACAATGCATTTTCATGCATTTTTTTCTCTTAACATGAAGCAAAAATTGCTTAACATGAAAGTATTTCCCTTCTGGGAATAAACAAAATATAAAACACACCAGCTGGGCAGGTGAAATTTAAGACAGGTGTGAAATGAAAGAGAGGTGGTTTCATAAAAAGGCCTTTAATATACCCTTAGAATAAACCTGTGACACAAGCCAATTTGTTTATCTACATTATTTCCCCCCTCCACCCCTATAAACATCACACAAAACATTTCATCTCATCAGTTGGCTTTGGAATTCGGTGATGAGCACATTGAAGTGAGTAAAATTCAGCGAGTTAGATTCATGCCTTTTTTTAGAACTTTTTTTACAAGCACAATAGCAAAAAGTTCAGGGGGCAAGCAAACTTTTATTTCGCTTAAAATGAAGATGGAACTTCATGGCTGTTGATCAAAAATAGAAGACTAAAACAGAAATTTTTAAAGATTTTGGTATTGCTGAATTTTTCATTACATTTCATTAAGTTCTTGTGAATGTTTTTGTTTCAATGATTTTTATTAAATGCATACATCTATACATATCTATGTTAATAAAATGTATTCTAATCAACTTAATTTTGTTCAATAAGTTTTTTTTTTTGAAATATCCTTTAACACTAGATTCTTTTAACAAGAAAAAATATTTCGGTCTCCTCAGTTTAGTGTTGAATGATTTTCACTGTATTTTAAAAAGGTTGAGTAAATATAGAGATTACAATTGAAAACTAAATACTGTAAAAACTAGTATGCCCTTTCAAAATGTACTTACTTTAAAATACTTAAGAGAGAATGTAAATGGCCTGACTAAATTTAATATTCTCGTGTAGGAAGCATTAAATGTATAAAGTATATTGTACTTTAAAGTATATTAAAATTATAGGTCTAAAGTAAAACTCTGAATATAATAGAGGGTAAAGAGCAACTCACTTGAGAGGGAACATGCGAAGACCCTTGTCCATTCCAGGGCAATAGGAAAGGAAGGCAGCCAGGGCAGTCTCAAAGATAAGACCAAAGTTCAAAATGTGATTCCTGAGGAAAAATAAAATTTTTTAGGTCTTCATCAGAATACTAAAAAAGTATTTTATCTTAGACCCATAAATAACACTTATTTCAATAAAAGCAAAATCTGAGTACAACTTTCCTTCTTAATTGAATGGAAAAATTAATTCAAAGCAAACAGTTATAAAGGACTTTCATTTCTAATTTGACTTCCAGTGAACAAAAAATTATAATTAAAAAAAAATTTGCATAGGTACAGAATTTGATATTAACAGTTTTCAGGTTTAATTATTAATTTGATAATTTAAGTTTGGAATGATTGTAATACTCTTTTTAAATCAATGTTATACTAAGTATGTTCTTGAGCTTAGAATTAATAAAAAAAATTTTATGACTGTAAGTGACATATGCAAATTAAAATTTTATGGTATGAAGAAAATTTACTCATTAAAAATCACAAAGATTTTTACACTCTTTTATGAACAAAAACTGGCGTACAAGAAAATTTAAATTCAGTCTTTTAGTGATTTTATTTATTAGTACTTAAAACAAGTGAAAGAATTTTTAAAAGGGCTTAGAGATTTCACCTGCCCTCTTTTGTATAGTTATCATGGTGATTAATTTTTTTAAGAATACTGCATTTCAATGCCGTATGACAGTGATTCCCAAAGTAGTCGGTGATGACCTCAAAGGGGTCTACGTCAGCAACAAAATAATTTGGGGGTCGATGAGGTGTAAATAGGGATCTACAATAATGCTCACATTAAAACAAACCATAACTTTAATTTTAAAAGAAAATTCAATTCAGTTGAAACCAGATTTTGCAATTTAACAGATTTATTTGCTAAATTTAACGAGTTAAATTTGCAGTTACAAGGTGACAGCACACGTTTTATTAAAACAAAGACCACCATTTCAGCATTATACCTGTTATTTATCCCAAATTTTCAAATAGAGAAAGTCTTTAATTGTTTCCTAATGAGAAGGCATTTCAGCGCAGTTGTCAATTCCAAAAAAAGAAACAAAAAAAAAGACTCTACTAACTAAAGAAATTTAGAGTTAAACTTGACAGGATTGATGCCAAATGTTGAAAATTTGCTATTGAAGCACCAGATTCATCTCTCCCATTAAAAGCATTTGTTTGCTGCTCAGTTATTTTTTGTATATTAATTAAATTTTTATTCAATTGATATATTTTTCTTGAATTTTAATAACTTTACATCACTACAGTTAGAAATTTACAGTTGTTCTATACCAGCTGTGGCAAAAAACGTGATACTTTAAATGTGATCTTTAGGTTGATAAATTTGCAAAAATTAAATTTAGGTAAGCACAAACAATAAAAACATGGCAAGGGGTCTATGAGACAAAAATGTTTGGGAACATTCTGCCGCATGAGGACTATTTGCAAATAACCTCATAATTTTGATTGCACTTAATAAGGATGACACATAAACTTGCACTCTTCTCTCTAAGCTTCCACACTTCAATTAAAATTTTGATCTACAAAATTAATACGTATCAGCCTTTCTTCAAGGTAAATCTAATAGTATCAGGACTTAGAAAACCCATTACTTGATGGAGAGAAGCATTTTCATTGTATTCTTTCAGTATTTGGCATTTTCCTGTTGTAACCAACTAAATGCTGCATTTTTTTCCGCACATTTGATAATTACCAGACATTTTTGATTCAATATTAGAAATTAGTTTTCAAGGCTGCTCTCCTTTAATAATTTTGTGTTGGTAAAATTTAATGTGGCTGTAATGATTAAATAAAACAATATACATTACTAAAAAGTATAAAATTAAAGAACGTATAAATTGTGGCATGCCTCGGCACCCACCTAATTCCTCTTAACTGGAACCAACCGGCGAGCAGGAGAAGTTAACTGATATGAACAGACACTCGCTCTAACTTCTCTGACTCGCGGGAAAGGCGTGCTTTTTATTCAATTTCCATGTTTCAACCTAAGTAATTAGTAATTCTTATAATATTCTATAATGCTGTAAATTAAAAATAAATATGTTTAACCTTTTTTATCATTCATTTTTACTATTTATATGGCGTGGAATAAACCTTAAATAGATTTTCACTTCCCGCCATATAAATAAGGTGACCAGTTTTACAAAGGAAAGGAGGACAAAAATTTAAGAAAAAAAATTACAATGTAAATATATGAAACATTCTATTAATTCAAACAAAAATATGCTGATTACGCTTTTACTTATTTAATGAGTATTTTTCCCATTGAATGATTTTTTTTTAGTCGACATATCTTTTTCTAATATATTGGAAATTTCGGAGCAAAAAATATCTTTCATGCTGAATTTTACAGTAAGCACTGTAGCTAATATATTAACATTCAATCTTGATTTCTCATTTGTCCAAAAATCATTACCAACTGAAAAATCTCTCAACTGCTAGATTAGTTCCAGGGCAGCACAACGTAAATTCAACTAGAATAACTAAATTTTCATATGAAATGTGTTCATTTTTTAAATGGTTTAAGTGTTTTCACCCATATTTTATCAATTTCAACATGTCGATTTTCCAATTGTTCTAATGTATTAGAATTTAAATATGCATTCAGTCTTCTTCAAACAGACCACTGTCATAAATTTTAATAACAGAAATTTCTTTCAATAAAAACTCAACACAATTTTCTATATCTGCCCACTTATTTGCAATGAAGACAAAAAATACCACTGAAAACTGTTATTTCCTGTGATATTTGTTTCAGACCAGTCTACGACATATTGGAAACATGTTTGGTTAATCTCTGAATACAGATATTAACAGATCAGTTTTAAAATATTGTAAAGGAGGACACTTTTCAAGTAAGGACAGAACCTATAAAAGGAGGACGGTTGGTCACCTTAGTATAAAACACACTCAAGGTCTTTACTATCTAATCAAGTCAATGATGCGTATTTAGTGCATCATTTTGCATTACTTCTATAAGCTCAAGAAATGTGAATGTTTTAATGACTGAATCAATAAATTATTAGAATCTTTTACAATGACATTCATATCTGGCAATGTGCAAATTGAGAGATTTGCAATATCTTAATGCTAAAAAAAGTTCCATAAAAGCAACTCTTTTTCCCATTATATCCATAAAAGTGTGTGTGGAATAAGGAGTCACAAATACATATATTTTCACTTTCTTAGTACAGTCCTCTATAAATCTATCCTGAGAGAGAACATAAGGTGCATTTTTCTCTTATTAATAAATTCTATTGCCAATCCCGAAGGATCGACTGTCATGCCCAGAAAGGAAGCCAAATAGAACTATTGACACTAAATGTTAAAAACTACAGCAAAAAAGTGCAAAATTGTAGGGCTTTAACAGAAAAGTGCCTACTGTTTTTGATATATGTTCATCTTTTAATTAAAGTTTAAAATAAGGCTGAAACACAAAAGACAAAAGTTTTTTTTAAATCTGGATTTTTTTAAAAAAATCATTTATAAAAGTATTCAGATTTGGTATTTTAGATCTCTACTCTATTTGTCACGCATATAAAAATATGTTTATCTAGGGGACCACAGTAAAACTAAAGGGAGAAAAACTCAACAAAATGGCAAAATTGTAGTGCCCATGATAATTTAAGAATTGTAATCAGTGCTGAATGAGTGAATTTAAAAAAGAAATGTCACTTCAAACCGTTGCAGGAATTTATACAAGATAATTGTACCACTTTAATGAGACAGACAGCTATATGGGTCTTTCATTTGTGTTATACAGATTCTTGTTTGTACTATATCCCTAGCATTTTTTAAGTCACATTTATTGTAAATTATAAATCTTTTCCAATTAAATATTGCTCTCCCAGTAACATTTGAGTCATCTTTACCTTTTGCAGTCCACTGTCCAGTACTACTGGACATATTTCATTGACATATGTCCAATAATATTGAATAGACCACAAAGGGTTACAGCAAACCTTATTTGTATAAAATATTTGATATACTTCTTTTGATCTCATTGATTAAAACAAAAGTAAGCTTACTTCATTCCTTGATGCACAACAGAGTTCCTTCTAGTTTTACAGATGATTAGATCAGCCCACTGCACAATAACAATAGATACAAAGAAGGCAGTGTGGCATGTATACTCCAAAGTTTTCCTGTGAAAGTAAGTCTAAAGAGAAAAGAAAATAACATCTCAGAGCATTGATCTGTTTTTCAATAATGTACATAATAAAACAAATATAAATTTGGCTTCTTTAAAAAGACAATTTTTTAAAATGGCTATTAACTCAGTGGTGCAGCAGCCCATGCAGGCCAAGGCCTATTGTGCCCAACTCAGTAGATGCGTCCTTAGGCCCTGAGGTGCATGAGCAGATGTTTGGGTCAGGTGGTCAGTCTGACACAAAAAACCCCATTGTTAAGTTCCCAAGCAAGCTTGGTACTCATTTATAAACCCACTGAAGGGATGAAAGGCTGAGTCAACCATGATCAGTGCGGGGTTTGAACCTCGGACCTGTGGTGTGGAAGCACGATGCACTAACCACTGGGCTTCATTAAATAGCTATTAGCAAAATTATAATTTGACATTGTAATTTTAAACAATGGTCAAGCAAGTAACACTTAATAGGAATTTTACATTCTCAATTAAATAGCAGAATAAATAAAAATTTTGAGGACCATATATAGAAATAAACCTTGACTTTTCTGCCAAAGAACATGTTGAATTTGGGACTCAAAACTATGACTTACCTGCTATGAAATTCGGCAAGATATTTCTTCATAATGAAGAGATATCTTGCATTCATAAAACGCTTTAAAATAGCATGCAATTAATTTAAAAACATTTCATATATTTTTCTGATTATAGCAAGAGGAATACAAAAGTAACAAAATAAACTCTGAATATTGTTACAACTGAATTCCTGTTTATCTAGCACAATTTTTTAAAAATTACTGCCAGATTTGTGCTATTTTCTAAAAATTTCTAAAAATTTTCTGCCGTGTAAGTGTCACTGTACAGTCACTCAAATATAAAGTCACACTTTGAAACAATGAGGTATATTGGTGACAGACATCGTAATTTTGAACCTCGGTCATGTGATGAAAATGAAACCTGCACTGGCATTCAACTCTCTTAATTTCCACATCATGCCAATATAAGAGCCTCAACATATTTAATGCATACTAACCACTCCACATAGCAGTCTAGCTCTATATAATGGCTATAAACAGCGAAATTAATCGTTCTGAATATCAGTCAAGTGAAGATATCTGAGCTATATATAGAGCTCTTAATTTAAAATTTTATACTTTAAATTCAGCAAAGTACAGGATTTCTCTTAATACACACAATTACTTTATTGCGACAGAAATAGATATTGGTTTGGGGCGGAATTCAGGTCCCATTTCCGCAAGAAGATATTGTAGATGTCACAATACATTTTAAATTATACATAGATAGATACTTAATAATGTTTAACCTGGGAGGTGCATGGGCATAGAGTCACTCCAGGTTCATTAAATCTTTAATTCTGAGAAAACCATTTATTTATTTACCAGCCTGACCTTGACAGTATGGCTGATTGCGTCCGGGCTAAGACCAACCAAATTTGGTTTCGCACTTTAGCGGGATTTTTGTGAATGTTAAGCCGGTATAAAAAAAGAGTGATCCTAAAGAATGCGTCAATGCATGCCAAACCTTAACCGCGTGATAGTGATTATATTCCACATTTTCTGGGAACACCTTAAGAACGCTTTCTCACGAGGCCTGTTTGGCAAGCACCAGTCCACATGATTTTTGTGAAACGCCAAATATGTGACACAACGTCACGCTGCCTCTTGTTTGGGGTGGCAAACGTTTTTACAATTTTAAATACTCACTTTGGGCTGGGATTCAGCAAAGCGACACTTGTTCAAAATATTTTCTATGAACATGCTACATTTTCCCTCTGTGAATAACTTAATGGTTTTTATTGTACGACTTATTATGCTTTATGAATGTAAATGAGCAGAATATGAGAAAAGAAATGAGGATCTGTGATTTCTATTGAAGGAAGTTGAAACTGATCAGCGAGGGCCAACACTGCGCTGAAATAATAATGTATATTAATCATGATAGCAAAAGTAAATTTGAGAAAGGCAATGAACATGAAACGTTTGAATTGAAAGGAAAATGTTCAAATGCTACCTTGAGAATTCCATCAAGAAAAATATAAAGCCACAAGTGTATCAACAAGACATGCTTCACCCTGTCAAAAAGACACAAGCAAGAAAAAGTTCTACAAGTCATTTGTCGATCATTAAAGGACGATAAAACTACAATAGCATGAACAAAATATGACAGTTTTACCTGCAAATAACATTCCAGTAATATAAGCGAAAAGTGTCTGTGATTTGTGTCCTTTATTAAAATCATGCGCATTTGAAACTTCTTTGTTCAGTTTGATATTTTTTCTCAAATTATCAAAGAAAAATTGTGAAAGTTCTTAAAAGTAGGCAAGTATACTTTCTCTTAAATCATTATTCCAGTGAATAATTTAACTATGTCATGTACAATAAAAATAATTAGAAAAAAGGATTGGGGTGACTGAGTCATCCGCACAACCATTAACATTAGTATCGAGCACATGGCTGCTCCCGGATTAAGGAATTTAAAGGCCACCATACATATAAAAATTATTACAATTTTTTAAGCAAGACATGAATAGATAGGATGGAAGTAGATTTTCTGTTTGTCTTAATTTTAAGTTGTCTGTCTTCAACTTTGTTAGTTTCTTTGCTTTTTTACTAAGAAGTCAAAGGAGGAGGGAAGACATCCCTATATATACATACCCATTCTTGGCCAAAGGAGTCTGTGAGATCATTGACAGACTTTGAGTCCCATTCACTTCTAAGTCCCAGCAATCTTGAAGGCATGAATCCATTTTCTGCCATAATGACAAAGTACACAAAGAAACCTGCTGCAGCTTGCATGAAACCTATTTGACCATAGGCCATTGAGATCAACCTGGAAAATATCCACAAAGTAACAATGAACATTTGCACATAACCGTTTTCAAACTTCAGCAAGAATTAGCAAAAGTTAGACATATAAATCTTATCTTTCTAAATATTTTCATTTTTTTTTTCCTCCCCTATATTGGAAAAATGTTAAGATTTTTTATAATATTTTATAAAAATTAATCATTTAAAGTGTTTTTGTGTTTATATGCTTCAAAATGAAATGAAACCGTAATTCGTGTTTTTGTTTATATGCTTCAAAATGAAATGAAACCGTAATTCAAGTTCCAAATGTTAAAAATTAATACTAGTAATATTCAAACACACACATATATATATATATAACTTTTTCTTTAAAATAACATATTAGTTCTTATAAAATAATACTAATGACAAAGTTCTATTTTTATATTCAGGTTCATTTTGATATTCAAATTGTTTTACATTTTCAATTCCAATTATCTGTACTTTGATTAGATGTATTTAAATACCAAACCACACACATAAAAATATTTTGAACTACATCCAGTGATGTCTTAAGATTTCTCAAGGCACTGGACCCCTATGCAAAAGTAGACTCCCCCTGTGACCCTTTTAAGAAGACAATACATAACATACGTTATCAAATACTTGAATAAATGGTGAACTAAACTCAGTAGTGCAAGAGCCCGAGAGGACCAAGGCTTACTGTGCCAATCTTAGTTTTCACGACTTGGGGCACTGAGGTACACGAGCAAATCTTCCGGTCAGGTGGCCAGTCTGACACAAAACCCCCCTAAGCAAGCTTGGTACTCATTTATATACCAACTGAAGGGATGAAAGGCCAAGTCGACCTTGCTCAGCCCAAGGTTTAAGCCCCAGACCTGCAGCATGGAAGCCCGAAATGCTACCACCAAACAAATAGTAACCTGTAACAAATAAACATGTTTGACTCACAAACCCTAAGTAAAAACTATGCTTGGCTCTCAGACCTAAATACAAACTAACCTTGACTCTCATACCCAAGTACAAATTAACTAGACCAACAGAGGCTTTTTGACTAAATGAATGGTTTATGGTGGTAGGTCTAAAGGTAGGTAGGAGTGACAGACATGACATAATGAAATTTTACATTGTGTCCGATTGGCATATAGTTCAAAATTCCCATTCTTCTGAGAATATATCTTTGATGATTAAAATTATTTGGATCTTGATCTTATTGAGGCTGAGGTGAATCCCCCCTCCCCAAGACTAGGCAGCCCATCCTTAAAACGTCTCTAAGTGTATTTTTTTTTTTAAAAAAAACTAGTTAAGAAAATTAACCTTTCATTGACAAGTTTATCCTTTTTGGGGTTTCTAGGTTGTCTCTTCATGATATCACTTTCTGCTGCTTCATAGGCAAGTGAAATGGCAGGTACCTGAAGGAACAAAATTCAGATATAAATATGACTAATTCAATAAAATAAAAATTGCACCATAATCAATTCAGATGATGTGAACATTGTTTTTAAATTTAAGATTTAATAATGCAGCTTAAAATATGGCTTAAAAATGTCAATTATATCAATACTAAAATTTCAATAAAATACAAGAACAAAAGATTTTATGTTTAACAGAAGTTCTCTTCACGGAATTACTACAGGACAGATAACTAAAAAATGTATTGTAAAAACTGCATGTACCATACTTAGCGTTAGAGATTTATTAAAATATAGGATTGCATGGTAATGAATATACATACCATGTCAGTTCCTAAATCAATACATAAGATGGTAACTGTTCCTAGAGGCAAAGGTACATCAGCTAGGATGAAGAACAGGAAAGGAGTGATCTCAGGGATGTTACTAGTCAATGTGTAGGCAATGGACTTTTTCAAGTTATCAAAAATCAAACGACCTAAACATATAAAAAAGGTAAACCATATATAACCATCCTTTTTTTAATAAACATGTAACTTTAATGATTTGGAGACACATTAAATGCTTCTTTATATTATATTATATATATATAATATTTATAGCTATGATTACACAGTTCTTTTCTTTATAGAATACCTTTTAAACACTATAAAGTATATGCTAGCTTTTTAGGTGTTAAACTTTAATAATTACTTAAACAATAGAACTTTTATTGTAACTCAGTCAAGTTACTTAAAACATCTTTTACAATACACACAATATCTGTTTACAATTAAGTGCCTTGTCATTTTCTTCGTAGATCAGACTCAAAACTTCTGAATTATGAGCAGCTTAAGATTCATTATTATTCAGATAATTGAGTAAATTAGCCCCAAAAATAAATTTATGATAAGCAATTTCTTAACTACACTTAAAAATTAATACATTGGTTCTTGTGATCCCATTTATACAATTATTCTTCTCCATGAAACCAGCTGCAGGAACCATGATTAAAATTAAATTTTTAATTAAAAACTGATTAAATGCAAAATTAAATTTTATATTAAGTACTTCAGGAAACAAATTGAACTTATGTACTGTATATACATAAGGTTACAGGAGAATAAAATTCTAAAACTGACTGGTACCCACAAAGAGTAAACACCTAACAATTATTTTACAAAACTATATTTTTTAACTATCAATAGATAAGGAAATAAACTGAAAAAATAAGACATACCTTCTTCAACACCAGTGACAATAGAGGCGAAATTATCATCCAGCAAGATCATGTCAGCAGCTTGTTTGCTCACATCACTTCCAGCAATACCCATAGCAACACCTATAAATAAAACAAAAAGATAATCATACTAATTTAAAATGAGATTTTTTATAAAATGTAATATTGATTATTGTATAACTTTAAATTCATAAACATGTAAAAGCAAAATATTAAGGAGCAATTTATTTTGGTTCTAGCTTAACTTTCTTCTCAAAATACAGATTTTGAAACCCAAATGTAAAGGCAAAATTTGTTCACTGTATAGATTTTTAAAGTTTAATAGGTACCTCCTTTTCTTTATATTTGTGTATTTTCTCCCTTCCTTTTATTTTATATTTGTCTCATAAATGTATTTATATCTGAATTTAGTTTTAAATTTTATCTATAATGATGTTACCACTTACGTCTGTAAGCCTCATGTTATGCAATGCGGAGCATGAGGAATTTTGCAAATAATTTTTTTAAAAAATGTAAAGCTGCTGTTTTGAAAAAAAGTTAAAAACAGATTCAATTTTTAAAAACCTAGAGTTATTCTGACTCATTAAACATTTTGTAATCAAAGTATACAGGTTTAAATTTTAAAGTAAAACATAATTTAGAATAAGAATAAAGGTGCTAAAATTAATTCTTCAATGAACTATATTTTACAGGCTCGATTACATGCATATTTAAACATACCAATGTCAGCTTTCTTCAAAGCAGGAGAATCATTAACACCATCTCCTGTGACAGCCACAATAGCACCTTGTCTCTGGCAACCTTCTACAATGATCAGCTTCTGTTGTGGGGATGTTCTAGCAAATACGATCTCTGTATGCTCTCTCAAAAGTTCATCTAATTCGTTAGAAGTCATGTCACGCAGTTGGCCACCATGAACCACAGCAGCTTTAGCATCTCTAGAAAAAAATCAATTTGATTTCAATTGAATTAACACATTAGAATAATGAGTACATACCAGAACAGACAGAAACAATGCCAAAGGAAAGTAATTGTTCACTTTTGAAGTTTCGGGAAGCAAAATTAACTTATTATAGCAAAATTAAGCAAATTTTTAACTTGGCAAAATTATGACTTCTAATTCTACACTTTTTCTATTACTATATATTAACAAATGTTTGATCATCTTGCAATAAAAAAACTTAAAGTACCTCTTGATAATATCTACAGTTAAATCTCACGATAATGAAAAGGCATAGTTAAAGTATATATTAATCACCTTTCCCCTTTTTTAGTACCATCACCCAAGTTTGGATTTGAAAACTTTCATCCATAATAGATTTGAAGGAGAGTAGAACTCAGTACTTTCTGGTTCCATAAATTGAGTACCTTAGCCACCATACCAAAATGATCATTGTAGTATATGGAAGCTGTTACTAGTTTATATAGATACCACTGCCACACACTACCCTGCCAGTGATTCAGCAAATAGGCGAATGAACAATACCATAGTTATGACGAGCATGTGAGTTGTTGCGTCATTCATGTGAGACTGCTTTGTTGGCCGCGTAATGTGTGCGAGATGACTTGGATGCATTTGCGGCAGATAAATGGTGCTACAACTGCTGCACGAAGACTGTGTTTCTCTTTGTTTGGTCAGGGTCACCAATGAAGACTAGAACCTGGGATCTTCGGTTTCGTAACCGAGTACACCTTAGCCACCATACCAAAATGATCGTAATATGGAGGCTGTTGCTGGTTTATATAGATACCATTGCCACAGATCCTTTCAAATTATGTACATTCTCAGGATATTTGCTTAAAATATTTTTGAATATTTTGCAATTAAATTAAAACTTAAATTAATACAACCTTATTAGGCCATAATGACTCAAGCCAACCTTGTAACATGAAAGTTTCCTTACTATCATGATACAAATAAAAAAAATCTCTAGAATTTTAAAATATTATAAAAATAAGGCAAGGGATGGCAAACTGCAGCTCACAGCTCTTGAATTGACAGTTGTGATTGTTTGGACTTTGCAGCCTCTATCACCTTAAGTGCAGAATAAAAGTTACTGTTTTTCACATAGGCGTGAGCATACAGTCTATGGAGGGGGAGGCACAAATATAAGCCCCTTTTTCTCCAAAATAAGTAAATCCTCCACAAACAAACACTATCAAGGTCATTTTATTACATTCAAAAGCTTTAGGAATAGTTTTACTAATAGCAAGCAAAAAAAGGAATCGTATTTCAGAAAGACATATATATACATCTGGAGGGCTCAACGTACCGATTAAGCAAGACGTGTATGTACACCACACACACACAACACACAACACAAAAAAAAAAAAACACAAAAACCCCCAAGAAA
Organism: Trichonephila inaurata madagascariensis; assembly: GCA_019973955.1. Classification (NCBI taxonomy): domain Eukaryota; kingdom Metazoa; phylum Arthropoda; class Arachnida; order Araneae; family Nephilidae; genus Trichonephila; species Trichonephila inaurata. The sequence continues at coordinate 95,440 of BMAV01017938.1, read as the reverse complement.
CTTTACAATAACAAACATTTTACAAACACCAACAAAGTTAAGGGAATTAAAAAAATTATAAAAAGAATTGTTTTTTTTTTCTAATAAACTTTGTTCAAGGTTTTGCATTTACAAAACTTTATTTCCCAAAATTTAAAAATTTTGGGGAAAAAATGGAAAAGGGAAAATTTTGGGATTTTTTTTGAAATGCACTAAAGCTTTAGAGATTTCGGAAGTGTTGCATCAAATTACCAAAATTGGAATTGGAAAATAAATAAAAATTAGAAAAAGTGAAACTTTAAAAAAAAGAAAATTAAAAAAGGTTTTTTTCTAATTTTTTAATAATTTGGGATTAAAGCTTTTAATGTTCTTTTCAAGGAATAAAATTTCATACCAAAATTTACCCTCTTTCAAATCAAACAATTCACCAAACCTGAAAAAATTTTTTGGAGAAAGGTTTTAATTACTTCAAGGTATTTAAAAGAAGATTGAGAAAAAAGATTTTGGAAATACGAATTAAAATTTTAACAAAATAAAAAAAAAATTTAAAAAGTTTTTTTGTTTTTAATGTCAAAAGGGTTTAGCGTAAAAAAACTTAATAGTTCCTATATTTTTCAAAATTTATAAATTATTAAAAAAACATAAAATTAAATTTCCTTTAACTTCTTCCAAAGGTTAAAGTCCATTTTCAAAGGAAATTTTAATTCTTGACTTTGTGAGAAAACTCAACAATTTTGCCAATTTGCAGAAGTATTTTTGGAGGGGGTTCAATTAATAATAACCAAAAATTTAAAAAGATTTTTTTCTTAATCCAGCACATTGTTTAGACTGAACAAAGTTCTTGATTTTAAAAGTTCAAACTAAATCTAATTTCCAAAAATTTTGTTATTAAAAAAAAATAACCCAAATTTCCAAAAATTACCTAAAAAAACCCAAAAAATTTTAATAAAAACTTCATGGGTTTTTCAATTTTGGAAAAAAATATGAAACTTTTGGCGGGGAAACTTCATGGAAATTTATATTTTTTTCTTGAAAATAATGAAAAATTTTATTTTATTTTTAAAAAATTTGAATTGGGAATAAAATAAAAGAAAAATTAAATTCACTTAAAACCCGAAAAATCGATTTGGTTTGGAAAACCTAAATCTAAAATACTAATTTTTTTCCCAAAAACCAAAAAACTAATTTCCAAAAATTTTGTTCATCGCATTAAAAAGGGAAACCATTGCTCTGGTTTTGCAGGAAAAGGAGACGAAAAACCTTTAAAAAAAGATAAATTTAAATATAATGTAAAATATTTTTCATAAAAATATTTTCCAAAAAATAATAAAAATTGCTTTAGGAGTACAACATTTTTCTTCATTGTATGAGAATTTGAGTATTTAGGTTTCTGAAATTATATTATGACAGTTCTTGATTCTATTTTGAGAAAAACATATTGGAAATGTAATGGTAAAAAGTAAAAACAACACATTAAATCAGAAACATTCGATTGGTTTGAAAACCTGTAGCTTAAAAATACATAATTTATACCCAAAAATTATTATACAGCACTTAAAACTATTAATTGTATTGCCTTGAAATTCAGTAGAAAAAGAATTGCAGAAATTTGGTCGTAACTTAAAGTAAATAAGTATTAAAACTTGAGTATAATTTTACTAACATGCATACATGTAATAAATAATTTTTCACTTTACAAATGATTTTTCTCAAACAAAAGAGCCACCTGACTTCTCTAATATAGTTGTGGTAATACACACAAGTACTTTATAATTCAATATATGCCAAATTTATTATGAATAACTGCATATAATTTTTAATTACTTTTAAGATTTATTCCAAAATAATTTTTGGGGTGTGATATTGTCAATTCAAAATAGAACTTAGTTGTTTTTTTATTCATATGGAAAAGAAAATATTTTCTGAATAAGTAATATGTTCACATACCAATTACTCTTTCTCCAAGTCCTCCCAGCTCTAGGTATGCATTGTTGAAGGCATCCTTCATCTCCTCATCTAAAATCTTATCCTTGCCTCCAATGAAAATGGTTGAACAGCGTTCTAAAATTCTCTCAGGAGCACCTTTCATACACAAAAGATAACTTGGATCTTTCTGATCATTGGTTTCATGGATGGTCACCTGTCAAGCAAGATTTAGTTTCATAATCTTTTTGATTTTTGTTTGTGCTTATAGCAGAAAATAAAACTAAACATAACTCAATTTCTAATAAAAGTGTCGAATATACTTCACTTTTCGAAAATAAGTAATTGAACTATTTATGTGGTTATCATACCAATGTTTAATAAGAGAAAAATAAATGAGTTTATATAGTTTCTCTGCAAGCTTCTGGGTTAAGTATTTTTTGCTCTTTCCTGATCTATAAATTATATTACTGATGACAGATGAAAACTATGTACTCTAGACAAGATTGCAACAAATATATTAATGCATAATTCTACATAACTGTATCTGTCAATAGTTTTGAACCAAGGTATTTTGATTTTGTACAAAGCAATTCCTCTTTTTGTAATATTTTATTTTGAAATTACTCATATTGTAATTCACACAATTGAATACACATTACTACTTAATTAAAATAATTATAAACTGACTTTTAAAATAAATTTTAAAGTTGTTTTCTTGACATTAAAAGTATGAAAAAAAAAAAAGACTATATTAGCTTGGGGTGTTGGAAAGCTAAAATCTTATTTTTTTTTGACAATTTAAGATTTTTACATTTTCAAATTGTATAGATTATAAACTTTCTAAAAATACCTTACTTTAACCTCTAGGGTATTTAGAAGCCCTTAAAAAATGTATTTTTAAATAATCGTTGAATTTGGGCCACGATCATTTTAATGGCGAAAAATGTAAACAAAGTACTTCGTTTTTGCTTAAAAGTGTAACATCTGATATAAACCAAAACATGTATCGTTTATTTTAAATTGAGCCTTTTATTTTTTTTTTAAATTTCCTAGTCGATTAGAAGTCTCACTGTATACATTAAAATCAATTTATATCAAAATGTAAATTTTAATGTGCAATGTACCTTTTCTGAGGAATTACTGTTCACAGGTATGTAAATTTTTTATGAAATATTTATAATGATGTCTAATATATACTAAAATGGGCTTTTTGAAAAAAATTCAAAGCTATTTTTTACAAATTTTTTAAGTGAAAAATGGGTCAAATTTTGCAATGTTTGATAAAATATTTCATAATTTATTAAAAAATTCCAAATTAGCTAAAAGCTCATTTTAGTATAATGAGAGAGGTGTACTCTAATTGTATGAAAAATTTCAAGCATGTGCATATAACAGATTTTGAGAAAAGGTACACCGAAAACAGCCAATTTAACATTGTCAGTATAGAGAGAGGTTTCCAACTCCCTTGCTTTATCCAGTTTAAATTTTAGAATCAAATTTTAAAACATAACACAGCTTTTATGACTATTTTATAGTGTTTTCTCAGTGGCATAGATTTCCAATTTATGAGTGAAAATAAACCTAGAAAGCATAAATTTATTATTCTCCATCATTGTTGTTATCAGTATAATACACACACACAATATAAATATATAGATATTGATAACAGTAATGATCTTCAAAAGTTTCCAAAGTAAAAAAATATCACATTTTTAGTTTGCAGAAATTCTTAGTTTGTAGTCAATTTTCTAAAATAAGTTTACAGTCTTATAATTCATATAATATCAAATTTCGAATGTTAAACCCCTAACATAGATACTATTCAATAATGAACAAAAGCAATTTCATACAGTTTTTGTAATCAAAGACTTTTAAAATCTAATCATACATTATATTTATTTAGTTAAAAAACACTAACTGTAAATAAATGTTAAGTTGCCTTTTTTTTTCAATAACATTTTTTATTGTGGCAAATAATTATATTTTGAAATACAACCTCCTAATTTAAAAACAGAAAGGTAATACAGTAAGTAATATTTTCTAGATATCTAAGCAACTATGTGAATTAATTAACATGAATGTATTCAGTATAAAGAATATTTAGTTTAATATTGTAAATTTTTTTCTTGATTTAAATTTCATACGAGAAATAAGTTTGACAATTTTTTTAAAAAAATATGCTAATATCTCTTGACAGTTTCTTTAAGGTCATCCTATTAGAGCTTTGTTCATATGTTATAATCACACTAAGTGAAGAGAATTTGAATTCTTATATTTTTCTTCATAGATATGACCTAAACAGTTTTGAATTATATGTATAAATTTTTTTTAAAAAAATGAGTCAACTATTTTAATTATAAAGTAAAGTTACAAATTATATTTAGTAAAACTTTATTCACATGCATTTAAAAGGAAAAAGCATAACTTACATGATACTTATTCGTAGAATTGAATGGAATTTCACAAACTTTAGGATTCTTTCTGCGATATGCCATCACATCCCCTACTGCAAGTTCCATGCATTTCAAGATGGCTGATTCAGAAGCATCTCCAGAACAATCTCTGAAAAAAAATTTTTAGTTATAAAATTTATTTTAAATCTGAATAATGCATAAATGAAAAATGGATGATTAATATAAAACTGCAACTAATACTTTAAATATGATAGCTACATTATTCCAAGAACATAAATTAGTTAAATGTTTTTCAAAGTAAGTTATTTAAATTCTAAAAATTAAAAGAAATATTTAAAAACTAAGTCTCGATTCCCAAAATGAATAAATTCAATATCTGTTTGAGCAATAGTTGAAATCCAGAAAATTTTATGCTATTGTACTTACAGTATAATTTACATACTCAATAAAAGTCTAAAATGATTCTTTAAGGGGGGGGGGGACTTTATACATTTCTTATTTACTCAGAGTTTAATTTTTTTTTATAAATTGTGCATTTTTTTCAGTTATTATATCCTACTTTTTTTGCAGATCTAGAATAAATTATAGTGATTGATAAGTTTAAGAGCACTTTATACCAAATTTCATTAAAAAAAGTTTGTTATGAATACCGTTTCAAGATATGAATGCTATCTTGTCCAGGTTTGAATTCAGCACGACTGCAGAGGCAAGCAGCACGTGAAAGTGCAGCCCATCCAGGAGATGATTTATCATATTGAACACCTGAAAATTAAGGTATAAAAATTTTCAAAATATTGTTAAAAATTTTCAAATTTTAGATAAAATGCATCTTTAAAATAATTTACCAGATTGATCTTCTGTGGTATCAGCTTCAATAATCTGATTGTCAAACCACATATGAGCAACAGTCATACGATTCTGAGTCAGAGTTCCAGTTTTATCCGAGCAGATGGTAGATGTTGAGCCGAGAGTTTCAACAGCTTCCAAATTCTTAACCAAACAATTCTTTGAAGCCATACGTTTGGCAGTCAGAGTCAAGCATACCTGGAAGTTAAAGTGATTATGGAGATATTAGTATAGAACATAAGCATGGTTTGTATATAATAAGAATGTTTCTCTCTTTATCAAATAAAAACATCTTAATTGTTAATTGATTTTTTTAAAAAAAAAAGTAAATTTAATTTTTTTCATATATATATGCAACTGTCACTGAATCCAACTGATTTCAGCATAGTAGCAATACCTCTATTCAGACTTGATCACGATACAGTAAAACCAACTTTTGTGTGGTAGATAGGGACCGCAAAAAAAGAAACGGCACAAAAAAAAATCCGAAGATTTCATAAATACTTGCATATAACAAACAACTTTGTCGAAATTTTTTTTATGTGGCAGAGATAAACAAAAAAGCTGCACTTAGAAAATACATCAATTATTTATGAAATTTACAAGATACTTCAAAAAATAATTAAATTACACATGGAAACATTTTAACATTAAATTTCTCATTTATACATGGCAAGTTTTCACACAAAATGCATGTACATAATTCACTGCTACTCATCATAATCCAAAGCGTGCATCTTCCCGAGATGGATCAGTTTAAAATAGTTTTCGTCTCATTTGAATAAACAATTTCAATTGACTTATTTTTTGGCACCATAAAGTAAGTGATAAATTTTTAGACGATGGTTGGGTGGTCAGTTGTTTGTAAACGTCATAATAACCAGATATGCATGATCTAAGTACTTTTTAGAATTTAAACTTCTTTCAAACTTTTCATCTATTTTAAGAAAATGCTTTTCTGATTAGTTGGAAAGCTCAGTGGCATAGTATGGGCTTTTGCCACCTGGGGCCGACCAGTAATTTGTCGCTTATCCATTTCAATAATTAGTGAAAAAAATTAGTAAAAGTCAAAAAAGGAGCTTTAAATTTTTTTATTGATTAAAAATGCACTTTTTATGTTTTTTTCATAGCAAAATCTTTTACACAACTGTCTCTCAATACCAATATATACATCATGTTCAATTGTCAGAATAGCTAAATTTGTTAGCCTTAATGTGGATATAATCAATCTGAGGTAATTTTTGATTAATTTTAGTTTAGAAAGATTCTCTCGCAATAAGTATTACTGATGGCAGATGTTGAAAAAATTCTCAACATTATGACAATGTTTGACAAGCAAGCCATCTTCAAGTTTGGACTCAATAATATATTTTAATAAACATAGAAAATTGAACCTAATGAGTTCTTTTTTACAGCCTGGATCTGTTGTAGCTATGGAAGCTTGTAGAGGTATGCGCTCAAGTTGGAATTCTTCTTTATTAATGTCTTGAGAAGCTTGCTCTAAGTCAAATTTATCCACGCTCAATATCACTTCAGATCAGACCTTACAAAAGCATATTTTTGCACTAGATTCTGCAACTGTTGGAATCTTTCTCGAATTTCGGCAGTTACTCTGTCTATTGAAGAAAACATCGTTCGCCTCAAGTCATCTTCGTACGATAACTGAACATCTTTACTTCCTTTGCCAAATATATGCTTCCTCCTGATTAGTCTTGGGAATTCAAAAATTTCAAGCTCTTCACATAAACTTTAGCATATATTAAAGCATCATCCTCAGATTCCTCTTGTTTTGCTTCTAATATGATCTGTAAAGCACGTATTTTTTTAACACATTGGACATTTAGTCCCTTTGTTTGCAAATAATTTTAAGCATCATTGACTTCACACAGTACCGGTTGCCAGAAGCCTAAGTAACATAAAAATGAATGCAATTGCATAGCAACTAATAAACTTCCTGCATCGGTGCGTGTATTAAAGCATTCACGTGGGCGCGATTTGGAGTTTGAAATATTTTTTTAATTTAAATATCGTGGTGCTTGCCGCCCGCACTTTTCGTATGCCGCCCATGGCCATGGCCCCCTCTGCACCCCTCATGCTACACCACTGGGAAAGCTGGATCTCTGTATATTTTATCTGTAGTCATAGAATTCGGCTCTTGTCCATTTTCATAATCTATTAAATTATTGATAATATCACTAACATTGACAATTTTGCCCTCAATCACTTGCTGCTAACATGTAGAGCGAAACCAATTGAACATGCATTGTCAGATGACAACGCAGGCCATCTTGGAATGTATGAATGAACATTGATTGAAAATGTTACAATGGTACCAATGCTGAGGAAATATATATACCGTATAAAAAAAGATTGCAAAAAAATAAAACTGCATTAAAAAAGACCGCACAAAAACATGTTCTACTGTATATGTGAAACAAATTGCAAACATAATGTACAACAAAATGTTTATTTAATGAAATAAGAGAAAATCATTTTCAACATATTAATATCTAAAAGTATTGTAATAAAAATAATCATGATAAATTTACCATTCTTTAAATAATTACATCTTAATCATCAACAAAGCCTATTAATCCAACAGATAAAACTTTAAGACTTACAGTAACAGTAGCTAGAAGACCTTCAGGCACATTGGCTACAATGATACCAATGAGAAAGATAACAGCATCTAACCAATAGTAGCCAAGGATGAAGGCAATGATGAAAAAGGCCATTCCTAAAAATACAGCTACACCAGTAATCAGATGGATGAAGTGTTCAATTTCTCGTGCAATAGGTGTATCACCGACTTCCAGTCCTGAGGCCAAATTAGCAATCCTACCCATCACAGTACGATCACCAGTGTTTACTACAATACCTTTGGCAGTACCTATATAATATGAACAACAGTTAATTATCTCAAAAGTGCACAGATTTATTTTGCATTTTTATATACATATGTATATAAATTACAAAACAGGGCTAGTCAAAACATTCTTGGTAGTTTACAGCTAACCACAAAGCCTTTTAAAATAACCCTTGAAGATGACAAACATTGATAAATTATCTTCAGAATACATTTTTGTACAGAAAATCTTACTACAGTTCTTTGTCAACTCAGCTTTTTCACCTGTTAAGTCATCCCAACATTTAAAAATTAACTTCTGCATATGCATAATATTACTTATCTTTCATTAATTTTAAATATATATTTAGAACAAGTTATGAAAATAACTGGAAATCCTCTTGACACGCAGAAGAGCAAAGAACATTATTTCCACACACACTGACAAATGTACTGTCGTGACCCAAAAAAGCAAGAGCCTTGGAATGCCATGGGAAACCCTGGCCACTGCGGGACCTATCCCAAGGCCCCTACAGAGAGCCAAGGCTGTTGCCTGCTTTCGCCTAACACACTGGACATGACTTTTTAGAAGTATACTTCCACTGACTTGGCCTGGCTGCTAACAAGGCCTGCCCTCTCTGCCACCATGCCAGAATGGATGGTGACCACCTGCACCAATGCACAGAACTCCATGAATGCCCGAATGATGACCTCGTCAGTCAGTACTGGGAGGCTGGGCGTCAAATGTTTAAGCCAAGCACAGGCGTTGGATGAATAAATAAAATAGTAATGAAAATTTTAAATTAATGCAAAATTCATTACCATGCAAAAAATTAAGGCTAAATAACTTTAATAGATTTATAAAAGAAACAACCAATAACAGAAAACCTTAAAAGTTAAGTTATGTATAATTTTCGACTTTACACTAGCAAAGGAGAAATAGAATTATTGTATAAATGAACTTAATAAACATTGAATTAAAAAAGTATATTTACAATATTTAGAATAATTTAGTTTTCTTTTCAAATTTAATTGAAGTGCATAAACTTGCAAAACTTACAATATGGAATGCCAATAAATACTAAAATAAATTAAAATTTCCTTAAAATTTGCAGGATTAATATTTTTTGAAATTTCAATAATTCTGGGTTTACAAAAGATGTCAGAAAAGACATGGCATTTCAAAAAAAGCTTCAGTTTTTGTTCATGGAACAAAAAATTTAAGGAATAAAACTTTTTTCATCTTAAAAAAATTAGTATTTGGCCTATGCATAAACCATTAGTCAATAAAGTTATTTAAAACTATAGTCTAAAACAAGCGAGAAATGCAGAACACATACAAGTAATTTTGAAAAACCTGCCAAGTAATGTATTCTAACACAGAGAGTTTCCTGAATAAATTACACAAGGAATATGTTTGCTCAGTAGCTGTGAGGTATAGCATGCTCTGCCTCATAAGCCTAAGGTTGCGGGTTTGATCTCGATTTGAGTCTAGATTTTCTGGGTGCAAAAATTGTAGGCACGCATATCATATGATTATGTGGCATGTAAAAGCTACCTTGAGTATCAATTTGGTTTTGGTACTATCGACAAAATTAAATCACAGCAATATTCAGTATCTGACAAGAGTTTGAACTGAAAGAAATTCAAACATCACAATTTGGTAGAGGAAGCTACCGCTAGATGGTGCCACCAATGAAATAGCTTCCACTCTTAAGAGGACACAGTACGATTCCATTGACAAAAATCGGTCAAAGAATCAAATTTAATTTTTTTAGCCTAAATTATTTCTTATACACTTTTCTATAAACTCACAAAATTTGAAAGCTCAACTTAAAAAACACAGAATTATGCTAGTTTTTACGTTCGTTTGTACTTGCATTCCTATGGGACAAATCAAAACTTTTAAACTTATTTATCTCATAAAGATAAAATAACTAGTTTGTCTTCATTTAAAATGCTAAGGCATTTTTTCTATTGGGCCTAATACTTTGAATTTATTTTTTACATATTGCTAATAGTATATGTAACAAAAGTTGGTATGCATTTTCGAATCAAAGCAATACTTATCTTTTTTAAAAATAATTGAACTCAGAATTTAAACATTTTTTGAGGAATTTTCAATAAGCGTTCATAAAAAGAAGTGTTGTACAAATGTCAATCATGTTATCACAAAACCTATACCAACTTTGTTATATATAGTTTGATGTACTTGCAAATCAAATTTCGTGCATGTACGTAAATTTTTGTAGGAGGAATAGCATTTTAAAATCACTTCACAAATTTTTCCTTAAAAAATTAAATTACTAACTTTTTACGAAATTTTGAGCACAAAATCTGTTTTACATAGTATATACACATAGGACACCACCAAAAAAATTTTAAAAATCCTTAAATTAAAATTTTTTGTTTAAATCGTACCATGTTCCTGTAAGGAATTGCCGTATCTGCAAATGGCTTAGCTGCCAAAATACAGCCCATTTGAAATAAACACATGGAATATAAAAATCTTCTAAATCATTCTATACAAATAATTTGTAATTCAGTTGCTTAATGTTGAATAATGACCATGATGCCATGAATAAAGATATTTGAAAATTTACAATTTTAAAGTTGTAATCACAATCATATGTTTCAATAATTTTTGTTTCATTGATTAACTTGTTTGAAATGTTTTCGGAAGTAATTCCTTTCAAGTGAAAAGTAAAAATGTTATATGAATCTTTAAAAATAAAAAGTTCAATTTTTAAAAAGTTACAGGTTTTCTGAAATAAATACTGTATTTAATAAAACCTCACCTTCAACACAATTTGTGGAAAAGAAGGCCAAGTTTCTGGTCTCCAGAGGGTTATCATTAGTGTGTTCAGGAGATCGAGTTTGAGGTTCAGATTCTCCGGTTAGTGAGGAGTTGTCCACTTTACAGCTTTGAGAGCTAATGATCCTCATATCAGCTGGAATTCTGTCACCTCCCTTGACTTCAACAACATCTCCAACAACCACCTCCTCAGCAGGCATTGTAAGTTTCTGACCATCTCGAAGCACAATTGCATACTGAAACAAACAATTTACTAAAATTTGGGAAATAAAAATGAAAAAGTAGCATAATTAATTTCATTTTTTAAGAGCTATGACTAGATATATTTAAACAAGGTGAAAATAACCAATGCAAATTCCTATTAAAAGTGAGATAGTGTTTATTTTGAATATGTGATTCACAATTAAGTTTTACTACAAAATAAAAAATACCAATCAATGAAACAATATTAAAATTTACAAGTACCCAACTCATGATGGGATTAAAGTTTTATTGGATAAAAGCTTATTCTAAGTAAAAAAAATACTTAATATTTATACCTTATAAAATTAGAATTTTGTTAAATACTTTTCATGATTTTTTTAAAAGACACTGAATAAAATAAGCAAATTTGAATTCAAACATTTTGACTTTAAAATGAAATAGTTTAAGTTTTAAAATTTATATTCCTATATAGATTTACACTCTCGTAACATTCTGGCAATAAAATATGTAAGCAATTTTTTTAAAACAAGTTTTAATATATTTCTATTTTACCCATGCACATAGCCGTAGCATTTTATGTTTTAAGCAAAAAATAGAAAGGGAGAAGGGAAAGACAACAAAAGACCTCTTACAACAAACTAATAATCTCAAAATTCCACATTAAAATTCCTTTATACTAGCAAAAGTCTAAGCCTCAAGTTTTTTTTATGAACACTCTGAGCGTATTCACATCAATCTATCCCTCAACGTTACAGACACGATGCACATATCCATCTGTATTTTGCACTATTTTAAATGTTACAAACACCAATATGCCACTCTAAAGTAGCTGTTTCTTTTACTAATAAATAACAGCATTAAACTGAATGATAGAAATTTGAATACAATATTCATGAGATTTAGTGCTTCATTTTTATGAGTGAAATGGCATCAGTTTCAGGCTTCTGAAAACTGATGTCAAGAGATTCTGATATTTTTGATGATGGTAGTGACAATGAATCATTTTCTTCTATAAATTCAGAGAGCGAGGATGAGTCAAGTTGGATGATGCACAAAAATAGACAAAATTGTCTTCTGTTCCAGAGAATCTCAGCAGCTCCATCACATTTCTGAAGAAACAAAAAATGCTACCTCCAATATGTGCCTGTTTTGAAAAGCTTGCCATATGGAGGAAGTGAAAAAATCCAATGCTGGAGGAAGATCCAAACAGCGACAGGGTTAAATTTTCCAGACCAATAAATATTTTCAGTCGTAGCACATTTCTATTGCATTATAAGTATTGAATAAAATAGGTATCAATTGCTGATGGTTTATCTTTAATTATCAACATTAAGTTTCCTTGAGATTCAATCAATGCTGTAAAGGTAGTGCTGATTTAAGCTCCTTTTGGGCTCTGGGCACCCAATGGATAAACCGACACTGTATTGATTGACTGACTGACTTCAAATGTAGATGCCTGGTCATACCAAGAAATAAGCTACCCCTGAACCATATCCACTGTACAAAAGGTGCTGAAAACGATAATTCTCATACAGGACTCTTCGTGAGATTGAAAGCTCTAGAAGACCAAGGTACATGATTAGTGACATAACAAAGAATGTTACGGACCCCCTGCAAAGTCAGTTTTTGGATCTTTGGTCAGTTCCAAGCTGGATCTTACAAAGGATTACAAAACCATAACATTAAGCTTTGGGCCCCCCACGATGCAGGGATGTACATAACAGCCACTGTACACAAGAGGCAAAATCTGATAATTGTACATCAAACCTGAACTGTCCCAACCACATCGTTATTGATTATTGCAATGTGCTATAACTTCATCCATATAACCTATAGTACTTCCCAACATCTCACTGTGCTTAGTGATGGTGTAGACTATTTTTATGGGAGGGGTTTATTTTTTAAAAAACACATAAATGAAAGCGAGAAGGTGTAACCCATAATATAAGAATTAAAAGTGAATGCCAACTTAAAAATATCTTGGTATATGTTAGAAATGTGAACCTTTGAACCTCACCCTTGTGTATGCCGCTGATGTTGGTATACTCATAGGCCTTTAAAGCATTTGTCTAATACCACTGAGTCGTCTAGACTCATGTCACAGCCAATCATTATGGCTACCAGTACATTGACATTGTATAGAGTCCAACGATGAGTCTTGCTTTATTCTTGGAGCATATAGCCTTGTATGCTCCAAGGCAGGGACAGTGATCTAAATCATGCTTTGTTTTACAGAGGTTACATGTAATTATCCCCATATGATGGTGGTGAATGCTAGCTCTCGAGACAGCATGTCACCTCTAGTCATTCCAGATGCATCTTTAACAGATTAAAGATATGTTGATAACATCCAGCAACCAATTGTATTATCCTTTAAGATTTCATCCTGGGCCCCATTTTTCAACAAGATAATATATCAGGCACAAATTAAGTCTGCTTCTGTGCTGTTTATTTGTTTGTAAGCAAATTCAATGAACTTTTTGTCAACTCAGTAAGCGAGGAATATAATATGGTGCCAGATTAAGGCACTCTGAGTAATTACAGATCTAACAAGGTTCAGTTCTTGATATGAACATTCATGGATGGTTCCAGTGATGTTTCATGGCTTTGAATTTATAATCTCTCATTTGTCATCTGTATTAGAGTTTTACACAAACTTAATTTGGTTAAAAACTGTTCATTTTGTGTTTTGTCTTTTGGAAAAAGTATTTTTGATACACCATTATATGCTACATAAATACAGAAAAATACTTCCTTTTGTTTCATATGTATGTGTTTTTATATATAAATGAATTGACAATACATAATACAATTCTTAAATGAAGAAAAATAGTGTTTTCATACAACCTAACACTGAAGGTGAATTGAATAATGAAACTTCTGGAGCATTTAAGATTAAAAACAGCACAAGAGTTAATTTTAAAAAATTCCATTCAACCTTTATAAAAAAAAAAAATGCCTAATTTTTATCTTAGTATCAGTTATAATTCTCATTTGTGTGAATGAAAGACATTTAATTCATTTAAATTTAGTTTATTAGAATTTTTAAACACTAAATGGTAAAAAATCATGTTCAAAAACAATTCTAGTGATAAATGTGTTAAACTACAACTTACTTGAGGAACCATATTTTTGAAAGACTCCATAATTTTGGAACTTTTGGCTTCTTGATAATAAGAAAAGACACCCGTAACTATGACCACAACAGACAATACAATACCTAAATAAAGCTGAAAATATGCATAAAATGCTCATTTAAGAATGTTTGACATTTCATTTAATAATAATACAGAACAAGTTAATAAAACAATAGTGCATATCTACAGGAAAAATTAAGTTTTATTAATAAATATTAATAGAACTTATATCTGATGAAAAAAATACCTGATCTATATCGGTTTGTGAACGAGATATCTGTTAATTCGTGCATTATGTGTGTATATATATATATAATTTAATTTATCCCATTTACAAATATTATTTTCAAATGTATACAATTTCACTTCCTATATATGTTCTTTTGTAAACATAATTTCAGGAAGAACATTTACAATGTTTTCATATAACATATTCCATTTTGTGACTTCATTTCTATTTTTCAATAATTCTTTTGAATTGTCATCAGATAGTGTGTACATTGTTCAGGTTCTTTTGTAGCTAATATAGCTACAAAAATCTCCAATAACTTCAACATTTTCCTTCTCTCAGTTGAGTATATAATGGAAGGGTTTGGGGGTTACAGTCCAACAATTTAATTTATAGCATAGAGATTACGCCAAGGCACTTTCGTCAACGTTTTTTTTTTAGAATACACCTCCATTATATAAAAAGAAGTCTGCATAAGCCACTTCTCATCACTGAAATCACTATCATTTCCCAGAAACGCAGTGGCGTAAGCAGACTACTTCATGGAAAGTTATATTCAAAAAACTCATTAAAGCAACAAGATGTAATCTTTATGCTAAAAATTAAATATCTGCTGGTTTAAGGGAGAGGTTTGGGCCTCCACATCCTTGTGAATGTCAAAGCCGAAACATTTTTGCTTTCTTTCTCCTAAAGCAGATAACTTGAATACGTGAAAACTTGAATGTAATCACTTGGCGTTTTTTGCGACTAAAAGTGTGCCAATGTATTTTTCTAATTATTCATTATTTAATTTTAGAAAAATTCGATATCTCACCATGACATAGTAAAAATCGCCAAATCCAAGAAGAAATCGCAAAATTTAATCCCAATACATTGAACCGTGGAAAACTTCCAAATTTTTCTAAGATTTTGAAACCCCAATTCGGAAAATTCGAACTCTCAAAGACGCGCGTAAATCCGTAATTCTCCAAAATGTAAATCCATTTAATCCCAAAGATGAATAGCAACTATTGCGGCTGTTTGACACCATTTAAAATAAAATGAGATGTCTCAAAGTTAGCGCAGGCGCGCAAGCGGAAATGAAGAGCTGGATTTATTTATTGACGACGGACTACGAAATTTTGGATCTTTGTCAAGTGACGAAGAAGACACTAGTGCTGAAAACCCGTTCTAATTTGCACACCATATCAAACGTGAGCAATAGGAGCCAATAAAAAAAAAATACGAGTCATATTAAAATTTGATTTTTTATAACTTTAAAATTTTAGGATCTTGTTGCAATCCTTTTTTCTCTCCGAAAGATGCAAGTCTAATAGTATAAATCACGTTTCCAGAAACAATTTTATATCGTTGGCTACTCATAAAAAGTTAAATTGTTGCTTATTTTGTTTCACCGTTATTTAACTGTAATAATCTTACGATCAATTTAACAATTTTTTTCTAACCCATGTGTAATGATATAAACTATTGTAAGATAGTTTATAAAAACTAGTTAATGTTTTTCCAATTTCCATGCTGTGATCTCGGATTCGAGTTTTGAATCCGAACCGTGGACGTTATAGTCATCTGCATTTGGCAACACCTTAAATGCAAATGATGACGTGCTATAAATACACAACTGCAGATAACGAACAGATATTCAACCTCAAAATTACAGACCAATTTCTTTACTTCCTACGCTCAGTAAAATTACTGAGCACATTATTCTTAATAGAATTAACTCTTATTTCCGATTCAAATTTAATCAATCCTAACCAATACGGCTTTACTAAAAAATTTTCCACTAACCACCCGCTGTTAAGGATTGCGGAAAAAATTACCTCCGGATTTCAGAGAGGCAGATCCTCTGGAGCCGTTTTTCTGATTATTCAAAAGGCATTTGACCGAGTCTGGATCAGCGGACTTATCTACAAATTAATTAGCTATAATCTCCTCCCTCTTTTCCATATTATTAACTCCTACCTTGTCAATAGAATTTATCAAGTCAGAGTCAACTCTCTTTCGGACACTCATCACATTAATATCGGCTGTCCACAAGGTTCTTTATTAGGACCAATTTTAATTTATACATTAATGACATGCCCACACACCCACAGACAATGTTAAATCTTTATGCTACGTGTGTGTGTGTGACACCTGTATCATCGCGTGTTACAAAAATCATGACACAATCACACTTGCTTTAAACAGACACCTCACCCTCTCTCCTGGAAAAATATTTTAATGACTGGAAAATAAGAATTCATGTAGACAAAACGGTTGCAGTACTCTTCACCAAGAGGAGGAAGCCATGCACAACACCCACGCTATATTCCACACACTCCAATGGTCTCAGTACGAAATATTTAGGCGTCATTCTCGACATTAAATGAACTTGGGAAACATTTTACATGCTAGAAATAAATTCCGGATCGCGCTTAGATTAATTTACCCCCTAATTAACCGGAATTCTGAAATAACTATCTCAAACGAGGTACTTCTCTCTCTCTCTCTACACAATGCTGTTTTGAGGCCCATTTTAAGTTACGCTTCCCCTGGGTGGGGTTATGCAGCAAATACTAGCATTAAAATACTTGAGATCTCACAAAATTCTCTTGTCAGAAATATTACTAGACCTGGCAGATATATCAGAAATTCTTTTATTTACAAAGCTCTAAAAATGCCACCCTTCAAAACTTGTATTTAAACTCTTACCACCAAATTTTTTAACGATATTCCCCATACCGATAATTTAAATCTCATTGATATTCAAAATTACGTTTTAAGGTGTCCGACTGCGTTCGGAACCGTGATTTTGCAAAAGCGTATAAATGAATAATATTTATGATATTTAGTGTCACTTAGATTATAGAAAATGTATATAAAATTGTTTTGAGAATATTATTACCAAACAAAATTATTTAAGTACACTATTTTGACAAAAAATGAACACAGAATGACCCATTTTCAAAATATTCTCCTTTTGTGAAAAATGCTTCTATTACAATAATATTTTGCATGTATATAGCTCAGACCTCTGTACAGAAGCTCAACAAGAATTTTTGAAATATATAACTTAGAAGTGGGTTTATCCATGTTTTACGACAACAGAGGGGAGAAATTTTAAGAAAAAAAACGCCGATAATTATTTCAACAGGTGGTAACTCTGAAAATAATCTGAATTTTTTTAAAAAAATAGTTCAGACTCTCTGGAGAAGTCTTTACCTTATATAAGCACACACAAACTATTATTTTAGAAGCATTTTTTTATAAAAGGAGAACATTTTGAAAAAAGGTTATTATAAGTTAATTTTTTGCCAATTATATTGTATTTAAATAAAAATTTTTGTCAAAATGTCCTTAAAACAATTTCATACATGTATTCTAATCTAAGTGACACTAAATATCACGAAAATTATCCATTTATAAGCTTTTTAATATCACGGTTCCGAACGTAGTCGGATACCTTAAGTGACAATATTAAAAGACCTAGGAGAATTCTCCTAGACTCCTATAATCCCCCCTTAACTTTAATTCTCTTGATTCATCGGTGGTGAATGATTTCTAAATGCTAATTTATTGATTTCTCTTTTTTAACTTTATTTTTTTCTTAATTTTTCTGCAGCACCCGAAGGACGACGCTGGATATCATTGGGAACTGGAGCGCAGAGCGCTCCTCCGTCCCATACTGTTGTATAGAGGCGCGAAAGTTGACGGGCCTTCATAGAGTTCGCCTTCCCTGATTGGTGGACGAGGAAGGAGGCAGTGGGAGGAGCTATGCAGGAGAGTTTCAGCGGTTATCATTGTGAGTTCACACTCTATCGGCTGTACCTGTTGTCATTCATAGAATTTAAGTTTAAAAGAAAAGGATGCCTGTGTGGGTAGCGAGAAATTAATTTAAGATTAAATTTAAATAAAATAGAATAAAAAATACAATAAAAGATAAAAAATTTAAGCAATTAGATGGGGTCATTCTCCACCGGAGAATGACAGACTTTAGATTTATGGGGGGTTATAAGAGTCCAGTAAGATACGCCTGGGCCTTTTTTTATTGTAATTTGGGTCATAATTTTCTAGATTTAAAATATTGGAATTATTACTATTAGGAAGTGAATTGAAGAAATTAACTGCAAGTTTTTTGATATACTGTTTAAAAGGTAGAATTTTAAGAACTTTATAAATTTCTTTGTTTTTAGTATACTCGCAGGATCTGGTGATATTTCTTAAGAGAATTCTGAGCATATTCAAGTAGTTTAATATTAGAATCGGCAGCATATCCCCACACAGGACATCCATATGTTTAAAATGGGACGCAAAACGGCAGTGTAAAGTACTTTATTATAGAGATACATATGAGAATTCCGGCAGATTAAGGGGAAAATTGAGCGTAGAGCGTTGAGGAATTTGGTACGCGCGTGTGTAATATGTTGTTTCCAAGTGAGCTTTTTATCGAGGATTAATCCTAGGTATTTCGTGCTCTGAGACCATTGACGTTGTGTGGTATACAGAGTAGGTGTGGTGCAGTGTGTCCTTCTCCTGGTGAAGAGTATTGCAATTGTTTTGTCTACGTTAATTTTAATTTTCCAAGTGTTTAAAAAGTCTTCTAAAAGTTTAAGGTGTGAATTTAAAGCTATTGCGATTGTTTTGTGATTCTTGTAAGTGGCTGAGATGGAGGTGTCTTCTGCATCACCCACCAGGGAAGGCCCTTTTATCCACTTCAGTAAAACCTCCCCAACTTCAGGGCAGCCAATAGAGAGCTTTCTCACTTGCAGTCACTAACCAATAGTAGTGCTTCCTCTCCACATCTCAGTTCCTGCCAAAACTCATCTGGACATTTTTTCCCGCCGAAATCCTTAGGAGACTCCGCCCATGACACTGACGTCATTCCACTGCCTTTTCCAGTCACCAATCGGATTGCCTCCACCCAATTTCTCCCAGGAAAAATCTGTTTTTCCATGCAGGCTTTCCGCATTTCAAGCACCAACACATTAGATAGGGGAAGGAAGATCAGTTCTAATCCATATCCCCAAGACGTCCATCGAAATCGAAAAAATGAACAGATATAGACGAGTTAGTGTTCGAGTGACACGCGTATCCACGAGATCAGGCCCGAATGATTTTCTTCCTTTAAATGCTTTTAAATTGAAGTATATTTTTAAGTTTACTACAGTAGATAGCAAATGTTTTTGATCCTGAATAAACTACTTTTGAAAACCTGATCTCGTTATTAGACCTGCCACGTCTATGAATACTCTCGAAGATAACAATTATAAATCGAATGAAAAGTTTATGAAGTATTAATTGACTTATTTTATTGATTTTCAATATTCTCCTCAAAAGTTTAAGTTATTTCAAATGTATAATATTATCCAAAGAAAAATTAATAGTATCGCATAATTCAATATGTTTTCTTTTCATCGATATCAATTATTATCATTAATATTCAGCCACAAAACAGACACACTTGCTCCTGTTGATTCCATGTGATATCCAGAGATTTTGAATATGGAGTAATGTGTCAACGTGCGAAATTGCAATTTCAATCGTCAATTGTTATTCCAGGACATATTCTCCGAAAAACTGGGAATAGCGAGCTGTATGCCAAATGGAAACAGTGGCAACACTGCATTATTATGTGATGATCACCACCCATATGTCTAGGCATACTACCATATGTGGCGTGCCTCGGCATCCACCTTAGTTCCTCTTAACTGGAACCAGCTTGCGAGCAGAGAGAGAAGTGAACTGATATGAAAAACACTCAGAAAACCTGTTTCTCCTCGGATGATCCCTCACACTTCTCTCGGACTCGCACCAGACCACAGCACGCTCTCTTCCCTTTAATTTTTCATGCATTAGCCGAAGTAGTTTTTTAGCAATTTGAAATGTAAATGAAAAATATGATTAAGCCTTTATTATCATGAATTGATTACTACTTTTATGGCGTGGATTAAACCTTCAGCTAGAGAGAGATTACCACATCACGCCATATCACACACATATACCATCATTACTCATTCGTTGATAACCTTGCCAAGAGGAGGCCTAAAATTCCCCTCAACCTTCCAATAGCCTTACCCTTACTGATGCAATAGCTAGACATAAGCTCCCTCCCATCTAGTTAAGGGTTAATGTTAATGAACAGGACCCGAATTTGGAACATATTTTCAGATATAAAAATGAAAAATTAGTATGATATTCTGGCTTCACTATCCTTTAGAGAGCAGCATTGTTTATCATACTTCCCATTTTTAACCGAGTTGATTCATTTTTTCTGGTATAAAATGTGTTTCGCCTTTTTATTCTATACCGTAATGTTAAATGGACTTTGCCTTCACGTATTAAAACAAAAAAGAAAGTATTCACGGAATATTTTGAAATTTTTTAAAAGCACTATATTGTTAACCGAGGTACGAGTAATAATATTGCAAATTCCCATGGAAATTGGGTCATTTTTCAGTCTGAAAATGTGCTTCGCGTTCAGTTAGAGCTCTCGTACTTTTACCTAAAACAGCCTTAAGAAGCACTTCATTCCAGATTTTAATTGTAACCGCGTAATTTGAACCACCATAGCTAGACTATGTACAAAACACTTTAAAGGGATGAAAACACCCTCTGATGGCCAGAGAAGTTACACAATACCTATCCTCACTGTTCTGGCATTCAACTTTCTCCTAACCATATTTTTAATTGTCCTATATTGGCTAAACTTCACAACATGGAACTAAACCCACGGACCATTAGCTGCTTTGTTCGCGAAAGATCGTCGATACAGCAAGGGGAGTTTTGGACGCCTTTGGCGTCTTTTAATTTCACTGCATGGACAAGATAACTCATTAAATCGAAAGGAGGCAGTCGGTCAAGCCCGTTAATGATATTGTGAGTCATGCACATTTAATTGTAAGTACGAATATTTGACAGAGTATGCTATATACTGTCTTCTTTTGAGAGTAACAGAAAAGGCTTATTTTTGCATAGGGTCCTAGAGCCTGAAGAAGTCTTAAGACGCGTACACAGACTCCTTACAGAAGAGGGGTTACATTCTAGAAAAACGTTAACGAAAATGCCTAGGAGTATGTGATAAAAATTAAAGATCATTAGTTTATGAAGGGGAGTGTACGCGATGAGTCAAGGTCCTCGTCCTGAACGAATACATAATTAGTAATATTCAAAGAATATTGGAAAAGATACTCACATTATCATCTGGCGCTTCTTCGAAGGTGGATGCTTGAATGGAGTAGGCGATGAAGCAGAGGACGGCACCGATCCAGAGCAAGAGCGCAAACCCACCAAAAAGGTTCTTGCAGAACTTGACCCACTCGGGCGTCTTCTTGGGAGGCGTCAAAGCATTTGGACCGTCTCTCGCGAACACTTCTTTAGCTTTGTTCGTAGTCAAACCCTGAGATGGTAAAAGGAATACGATATCCAGAATAAGTGACATTTATCCGACAGTATTAACTAGTCAACTTTTCAATTACATTAGAAATTGAAAATACAAGGTTTTAATTTTAAAGTGATTTTACTTGAGTAATGTCAAGCTACAAAAGGAATTATTGACAGGGATCTGTTAATTGAGTTACCTCATTTTATGAGAGCAATAGAGTGGGTACAAATATTCCCCACGGCACTTCGTGAGAACTTAGATGGTTTAAAGCAGCGATACTCAACCTGAGGCCCACTGAGCCTTTTTAAGTGGCCCGGTCATGGCCCACTCTGCTCTGAGAGAGAAATTTACTTATTTAAGAACATAGTATTAAAAATTTATTGGGAAATTCTTTGTCAAAAAATCAAACATATCAATTTTGCTTTTTGCTGTCGGTGTAGTACGGTTACGAATTGATATTTTTTTTCTATTTGGAACAGTTACCGTTAGTGATAACAGACAACAGTGGTGTAGCGAAAATTTTATGTGTTGAACTAATATATTTTTAACTATCTTTCATATCTCACAAGTGAAAAATATTTGAAGAAAATATATCGTTTCAAGACATTTGGGAGTTTGACTATTTTGCAGTGGAAAAACAAATATGGATCAGTAATTGTTTAATTTGTCACGAAAGTGCTGTATTTAAAAAATACCGGGAATCATGCAATGACACTTTCTTGCAGATCTCTTTCAAGAGGTGACAAATAAGCTTTCTTGAATAATCTTTGCAACAGCAACAAAATGTTTTGTCAGTGGTCATACCACAGCGGTAAAAAAGACATCCTATGAAGTTTGTTATATTATTGGTAATCATATGAAACCGTTGACTGATGCAGACATTGTGAAGGGTGTTTCTTAAGTATTTCTAATTTAGTGAGTTAGTGACAAAAATAAAGGCAAAACAGGAATTATATATATTTTAATTTTACCACATTTTTAATTTCCAATGTTATCTTAGTCTTAAAGCCTCCCCTCCTTCCCCCATTTATCCTCATGTTGCGGCCCGCTTGAAATAACTCACTTATGTATGCGGCCCGCGTGAAATAGCTGACATATGTATGCGGCCCAGCAGAAAAAAAGGTTGAGTACCCCTGGTTTAGATAGTTCAAAGTTTCCCTCCTAGTCATTTTCCACAAGCTCGTATCTGGCGATTTGATTTGACTATTTGTTAACTTCGCCATCTGAAGCAATGCAAAAGTTATTCAAGACGAACTTCATAATTTTGATCCACAGTCAAGTGAAAAGGATGAAACCAGAGCAAATACCCACAGTCTAAACTTTTGCTCCAAGTTAACATGAGGATTTTGAGCCTCGAACGATTTAACGTGTGTATCAACTCCTCTGCATGCAGGGCCGATCCTAAGAGGTGTGCAGCGTGTGCATCCGCAGGCCTCGTATTGTTCTATCAATCAAGCAAATTTTTTTTAAATGAATTTCTCAAAATAAAACTCACATTAAGGCGAATAAATATGCTGAACTTTAAATAGTTATCGAAAAATCAAAAAAAAGTCCCGATATTCAGATAGCATAGCATAATTTAAGAAAAATAGAATCTTAGAGCTTAGTGTTTTGGTTCATTTTCCGTAATGTGTGTGTGTGTGTCTGCTTTTCTTTACCACATCTTTCATTTGACAGCAAAATTTGCGGCAGAGCCGGCAATACAGCAATAGAAAAGATTTTTTTTCTTATCAGTGGCATTGGTGGGACACTGTGGATCGATGTTTGACAAAGGCGATCTCAATGATTTTTGTGAAAGTTGCTTTACGAAATATCTAATATGGTTAATACTACCTTAAACATAGGAGTGTTTAAATACAATATATGCATTTGTGGGGTAGTTAAAATTTTCAATTTATTAACAGCCTTACAATTAAAAAAACCGAAGTAGAAAAAAGTGTTTTGCGTGTCTATGGTTTTATAAGGCTTGTAAAAAACACCCATTTTTCCTTTTTAATGTAAGTGTTATACTTCTATTAAAAAGTAATTTCTGGTAGTTTTATTTGGTATCAAGTTACTTCAGAAATTTTTTTTTAAGCTTCTTAGTCAAATATGAAAAATTCTCAAGGGCTGCACACGGGCGGCTGATACCCTAGGATCAATCCTGTCTGCATGGTATATCTTCAGCAACCCCAGAACTCGAACGCACAACTCAACAGTCACAGTGTCAAACATACGTTGCTACCTTGAACATTATAGCTATTGCCACCACTCAATTTTTGACGAAATTCAGTTAATCAAATAACGGTGACCAATCAACAATGCATCTTGTGGCTGCGTCAGACTAAGGAGGTACTTAAATTTTAATTGGATTAATATTAAATTAGAACTCACAAATGAACTAAAGGCTAATTTCGTCATCTGATACGATTTGATTTTAGCTTACGTCGAATTCTGCAGCATCACGAGGGCTAAATGCGACTGACCTCGTAATTTTGAACTACGGTCTAGTGAAGAGAATTACACTGACACCACAAAATAGCACCCGCTTCCCAAATTTCCAGCATCACGCCAAAGGGAGGACTTTGAGTTTCAACAGATTTAACGTGTATCAACCCCTCCACATGGAAAAGATTGATGAAACGTGTGAAGGAAAACACCAATTCAATCAGCTTACTGATGACAAAGCCATAATTTCTCTATTTTTTCGCAAACTTCTACACCAGGGATGGCGAACCATTGGCACGCGTGCCATGAAAGGCCCGAGACACAATATTTTGGGCCCAACGATCAAAATGGTTTACATTTTATTTCAAAATAACAAAGTTCACTACGAAGTATTACGAACAAACGCGAGTGATCGGTCGTGGTGCAACGAGGAGCACACTCGTTTGTTATTGTCTTGCCTTAGTTACGTCGTGGACAACAATTGTTTGTGATGAAAGTTTGTCTACGCACAGCACAGTCGATTTCATTGATACAACTGTATTTTAAATTTTGTGCCATATTTGCGATTTTTAAGTGTTATTTAACATGGCTAGTTCAGTAAAAGAATAAAAAAGACAAGATAGTAAGTGTAACAGAGAATTTCAAATTTGGGGAATCTAGAAATATGGCATTATTAGTAAAGGCGACAAAGTGGTGTTTGTTTTATATTCTGGAATAGTGGTATGCAGAACCATCGTCTGTAAAACAGCATTTTGAATCAAATCGCAAATTTTCTTGTCAAAAAAGTAGATCACAGCAAAAATAATTAATTGTTTCAAAACCGATTAACAGATGACTATTTGAGCATGTATTCTACTAAAAATAATCTCTTACAATCTAATAAGTTATTTGTCATACAATCTACAACAACAGAACTCACACTAATGTTACTGTTAATGTTTGAATAACACGTGTAACCAAAACGCTTACAACTATACAGTGCAAAAGGTATTTTTTTTTCGTTGTAAATAGAGAGTTGTGTTTCAGTATATTTAGTTTTATTATTTTTCCAATAATCACAAGTCAAAATTATTCGATGGCACGTTTATACCTCATTAAACACTTCTTTAGAAAAAATGGCACGTTAATCCATAAAGGTTCTCCACTCCTGTTCTACACCATGCACACGGTGGGAATTTGAGCCTCGGACAGATTTAACGTAGACAGATCTATTGAAGAGTGAAATCAAACCCTTTTAAGACAGACTATCAACATATCCAAAATATCCATAGTTAGACATTTAAAAAAAACCATGCGAAATATTTTTTGGATCCGAATTTTTATGGTCTCCTTGCGTTGTTTTTCCAATCCCGTTCCATGATCTCAATGAAAGTAAACAAACAGATTCGAACCCGAACTTTTTGCAAGTTTCATGATTTGTGGTTGGCAGCAACTGCAATGCAAATCGAGCGACTATTTAAACTCGGCTCGTGTTAGTTTTTTAGGGAGAAAGAGGAAAGAAAGGAAATATAAGAAGTGTTTTAGCTATTAAATAGAGAGCGGCTGGTTGGCTATGCAACTGTATGTTGCATCACCATTTTAAGATGATAAATTCGTTTTAAATATTAGACTGTAAGAAGACGGTTCGAATCTGATGTCTGGTAAAGTTGATTTTTTTGAACTAAGATTTTATTAGTCAACTTATTGTTTTTGATCGCTCCAGTGACTAGCACATTGGCTTATTCCTTGATTATTAATAAAAGTCATTTTTAAGAAACTACTTTTATCTTTATGCCTCCTCGACACAAAAATTTTCACTGCTTGCTTTGCCAAAGCTTGGGTTAGTTTAACCAGGAAGTGTAACAATCCATGTTCTGTAAAACAAAGATTTTCAAATTTTCATTTGCCATGTATTTTACCTGAACAAATATTTGGGATCTTTGGTAACGAGGTATTTAAAATACGCATGCAAATGGAAACATTTGTTAATAATTATGAAAACATTGAAAATTTTTAGTATGCTTGCAGAAGTAGTTTAAAATTTTTTTAGATAAAACTGAAAAATCATTTTGATGATCTAGAACAGCGGTCGTCTCAACCTTTAGAAATTCATGGACCACTAATATGAATGACTACTATACGGTGGACACTATACTTATATTGTTCCTTATTTACTTCTCTATTTACATTTTCCATATCACTGACAAGGAATTTCACGAACAAAGAACAAACCAGCAACGAAAAGCAATATTAACTGAAGCCCCCCAATAGGCTCAACTCATGACGGTCACAAGGTAAAGACAAACACGTGTTTGTTCTACATTGAATTCAAAACAGACAAAACTAATCGTACTTGTTCTATTTGTAAAACTTAGATAAAATTTGGTAATTATGTTCAAATATTATGAAAAAAAAATTACCGCAAAGATTTTAAAATTAAGAAAAAACCTATTTTATAGATGCACTATGAATAAAATACATTTTGTCTACCTTTGTGCGTTATTGTAGCTGATAAATTTGTACTTTTTAAGAAAAAGTTTCTGAAAAGATCAAAAGTTGGCAACAACGGAGTGCATTAGCTGCTTAGCTGAAAACACATGATTGTTTTTATTGTATAACTATGACGTCCCGAGTTTTTGAGTAAGTGAGTGAATATTAACGTCGCACTATTTAGCTACTCGAGGGCTTTTGGCGACGGACCTCGTAATTTTGAACCATGGTCAAGTGACGAGGATAACACCTGAGCTGGCACCCCCTACATGGTGAGTCTTTAGCTGTACTAGGCTGGAACTCGTGAGACACCTGCCACGAGTCCGTTACCTTGACCACTAGGCTGCAGCGGTCACACACGAGTTTTTGAACTGACTGGCTAAAAACACGTGGTTATTATGCGACTATGATGTCACATGAATTGAGCCTATTTACCGTGGTGGTCAATTCTCGGTATCAAATGTCTCTAGATACGCCTGCGAAAGTAGCTACAATATTGCCAAATTTAGAAGTATTTTCGCTAAAAGTAGTAGTCAATTTTTTTTTAAAAAATGTTATCCATGTTCCATAATACGTTTTGTTCTTCGTCATTTTCCAAACAAAACCTTCATAACAATATAAATATAATGACCCAACTTTTCTGTGGACCTTTAACATTTCTCACGGGCCACCGGTTGGCAACCGCTCATCTGGAACTAAATAAAATAACTAAAAATTATATTTTGGATAGAAATCGCTAATTTAAGTCCTTCTACTGTGTGTGGAGTTGGATATTTTGATTTTCGAATGCTTCATGGCTTTATTTTAATGGTTGATTAGAATTTCCGTGAAATGTTGCAAGAGATTTCGCCATTTTTCCTGAGAACATGGCCGTTTTTAACCTCTACAGCACCTTTGGTTCTTCACTAGGAGGGGAAACGTTTTAGCTGTAATTTTAATTTAATTTTACTTTTTCACCCTCCAATTTTTTGCGTCCCCAAATCTTTTGCGCTCTAGGCATGTGCCTAGCGTGCATAAACGGATAATCGGCCTTGCTGAAAACTTATTTCACAATTAAAAGCAAAAAATCCCTGGGCAAAAAGGTTAAAAGGATTTTCACTTAATCACCGTTTTAGTTAAAACCAATTAAAATATTCAACGATTTTTGAGCACTTTTTGCTTATTCTTATTTACACTTCCTTTTCATATATAGTTTCATCGCCCAGAGAGCGTGTGACTATTAAATCAGCTATCACGCTAACTCAAAAATATTCTACATCATCTCTTAAATGCATGAAATATGGTTTAAAAATGAGATAATCGACCACACACACGAGAATTCAAGTTTGAGTAGGAAAAACCTTGGGAAAATGGCTGTCAATGACAAGAAGCTTGTGTCCTTGTCAAACGGCGCGCCACCGTTAAAATCATTTGCCTCTTTCCTCCTAAGAGTTGCTCTGAAAACAATTGTTTTCTATTCGAATGCAATTAACGGAGCATGAATCCCGATGAAAAACGACTTCTGAGGATTCGAGAAGACGAATTTATTAATTGGGATATAAAGTAAGGGTATCAAATAGTTTTCCTTCCATTAAAGGACAAAGGGGAGAAAAGTAATTCCGTATTTGTTTTATGCATGACAGTTATTTGAAAAACTCCCAGATTTAATTTTACAGGCTGTAGTTGTTTTGTCTTAGGTAAATTAAAGTCATTCCAATGATTTATTGTAGATGGACCTCATAAAGATGTTCATAATAAATATCTGCATAACTATATGGTCAAACGACCAGTTTCACTTGATTTTAGTATATAATATCTTGTTTCAAGATCACGATAGAATTTTTGGAGGCCCAACTGTATTTGATGCCTTCTATTTCAGAAGCGTCGCATATGTGATCCATTATGGCACTACTATTAATCACGCTAACACAGCCCTTGAAAAGCTAAATATTTTCAATATTAAAAAAGTCATTAGAATATAATAGTTTGTTGTGATCATGCAGCATCAGGACTATAGAAAATGTCAGTTGCTTTTCATCTGCGTCAGTTCTCATTCATCACATGGCAATTTCCATCAAAAACTAATTTCGAATTCACGACCCGTGGGTCATTCCTTTATCAATTAGGTCAGGGGTTGTAAAAGCTTTTAGGTGGGTGAGCGTTAATGGAGCACTATAAAGCAGCACGAGGACTATTGGCAGGATGCCCAAAGGAACTGAGCTCACCCGAAGAGGGTTTAGAGCTACAAACCGATCTCTCGGGAAACAACCCGACGGACCTCATAATTTCGAACCACGGTCAAATGACGAGGACGATACTTGAATTGGCACCCTATATATATATACTCTCCAGCTATCTTATCACGCCAATGAGAGGACGTTCAACCACGATAGATTTAACGTGCATTAGCCCCTCTACAAGAGGGTCGGTCTATAGCAGGGGTACTCAACCTTTTTTCTGCTGGGCCGCATGCATATGTATGTCATCTATTTCCCGCGGGCCGCATACATATGTTAGTCATTTCCCGGGTCGCAACATGAGGATAAATGGGGGAATGCTTTTAAGACAAGATGACATCGGAAATTTAAAATGTGGAAAATTGATCCAAATAGTAAAACTCCTGTTTTGCTTTTTTTTAATTATTATTTTTTATGTTTTTTATTTTTATCGCTAACACTAAATTAGAAGCATTTAAGAAACACTCCTTCACCATTTCTGCATCACAGTAAATGTGGTTTCATTTTATTACTAATATAACAAACTTCATAGGATGTCTTTGTTATCGCTGTCATATTACCATTAACAAAACACAATCCGTACCACCGTTCGACACCGAAAACAAAACGCAAAGTTGATATATTTGATTTCTTGACAAAAGAATTTCTCATTAAGTTTTTAATACAATTTTCTTAAATTTCTCTCAGCAATGGACGAAAATCGGGCCACTTAAAAAAGGCTCGGTGGGCCGCAGGTTGAGTATCTCTGGTCTATAGCAACACTGGGAATCGAACTTTAATGCAGGCCACGAATTCGAGAGCAGGACCACTAGAAAGCTTTCGGAGAGAATAACCAAGTTGTAAGTGAAATAAGATAACTAAGGTGCCAAATAGCCATTGGTAGAAGGGGGTGCTACAGTAACAATCGCGATCAAGATTGTCGTGTTCCAATAAATATTTATAACATTTCAAAACAGTAATATTATCCATTCCTTCAAAAACTAATAACTATTGAAGCTATTTTTATTTCTGTGGCAAAATATTGAGGTTCTTGTTCAGTGAAAGAACAGCCATTGTCAAAATATAAAATATAGGGTATTAAACTTTCAAGCTCCTTGAAAAAAATGTTCGTTCCAATAATGCTTGTAAGTGCTTTGTTTTGGATTTTCCTTTTTACGCTAATAATTAAAACTGACTTAATAAATAACATAAAATATACTCGAATATAAAAGTCATTTCGACACTCTTTATTAACCCTAAAGCATGTCATAAAATGTGGAATGTGTTTGTCACTTCTGTTGGGATTTTAGTATCTCTTGTCCACATTCAAGAATGCTCCCGAGTCGGTGGCTTGGAGGAGAATATTAGCCCCTTCCTGCAAAGCTAGGTTTAGAGCAGGGATGGCGAAACAATGGAAAGCGTGCCATTGATGGCACGCGACACAATTAGTTGGGCACGTCACCGATCAAAACGGTTAGCATTTTAGTTCAAAATAATAAAGTTCACTATGAAGTATTAC
The DNA here is from genome assembly GCA_019973955.1 of Trichonephila inaurata madagascariensis. Lineage (NCBI taxonomy): Eukaryota > Metazoa > Arthropoda > Arachnida > Araneae > Nephilidae > Trichonephila > Trichonephila inaurata. The sequence continues at coordinate 65,072 of BMAV01017938.1, read as the reverse complement.
GAATAAACGCGAGTGATCAGTCGTGTTTTTACAGACATATGCCAACATTTCAAAGAATTGAATGTAAAGCCTCAAAACACAAATAAAAAATATTATCTTCAAGAGAAATCTCAATGCTTTTGACGCTAAATTGCATATTTTCAGAAACGATATTATTACAAGAAACTACTAGTACTTCCCGAGCTTGAAAAAAAATCAGACGAAGAAAAAAAGTTATTCAAGAACTTATTTCCATAATTATTATGTAGCCTGATGTGACTTCATTTGATAAACTGAACTTATCCCAATTCGATTGAAAGAAACTGAAGAATTTGAAATGAAACCGTGTTTGATTTCCAGTCAAGTTCAATATGGATTCAAAAATTTATTAAAACAAGAAAAATGTTGGAATTGATTCAAATAGAAAATTAACAAGCAATATAAGTAAAAATGTCGGTAACGAAATTTTGGAAACATGGAATTCGATTCTAGATATATTTAACCCTCCAAGCGGTCTGCACGTAAAAAATTCCGCCATTCCAGAGATGCTTTTTCTGCCTTCAAGCAAGATTTCCAAAAGCGGCCGAGCCACATTCTTAAAAATACGGCTCAACCGCTTTTGAAACCCCACCTGAAAGCAAAAAATATGTACGGTGCATTTTTGAAGCATCTCCAGAATGGCAAGACTTTAAGTGCAGACCGCTTAGAGAGTTAACTGTTTGAAGAAGCTGGCTGATGCTTTTTTAACCATATTTTCATCTACCTATGCCCGAGATTCATTATTTTCAGAGATGAATAATATTTAAGACTCACTCAGAAAACTATTTGGCAGATGACTAATTCAGCATGTGTTCTGCTAAAAGTAGCATCTTACAATCCTAATATAAGTTATTTGTCATCTGATCGGCAACAACAGAAGTCACACTAAAGTTACTGTAATTTGAATTACACGTATATCCAAAACATTTACTGCTATACAGTGAAAAATGTATTTTTTAATAGTAAATAAAGAGTTTTGTGTGATTAGTATTTAATTTTATTATTTTCCCAAAAATCACAAGTCAAAATTATTTGAGGGCACGTCTATACTCCATTAAACACTTTTTTAGAAAAAATGGCGCGTTGATCCAAAAAGGTTCGCCACCCCTGGTTTAGAGCCTCAAACCGCACTTGGTGCCAGTCAGGCTTTGGGCCCCCTAGAATCTCGCCCCTTCCCACGATGCGGGGGTGTACGTTACGCCACTGTCCTGAGTTCATATATGCAAATAGGTAAATGTTGTTGGAAATCTTAAGAGTGTCTTCCTATGGCGGCATTTTCACCAATGTATTGGACACTTACTGCTTTAAAACTATTTCTAATATATTTCACAGATTCTCAAAAAAACTTTGTTAAAGAAAACAATACTTTAGCAGAATTTTTTAAAATATATTAAGCAGAAGTCTGAAGAGGCGTAACCGTCTATACCAGGGATGGCGAACCAATGGAACCAACACAATATTTTTGGCACGCAATGATCAAAATCGTTTGCATTTTATTTCCAAGTTCACCATGAATTATTACGAGCAGACGCGAGTGATCTGTCGTGGAGCGGCGGGGAGTACACTCGTTTGTTTTTGTCTTGCCTTAGTTACGTCGTAGACTACAATTGCTAATGACGTAAAGTTTGTCTACGCAAATAGCATGGTCCACTTCATCGACACAACTGTACTTTAATCTGTGTTTTATTTACGATTTTTAACTGTTACTTAACATGGCTAATTAAGCAAAAGAACAATAAGTGCAAGATAGTATGTGTAACAGTATTTCAAATTTGGTGGGCCGAGAGAGAGAAACATGGCATTATTATACTAGTAAAGGCGACAAAGCGGTGTGTTTTTAAGTTCTGGAATAGTTGTATGCAGAACAACGTTTGTAAAACGGTATTTTGAAACAAATCACAAATCCTCTTGTAAAAAAAGAGTGAACCACGGTAAAATAATTGATTAGAAACCGTTTGACAGATGACTCAAATTTAGCATGTATTCTACAAAAAGTAACATCTTACAATCCTAATATAAGTTATTTTATGTCATCCAATCTGCAACAGAAGTCACACTAATGTTACTCTTTAATTTGAATTACACGCATGAATAAAACATTTATAACTATGTAGTGCAAAAGGTATTTTTTCGTAGTAAATAGAATTGTGTTATATATAGTATTTAGTTTTATTATTTTCCCAATAAACACAAGTCAAAATTTGATGGCACGTCTAAATCTTATTAAACACTTCTTTAGAAAAAAATGGCAAGTTGATCCATAAAGGTTCGCCACCCCTGGTCTATACAAAGGGTCGGCAACCTATAGCACGAGGTATAATTCTCAATGTCACTACACGTATCTACAATTTTGTTAATATTTGAGTGTGGATAGAAGTTGATAAATTTATAATAGACCTTATTTGAGTAACATCTTCAGAATTACGGACATTTATGGAATTACCAAGAATTCTGTAAGATAACTAACACTAATCCTTTATCTACCGCATTATGATTTACTGCAGTTTTTTTTCATGCAATATTTTTTTTTAATCACTACATTGAAAATTTAGGGATATTCGTAACAAAATACTCAACTTGGGGGAATTTATAATTAGTTAGAGCTAATTAACTAATTAAATTTATTTAACTGTAAGATTAATTATACACACTGTTCATTTAAAATAAATTGTCAAATCGTTTTCTAAGGTCTTAACATACAAAAAAATGACACTTTTTTTTGCATTTTCTTTTTTTCCCAAAAAAATGGTTAATTTAGCCCGCGAAAACGCAATTTCTACTATAAAACTATTCGCTTTCCCCACTAAAATACTCATCATATAACCCGTGCGGCCCTAAACCCTGGAAAAGTGAATTTCAAAGAATATTTTTGCTAAGTATCGTCAGAGTGTTCGTAAAAATGGTTATTCTATGTAATTTTAAAGTGAGTGGTTCTTATAAGTACCGTCGGTAGATAAAGGGTTAAATCGACAGCTGTTTTAAATTATTGCATGTCATTGCTGGATATATTTAATTGAAGAAAATTACACGTGCTTTCCGTTTTTAACTCTACATATAACCATGTGAACAAAAAATCTCTTCTTATATAAAAAGTATTTAAGTCCGCAAATAAATCGTTCAACAATTGAATGTTCGGAATCGTTTTAAACTGAAAGTCACAAATTATACCCCTGATATTGTGATACAAATTAAAGCGATGCAAGGAGTTCGTGTTATTTATTTTTTTTTAATTTAACAATACTGAATGGGAATAGATATATATATTTGTTTATTTCTTATTTTAATAAATACATTTACAAAACATAATGTGCACAATTTTAATTTTTTTTATGTTGAAGGAATAGCTATATTTTTATGTTAATTTTTTTATGTCAATAAATAACTGATGCACAATTAATATATGATTAACTCTAAATCAGAGGTTCCCAAACTTATCTCATAGACTCCTTGATATGTTTTTCGGTTTTAGGTAGACCCCCGATTACCTGAATTTTTATATTATATTTATAACTTTGAATTATTAATTTATATTGAATTTTTGTAAATTATCAACTTAAATATCTTTGACATTTTGCATAGAGCTACTTACTTTAAAAAATTTGAATTTATAACTATAGTGAAGTATAATGTTTAAAACTTAAACGCATGTTAGTTAAATTTAAATTTAATTAATACAAAAAAAATAATTGATCAGCAAACAAACTTTAATAACGGGGGAATAGATCTGACGCTTCAATAACAAATTTTTAAACATTTGGAGTAAATTTTTTGTAGGTTTGACTCTAAATCTTTTCGGTTAGTAGTGTCCAGTCTTTTTCTTCCGTTCTTTTATTTTGGAGATCTGCAACTTCGCTGAAACTCCTCACTAAGAAAACCATTATAAACACACTTTCTCACAATACTCCATATTTCGGAATAAATAACAGGTATATTCATTTTAAAAACCAAAAATTTCCCCATCCGTTTCTAAACTTTTCTTTTAAGATCCCTTTCTATTCCGTTCAGTTCCTCTTGTAATACGATTTTTTTTTAATGCGCGAACACATGAATTGTGGTATTTACCATAGTTTCAAAACCTTGTTTCAAAATTTGAATAAAGGGCATTTAAATGTTGAACGTAGATTGAAACGTCATTTTCCTGGTAGATTGTCTGTGGCCAATTGAGAAACTGGGAAATTTCCGAGACATAAAATATTATAGCTCCTTTAGCTTAATTCTGGCAAAAAACACTGAAATGATGATCCGTGTTTTAATAAAAATTTAGGCTATGACCTTGTAACTGCAAATTAACCTCATTAAATTTCATAATAAATCTGTTAAATAGGTAAAATCCGGTGTTTCTATTTAAGTCACGATCTGGTTTCGGGGGCCACTGTCCCCGGAACCTCCCATTTAAAATCATGGTCTCCCCCCAATATTTTTTTCGCTGATGTGGACCCCTTGCAGATCGTCATAGACCCCTGGGGGTCGATATAGGCCACTTTGGGAATTACTGCTCTAAATCTATAATCTTGACTCTTCTGTTCTCTGCACTGACCTCTGTTCTCTGCCGACCTCTTTCTCTGCATTGACCTCTTTTTTGCATTGACCTCTGTTCTCTGCAGTGACCTCTGTTCTCTGCATTGACCTCTGTTCTCTGCATTGACCTCTGTTCTCTGCATTGACCTCTGTTCTCTGCATATATTGTCATGGGAATCGAATTGTTTCAAATATTTCCTATAGTGTGGCACCCTGGATCATATTGGAAGATTAGTTTGGCACGTCTAAGTTACAAGGTTGCCGACCTCTGGTCTATACATAGATGTGCGGTTTACCGACCCCTGAAATAGGCTATCGTTGCCCTTTAAGCACAGTTTCCTCCCCCTCCCAATGTTAAATCACTTTTTCCTTCTTGATAAGCAGATTGCTATAACTGAAAGGCTAATTTTGCTACATGTTTAGAAATTTAAATAAATAAAAAAAAAAAGTCAAATAAGCCTTTTTAAGAAAAAGAGTAAAGCAAAGTTACTGTGAGCTTTCAAGGTCAATATCAAGGTTATTTTCGCACTCTCGATAGCTACAGATTTTGTATTTAACATCTAGACTGGATAGAAAGATCTCAATATTTTATTTGTGAACTCTTTATTACCTCAAAAAGATAGTAAAAACACAACGTATTAATAGAAAGACCTTGATATATATTAAACTAAAACGAAACCATTGAGCGATATTTACCGAAGAAAACAGTTTTTGTTTTGATAAACACGAGTTTTATTATTACAACTACATTTATCGCTGTGTCTAGTCATAAGGGGGAAAAAATGGCGCCAAGTGAACATGCCATCAAATAACAATAACAGTTTCTTACTGAAAAAGAACACACAAACACTATCTGATAAATATAGCAGTTTTTATTTTCAACCGATTATTATAACCATCCATTCGTGCAAAAAAGAAATACGTCGAAAAGTTAGCTGACCTATTTAATTTTTAGTTAAAAAATTTCAGATACAAATTCGATGCTTTAGAAAACTTTTAGGGGAAAGAATAATGCGAAGCCCCGTTAAAAGTTCCCCAGCTCTCAGCCATTAATTTCTCAGATGTTGGCGCTATTCCAAAAACTAAAAATGTAACGCCAGACGATTTTGATTCTGAAAAACCTTGCTATGTCTTATTCGAGAATAGAATTAATCCTCTTATTTAATCTTTTTAAAAAGAGATCGCTTGGAAGAAAGCTTTTTATCCCCCAAGTGGAAAAGTTTCAAGTTTTAAAACCAATTATTGTAGCTGCACATGTTATAAAGTTACTATAAGTAATAAATAAACGAAATTTTCTTGCTGTTAAGAATAAAAATGACGAAGAAAGAAGAAATTAAAAATGGATGCTACTTACCCGATCAGGATTCGAACCTAACCTTTGATACAGGTCTCGGATTGGAATGATGTGTTCATCCTGTAAGAAAAATGAAAACACTTTAGTAAGAACAGTTTAAACTGACTTAAGTCATTATAGTGTAATAATAATTTCAAATCTGTAAAGTCTTCGAAAAATATTGATATTTGTAGGTAAATAAAATCTTAGTTAAATTTACTTTATTTGACAAGAAATATTTTGCGAATAAGGTGGCTTGATTTTCAGCACAATAATTAAATGTATTCTGTGTTTTCTATGCGAACAGATTTAAAACTTTTAAATCAATTATTTTTGTACCCAACTTAAAGAGATTACACGTTATGTGATAAAATAACTTACAAGAAAAATAAAATAAGAAATTTGTGTGTGTGTGTGAATTTAATTTCATCTTTTCATTATAACTTCATTCACCAGTCCTTTTAAGTCAACCTTAAAAATTTAAGCAATTGTAATCGAGTTTTTTTATCGATATACTGTTTATAACTGAAAGTTAACAAAACTGCAATTCTAAATTAACATAGTTAATTAACTCTTCAAAACATTCCACTACAGAATCTAATTTTTTCTCTTCCAAAATTAAGATAATGCTCACAGAATATACTCCCTATGCTCCAACTTGCATTCATTCTATAATTATTCGAAAAACTAAGGAAGTTTTATGTATAGTTTTCGCGGGAAAATAAAATACCCTTCAAAACTTTCAAATTCTCATCTCATCGAAGTCTGAAAAAAAATGTTATCTTTGCGAATGACTCAAAACTACTCAACTATAGTGTTGGATTAACTTTTAAATATGAAATTCTTTCTATGGAATTTATTTTTGCAGAATAAATTTGTGAATATAATCTGAATAAATTATATATATTTCCACTTTCATTCAAATCCGATTCATTCCAGAAATATTCGGGGGAATGAGCGAGTGAATATTAACGTCGCACTGTTCAAGTTAATCGAGGGCTTTTAATAACAGACCTCGTAATTTTGAACCATGGTCAAGTGAAGACTATACCCGAACTACCACCCCCCTCTCCTAACTTCCACACCCCCGGAGTGAGTGAATATTAACGTCGCACTGTTCAGCTACACGAGGGCTTTTGGCGACGGACTACGTAATTTTGAACCACGGTCAAGTGACGTGGACGTCACCTGAGCTGGCACCCCCCCCTCCTAACTACCACTCCACACCAACGGGAGGACGTTTGAGCTCTCGACGTGGGTCTTTACTGATACTGGGCTCAAACTCCTGACATGCCAGCCACGATCCGATACCTTGAACACTAGGCTACCGCGGGCATTTGTTTTACGTCGCACTCCGAGGCAAAACGTCCTAATGGCGAGAACGACACTTGGGCCAGCACCTCAACTTCATCACCATAAGGATTTTGAGCCAAGGAAAATTTAACGTGCATTAGCCCATCTATACGGTGGGTCTTGAATGGCACTAGGACTCGAACCCGCGACACAACGTCAGGCTTGAGTTCACGACCAAAACCACTCAAATACTGCGGCCACGTCGTATTGCGGGGATGATTAAAGTCTTCACGAGCGAAGTTAATAAATTACTCGTTTTATAATATTTCCTACTCTAGAATAAATAAAGTGAAAGACTTAAATATTTGAATTTTTACTTTTCTCCAATGAGTTTTTCTCCACTCAATTATTATTTTTCTCTTCTGTTCCAGTTAATTTTTTTATAAGTACCAAATTTTTCTCGTACTCTGTTTTCTCTATTTAAGGGGACATGGTACGATTTACGCAAACAATTTTTATTTAGGGGTTTTGAAAAGTTTTTGGTTGCCTCCTATGTGTGTATACATACTATGCAAAACAGATTTTTTTAAATCAAAAATTCATAAAAAGCTAGACATTTAATTTTTTAAGGAAAAAACTTAAAAATTGTGAAGTGATTCTAAAATGCTACTCCTTCCACAAAAATTTACGTACATGCATGAAATTTGATTTACAAGCACTTCAAACTATGTATAACAAGAGCTGGTATGGGTTTTATTATAACATGATTGGTATTCGTACAATACTTATTTCTGTGAATGCTTATTGAAAATTCCTTAAAAAATGCATAAATTCTGAGTTCAATTATTTTTTAAAAAATAAGTATTGCTTTAACTCAAAAATGCATACCAATTTTTGTTACATGTACTATTAGCAATAGGTAAAAAAATTCAAAGCATTAGGCACAATAGAAAAAAAGCCTTAGCATTGTAAATGAAGACAAAATAGTTATTTTATATTTCCGAGATAAGTTTAGATTTGCCAGAGGGATGGGATTAAAAACGGTCGTAAAACCTATCACAATTCTGCGTGTTTTTAAGTTTAGAGCTTTCAAATTTTGTGAGGTTATAGAAATGTATATAAAGCATAATTTAGGCTAAAAAAATTAGGTTTGATTTTTTGATCGATTTTCGTCAATTGAATGTATTGCATTGACCCTTAAGCATTGAATAGATGTTAACGTGATTCCATAAGTTTTTCGTCAGTCATTAGGAGTCATTCTAGTTTTCTAGATAAACAAGAATAAATTTTGCATTTCAATGATTGTCACAGGATCTCTAGTATAGAACCCTTTCGATGCTTCAAAATCTCGACCAGAGCAAAAGATAGCGTTCTTCAAAGGGAAAGGCTTTTAAACTTGAGTGCTATCTCAACAAGTATTATATTTAGGATAAATGAATATATACCAAAAAAACTTGCTTATCTCTTTCGTAATATTGCCAACATTATACAGTCAAGATAAGGTGTGCAAAGAAAACTTTTCTCAAGCACTGTCGATAAACACGCACGACATAACCTAAACTGTTTAAATTTATTTGAAAAATATAGTTTTCAAATTTCTGTCGTTCTTCCAAATGAAGAAACAGGTCTGATCTAGAATATTGTTCCAAGTAATGTTAAGTTTAGTTCTGGATTTTTTTTTAATGGCTGTGTTATCCGAAACTAATTATTTATGTTTAATGTTTCCAGCTTAAAAAATGTTTACCTACCCAAATATTTCGTAATTTTGGCACAAACAAAAAGCTTGTAAATAAATCAGATTCTGCTGTGATTACCGCGCGAATGGTGTACATATATCTATTTTCAAGGTATTCGAATATTTTCTCACTGAACTGACAGAACTTAAAATATTTAAATTTTAGGTAATAAAAAATCAGAAAATTTTAAAAATTAAATGCTTTGCATAACATTTTTATAAGTAACACAAATTCCGAATTTAATTTTCAAAGAAATTGTGTTTAAATACAGGTTTTAAATGATAAATGATGCATAATACAGTTGAATTGGAAAAAAAAGCAACACATTCATACACAAACACGTCAAATAAAACTGATGTATTTCCATATGAGAATGAAAGAGATTACGACATAAATGAACTCCGTCACTCCAAATTTCTAGCAACTGTATATGAAATGCTTTATGAATGCACGTTATAAATATTTAAGGTTTCTTCCAATCAAACATTCTACGTTCAAAGTGGAAATAAGCGTTTCTTAACTCCTCATGTACCATGGAAATTATGAAAACATGAAATTTTTACAGAGTAAAGCTCTTTAAAATTCGTTCTTGAACATCAGAAATCAACTTTAAAATTTAATATAACTGTTTGGGTATTCCTATCTAGGGCGTTTTAAAACATTGTCCTAACGGGACGTGCCTCGGCCTTATTTTGTCTTCGACTCGGCCTCAGTAAGATCCTGATCAGAATAATTTTAGTCGTCAAATGTTATTCCCTGGCATATTCTCCGAAAAACTGGGAATTTCAAACTATATGCCAACTGCTCTGGCGAAACTACTCCTGAGTGGGCCCTGTATCAAAGATTCCTTGAGGGCTCTTTTGGGCCTCCTGAGCTGGCACCCCTCCTAACTACCACACCAACGGGAGGACGTTTCAGCTCTCGACAGATTTAACGTGCATCGCTGCCCTACACGGCGGGTCTTTAGGGGTACTGGGATCAAACTCGTGACAAAGCAAGCCACGATCCGATACCTATACCACTCGGCTACCGCGGCCACCCCTACAGCTTTGGGGCCCCATATCATTGATGCGGCGGTAGCTACGCCCCTGGCCTACTGGCAACAGTAGCAAGAATGCATTATGTCCTGTCCGTCATACCACCATCATTCCCCATTCAGTCGAAAGGAGGTAATCGGTCGAGTCGTGCCTAGATTTGTGAGATAGTAAGTCACGCACATTTGCTACGTGTTACCGTTTGAACGAGTACTTAACAACGTGTGCTATATACTATACATTTAAAAAGGGTCGCAGTTTCGGCCTACTTTTGCATAGAGGCCCAGGACCTCAAGGAATTTTAAGGCATCACTTTTTACTCTTAAACGCCCCGAATAGAAGATACAGAAACAACAGATCTTATAATTTGGAGACAAGATCAGATGACGAATATTGTACCGAAACAGATATACATTCACTTTAATCCCATATCACACGCCTCATGTGGATTTTAAGGACCACATGAATACATAGTATGGCTATTCTATTATTCTATACGCCAGTCGTTAGAAAAAGTCAGGATAAAAATTCTACCAATCATGAAAATCAAATACGAATAAAATCAATGCCATGTAAACCTTTTACGATTATGAAATCGTAGCAGCAACCACTTCTCTTGCAAGTCTAAAAGCAATGGCAGGCTTAAAGGCGCCTAATAACTAACTGACGAGGAATTCCTTCTCAGTTCAACTGTCCAAAATGTCTCAAAGTACACGGTCTCGAACTGGATGATGCGCATTTCAAATCCTGTGCCTTCCAGTCAAGAACAATTGTTACGGCCACCGACAATTTAGTCTAGCGGTAATTTGGAAATTGAACACTAGATGCCAGCACGGAATAACACTAGTGGTTGAATATATGCAAAAATTAAGCCTCAGAAGGTAAAATAAACATAGAAAAAAAATCATAACTATCGAGATAAAAACAACTATGGCATGAGCATCAAATTAACCCTTCATCTCAACTGGCGTAGACAGTTCCGAGTGGACTCCTGTACTAAAATTCCTTCGGAGTCCTTTTTTAAATATGAGCTCTGCTAGTTGGACTGTAGTTACACATGTTGGGGCCCCTTGGGAGCCCCGCATAATTGATACGGCGGTAGCTACGCCCCTACGTCAACCTTCCAAATGATATTCAGTACAACATGATGCATAATGGCTGCGTAAGTAACCTTCAATACATTGCTGGGAGAATACAACTGTATAAATACTTCTCCGTGGAGGGTTAAGTGCACAGATCTTTTCCCCCGCAAGTTGAGGCCTTTCACACCAGTCAACTTGTGCCGCACATAACAGAAGCAGCCAGTCAGGGGAGCTAGTTTTGAACAGAATAAATCCTCTGGGCTCACTTCATACGCGGTCAACTGGCACCCCTTGCTTTGCCACTCCATTAAGCACTCAAAAACCACGTTCTCTCCTCCCCACTTGTTGACTGAACTAAAAGGATATTGTAAAAGCTACGCTCTTCATACGCGGCTACATGTGTACTGAAAACGGAGAAAGCATTTTGTTGCTTCCTTGAAATCAATAACTATATCGAAATTTTTTAATTGAATAAAGCTCAAACAGCTTCTGCTCATCTTTGAAACTGGCCTAGTGATTAAAGCTACTCGACTGTCATTTGTTATCACTAACCATTACAACTACAAAAAGAAAAAGGTTATCTCGCAATTCGTACCAGAACGACATCGATAGAAAAATAGATATACAGTGTGTGTCGAACCTCCAAATTACGAACCTCTATACTGCAAATTTTTTTATATAACGAACTTTTTCCTAGAACCAAGAACATTTCACGATTTTCTTCGTAAAATAACCTCCCAATAGCTAAGTGCATTTTCAAAAGAACTTTTTCTCTTGCAATTCAATCCCTATTTTTAAAGTATTTCCCGATATTTCAAGTTATTCTCTCTTTTAACACATTTTATGGTGGTCATAAATCTTGAACTGATTTTATTAAGTGCCTAACTCGCCAAGAACAATAGAATTCTGGGCATTTCATCCAAGAAGTGCAACCTTTAACCTCCATTGTCCAGTTTACTGGAAACATGTTCGATATCCACTTTCACCCTCAGTGATGTTGTCTCGTTCCTCGTCCTTGAACTAGTCTCCATTCGTTTGTAGTATTGATCAGTCGTACTGGTAGCTTCGTTTCTAGTAGCTCGAAAATGTCAAAACCTAAGTGCTTGAGCATCAAAGAAAAAAATTTAATTCTTCAGGAAATGGATAGAGGCATCAAGAAAATTTGCTTGCAGTTTCTTCCTTTTTTTTATAGATAAGATTATATATATATATATATATATATATATATATATATATATATATATATATATATATATATATATATATATATATATATATATATTTGCAAAAAGGTGTGAATAATCATTTTTTTTAATAATAGTGTTTATGAGTTTAAAATATTTTTTTGTGGTTTAGAAAGAAAATTAAAACATGAACCTCTGTATTGCGAATTTTTATTTCAGGATTTAGCGACTTCGTTATATAGAGGTCCGACTGTATTTCATTGCTTGATTGATAGAATTTCTCGTTAAAATTTTAAAGCATTGTTCTCAAATCATTTATTAGTGCAGCGGGTCATGACTGGGCCACTCAGTGAGTGAGTGAATATTAGCGTCGCACTGTTCAGCTACACGAGGGCTTTGGGCGACGGATCACGTAATTTTGAACCATGATCAAGCGACGTGGACGACACCTGAGCTGGCACCCTCCTCTTCTAACTACCACACCAACGGGAGGACGTTTCAGCTCTCGACAGATTTAACGTGCATCGCTGCCCTACACGACGGATCTTTAGTGGTACCGGGCTCGAACTCATGACATGCCTGCCACGATCCGATACCTTGACCACTGGGCTACCGCAGCCGACTGGGCCACTCAGAAAGGTCCAGTGGGCCACATGCGGCCCGCGGGCTGGAGGTTGAGTACTTCTGGGCTAGATAGATGTTTGAAGGCTTTCAAGAGAGATGACACGGATATTACAAAAGTGCACTTACCATAGCGACCTCCTGCTTGAGGTCATCCAAGTCGGGCTTTCCTTTCTTGACCGACTTGGCCTTCCCATCCTGCACCATCTTGGCTTCTTCTCTACAGGATCGTCACACTTCTATAACGAAAAGAAAATCTACATCAGGAAACTGCCAATGAAAAATCATTACACAGAAAAATAAAATTTCATAGCAAAGCGCATCAACATAACGTACCAATTGATAGTTCGAAATTCATGTTCAAGATCACAATAAAAGTTTCTGTAATACAAACACCAGGAAACAAAGGAATATTTATGATTTTCAAGTAAAAAGGGAAAATATTTTCGTAAGAGCAAGGAAAACTATCGCAATGTGAAAAAGTACACAAATGATAAAAAGCGATCAATCTTCTCGTGTAATTGAGTTTGAATTAAAGACAATTCTACATTTATAGCTGCCTTACAAATAACTGTCGAATCTTGTTTTACGTTTTTGTACTCATCACACAGTGTAACGGAAATAGCTGTATTGCAATTAATGAATTATAAAAATAAATCGAAAAACAAGAGGGAGGTATCGAATAGGGCTTACAAACCGGTTAAACTTGACAACACTCGTTTTTTTTCCATGGAGTTTTAATATTGCAATTTATTTAAATTCAAATAATAAAACGTATATATTGTGTGAAAAAATGAGCTATGTTTCAATAGTAATATAAATATAGCGAAGTAAGGGGAATTTTAGTGTCGATAAATTTAAAACAAAAAGTATTTTAAACAATATCGACAGAGAAGTTTATTAGATGGGTAGTAATTTCTATACCAAATTACATTCGTCCATAGAATATGACCTGTTGGACACATTAGTTTCCTAAAGTATTTTTTTTTTTAAAAAAAAAAACAAGTAATATAAAAAAAATTTAAAAGTCAATTCCTACTTTGGTGGCGCCATCTGTTACAGCTAGTTGTAATTTCGTCAGAAATAACGAAGAATAAATTTAAAATACAAAAATAAAATTTAATTAATGAATTAATATTTGAAAAAACTATTAACATCCAATGTCATGCAATACAAGTTTAAAAAATGTATTTGAATTTCAGTGGATGAATAATAATTATTTTATTAACGATAGAAAAAAATTTGAACTATAAGCAGGAACTGAAAATAGGAATTGAAAAAACAAGATTTATAAGTTGTGTTTCATGTTACATTGCTATTTTTTTCATATGAATTATTAATAAAGCTATTTTTTCTTTCATTTGATGTAATTCTTAAGATAACTGACTGCGTTTGAAACTATGATCTTGCAAAAACGTGTAGGAGAATTGTTTCGATATTCAAGAGAGAGAGTCAATTACATTGGAATATGCATATATAATGATTAATATTATTGTAATAAAAATTTAAATTATTTTTTTTTTGCAAAATTGAAAAATTATTTAAAACATTTTTCTTTTACAGAAAATGCTAAAAATATTTTGCCTTTATATAGTTAAGACTTTGGTGCAGAGCCCGGAACTAGGATTTTTGACAAACTCTTATTCAGAGTCAGTGCCGATTTAAGTTCATTTTAGGCCATGGGCGCAGAAGACAGGTTCCCTTGGTACTGGAGGATCGAAATTTATAACCAGAAAATCTGGTTAAGTCCAGCTTATCCGGGCCCCTGGGCGCCGAATGGATAAACCGGCACTGTTCAGAGTTACTATCTATTAAAATAATATGTACTCTGACATATTATTAAAATATGAATAAATCCACTTCTAAATCATGTCTAAAAAATCTAAGTTTGGGCTCTCTACTAAAGTCTTAGCTCTATATGAGCAAAATATTATGATAGAAGTATTTCATAAAAAGGTGAAAGTTTTGAGACCATGTCATTCTTCATTTGTTTTTGCAAAAAAAAAATTGCATTCTAAATTTTTTTTCATTGTATTAATAATCTTATAAAACTATTTTATATGTATTCTAATTCAAGTGACACTAAATATCAAATAATTATTCACTTGCACGTTTTTGCAAAATCACGGTTCCGAACGTAATCAGTTATATCTTAAATAAAAAATAATTGTTGCTGCTAAATTTTTGTGTTTATACTTCTATTTATTTTCCTTGGTTCATAACTCTGCTATAAACATGCAATAAAAAAACATTTTAATTATTTAAGTAATAAAGTTCATTTATTTTTATACTTTATTAAGAAACTCGACCAATCACCGGTTCACTGTATGAAAAACCGAAAACTTAGCTTTCAAATTTTATCGGGTTTTTGCAAACTCTAGTACCCCACAGAAACGTCTTAAGGCATGGGCTAACTGGGCCCAGGGCCTCGTTTCATTCTCGACTGAGCCTTAACAAGATCCCGATTTGAATAATTTTAACGGTCAAATATTATTTCCGGTTGTTTCCCTAAAACAAATTCCGACATTTGTCGCTTTAAAAAAATGGCAAGACTTTTTATGTGATGATCGCCAATGTCTGACTTAGAGTCGCAGGAAAAGACGGGAAATTTGGAATTTCATCAAATCTTTAAAGAGATGATCAATTGGCAGGGATGTTAAAAAGAAGTTTTTGAAGATCATTTCCCCGATAAAAATAAGGTTTTTAACAAACCTTGACATGTTTCAGTGAAATGAAATAATATTCCCAAGAGTTTAAAAGTGTTTATTTAACAAATAGGGTACATTATTAAACGTAGAAGTAATACAACAATAGTCAATGAAATGCAAATTTATTCTAAGCTAATAAACAAATAATTAGAAAATTAGGCTGGTATTTTTTTTTTATGTGTGACATCTTTTCTCTCGGTTGCTTACTCACTAAAACATGAATCCCTATGTTAATCCTATGGTGCTATTTTTTTAAAGAAATGGGGTTGATATTTAGGGGATCGATAGCACTATCTGTATGGTTCAGAAATACAAGGATTCGATCCCCTCCAGGTGTCTTCCCCCCCTTCGGGACAGCATTTTGCCAATGCAAATCCCGACTAGTTCATTTCATCATTTCATTGAAACAGTTCAGGGTTTGATAAAATCACACTTAATTTCAACATGGAAATGACCTTGAAGAGACGTAACTTTAACATCTCCAGTCACTTGATCTTATCCCTACCACCATACACCATCATTACTGATTCAGTCAAAGAATGTCAGTCGGTTGAGCCGATTTGTGCGATTGTGAGTTATCCACAATTGTTTCGGGTTACTGTTTGTACGAGTATTTGACAACGAATGCCATGCAGTACTACCTACTTTTAAAGGCTTATAGAGGGAAGCAACATTTGCGTAGGGGCCCCAGGGCCTCAACAAGTCTTAAGACGTTCCTGGTACCGCAGCATTGCTTCCAATCTAGTTTGGTATGAAAGTAATTTTTTTTTCAAAACAACCGTTATCGAACTGTTAGGAGTGCTCTTTCAAAATAAGGTTATCAATATCAGCCTTAATGAGATGACAAGAGTTTCGGTTGATAGGAAATTGTAAACACGGGAACATGATCCCATTTACTACCGATTCAGCGAAATAAGAAAAGATGTTTTTCCGAAGAAATTTATATAATGAGATATTATATATTTCTAATTTGTATTTAATTTTTAAAATAAATCGGAATTTTTTAATTAGTATCTGAGAAATTTGCGAGAAAAATTATTTTGGATTAGAACGATTATTTTTTTACTTTTACGTTACAACTATAATAACCACTGATAACAAAAATAAAAGCTGAATTTAACAATAATTAATGAACGTTCAAAATTAATAAGCGTTAATTACTACCAAGCATTACGAAACATCGTTGAGGATTTGATGCGGAACGCATAACTCTGCCAAGCTTTAATCTCCGATGATAATGATGAGTGTTAATGATGCGATTCAGTTCATCTCTTAGTTAAATAATCAATTCATCTTTAATGTAAACAATAAAAATTAAAAAGTATTTTGCTTTAAAAGCTGTCAAACTGAGGTAAATTCTATAGATAAAAATAATATTTATACCGATATTTAAATTGAAATGGATATAAAAGCATGAAATATACATCGACTTCTAAACTTCAGGATAATATAAACTTAGAGGTGAATCCACTCATTTTAACGAAATATTTACAGTAGAACATGTTAATATGCGGTCCTTTTTCATGCCATTTTTTTATGCGGTATATGAATTTCAACGGTTTTGGCGCCATTGTAATGTTTTCTCTATCACACACACACACACACAATGTACATATATACACTTCAAGACGCTCTATTCATTGGTTATAAACAGTCTCTCGACAATGTACGTTCTATTGCTTTCTCTCAACGCACTAGCAGCACGCACTTGCTTGAAGAAACTTTCAATGACACTGACATTATGCATAATTTGATAGATTATGAAGGCGGACATGAAGAACCGGATTCTTTGAGAGCAGATATAATTTATGTTGGACAAATCGGAAAAGCATTTTCTTAAAATAGATACCAATTCCGAAAGGAGTTAGAAATGTGAAAAAAGAACTTCGATCATGCATATCTGGTTATCGTGACATTCACAAGCAGCCGACCGTCGTCACAAAAACTTATTTACTTTATGGTACCAAAAAATAAACCAACTGAATTGTATCTTCAAGTGACGAAGAGCGATTTTGAACTAATTCATCACATGAAGATGTGCGCTTTGGATTACGATGAGTAGCAGAAGAGTATGTGAGCATTTTGAAAAGTTCTTCGTGTATACAATGAGAAATTTAAATGTTTTAAAAATGTTTCCATGTGGAATTTAATTATTTTGTTTGGAAGTTTTTTTCTCCTAAATTTCGTAAATAATTGACATTTTTTTAAGTGACTTTTTTTTATGCGGTCCCTCTTTACCTCAAAAAAAGTTTTCTATAGCATGTCGACAAAATTATTATATCAAGTATTTATGAAATTTTCGAATTATTATTTTTGTGCGATTTCTTTTAAACGGTCGCTATCTACCACACAAAAACAGATTTTACTATGTATTTGATTAAAAATATAACGATCGAATAATTTTTACAACAGGATTGAAAGGAAAACATCACTTTAATTGGTAGACTCCTCACTGTAATTTTCTCTCCGGAAACAGAATGACAAATTTTATTTACACAATTCAATCACAGGTGCACTCGCTTTAGCATAAGTAGGCCATCACGTGTTTAGTGCCGCTTCTTCATGACTATTTCCATGAGGTGAATCCTAAAAGTTGGTCAAAGCAAACCAAGTGCAAAAAAAAAATATTACTAGTTTGAACCAGTTCATTGTTCTAATCGTGCTACTTGGATATTTCCCACACCTGTGCCTGTACATAAAAAAGCACACCATCATCGAAATATTCTGTTCTAAAACAGAAAAATATCCTAGAACGTGAAATTTCCACTTGAATATGTTTTTTTTGGTCAGCCAAGCACGTTTCCTAAGCGGCACATTCTCTGTCTGGAATTCAAATTCTATTGCAAAGTTTCACAGAAGTTCGCAAGTATTTATCTTCTTTCGAAATGAGTTGGAATAACTAGCTAGAGAACGAGAATAATATATTATTTAAATTCCATATGACGTAAGTACTTTCAGAAATTCCTGATGAATTCATGCACTTGGTGAAAATTGCTTTCTTAGAAGAATACGAAATGAAATTCGAGTTTTTTTAGAACTAAGCTTATCTCCTGTATTATTTGACTTTAAATAGATTTTTAAAATTCATTTTTATTAAAAAGAATTCAACAGATTTCTCGAGACATAATAATGTTACATCTTATTTCATACTAAAAATACAGTTGAAAAATCGACAATCAACATTTTTAGTAATCTTATTATTCATAGATATTTTTAAAACAAAACAAATGAGTAAAACAGTTCATGCCTTGTTTTTTTATAAGTTTTATATATAAGTATTTTTTTTAATAATCAGAATAAATTTTTTTCTACAATACTTATAAAGAAATTGCAGTCGATAAAAATATATGTGAAGTTAATGTTTCTTAAATCAAAGTAAAATACATTTGCAAAACTTATCAAAACATTCTTCAAAATTTAAACAAATCCCTGCCAGAAATTTATTTTTTATCGAGCAGTCAAAATTAAAAACCCAGTAAATTATTTTATTTATGATGACATACCACCTAATATTAACATTTTATAGTTGTTTCTACATGTATAAAATGTTTAATATATCATAAAGGCTGAAAACACTTTAATCTTGAACTTGAAAATGAAATTAGAAACAATATTCAGCATGGGAAAATAAACTTGTTAGATGAATACAAAGAGAGATGCTCATTATGACATAGATAAGCTAAATTAAATACACATCACACGCAAGTTGGACTGGGAACTAACTTTAATTGAAATGAGACTGATGATTATTGATGTCATAAGAGGTGATGATTCCTATTTAGTGTACAGAACGTCACGTTTCTGCATATCATAATTTATTCAGAACACAGAAATTTTAAGAATTTGACCATAATTTATTTTCCTTGCAAGATGTTAAGCCTATGCTTGAAAATCATAAAAAGAATTTTGAGCAGTTTTGTACAGAATCCTAGTTTTTCCAAGCTGAAATCTACAGAACAATTTTGATACTCATTTCAAAATTTTATGATATAAGCGAAAAATCAGTTCAAAGCTAATATTTTTGCAATATAGTAAGTTTAAAAAAAAGATTCTTCTCAAAAAATAACTATTAATAATTTACTAATGTACATTTTAAAATATTACTGGGTACGTTTCCTTTTCACCGGAGCAAATTTCGCTAAGTTGGTGTTATTGCCGAAAACACACAACATAAAAAAATATTAATAAAAATTCTCATTGGTTTTTTTACTCATTTTTTGGAAAATCATGAAAAAGACGCTGATAAGAAATGACTATGACTTGTTTTGAAAATATGGAGGTAAAAGGTTACTAGCGCGAATATTCTGTTTAACGTCGGTTGTATCATTTTTGGCGACTTCATTGCCTGCGCCGGCGAAACGGGAAAGTGCCTATTAATGTAAACTGGGTTTTTATTGGCAATTATAAAATCAAATACAGATTTTCTTTTTATAATGGTCATTCGTTGCCTTAAAAAAATTCACTGATTTTATAATTCTTTCAAATAAAAGATGAAAAAAGCGTGTTCCCCTTCTAAATTACAATTTGGAGTTTACTTTCAAATTATGTTATCTTAAATATCTAATAAGCTAAATTCATGTAACGTCATAGTCACATAATGACAAACATTTCTAGGCAATTAGTTCATAAATTCATATGACATCATAACCATACAATAAATGCAATTATGTTCAGCTAATCAGTTAATGCCCTTCGTTGTTGCCAACTTTTTCTCTTTGAAGAAACTTCAACTTCAAAAGCACATATTTGTCAACAATAACAACGTACGGAAGTAAGCAAAATACATTTTAGTTTATAAGTACACGCATAAAATAAGATTTTTTTAAAATTTTTTTTAAATCTTTCTGAAGAATTCTTTTTTTCATAATAATTGAGCTTCTATTGCGACCGTCATGGATTGAACCCTTTAAATTAAATAATCCGAAATCCGTTTAAAATTTTGAAGCGTTATTTGTCACATTTCTTCAAAAACAAGACTTAAGTCAATTAATATATATAATGACTTAAATAATAACATTTTACCAAAAAAAAAAATTTCTAGAAATATCGGAAAATTAAAAACTTAAGCGAGCTTTTATTCGAGTCGAGCTATTACGAAACCTCTTACTATAATGAAAAGAAAAAAAAGAAAAGCGAAAAGTTGAACTTTCTCATGGACTCTCGAGACGGATGATGTTTTCAATAACGAACCGTTATCTTTTTTTTTTTTAAAAAAAGATTAAAAGTGTTTACATGTTGAAGGTCGAGGACAGCAGTTAAAGCACATTAAATAACGGAAGTAAAGCTTTCATTTGGGTCAAATTTAATTTCTCATCTGGAAATAAAACGAGATCGTGGGAACATATTTCAACTATACACATTGAATAACAAATGTCAATAAAACATAGAATGAGAACATATCGAACTTTTATATAAGTCTAATGGAATATGAAGAACCCTACACAAATGCCATGTGTTTACAAAATCTTTCCATTTATATAATTATGCTGCTTAGATAACGGGATACAGTGAAATACGTTTAACGCGAAATCGCTTTAGACAAAATATCGGCTAAAACGAAATACAACGATCCTGACAAACTACTATGAATTTTCAGGCATTTTTTCAATTCCTACTATTAGCTCATAATCTCTATATATTTATTTATGTCTTTATTTATCTGGGTGGAGTTTTCAATCGTTAATAAAATCCATTTTAAAGCGATCCATTGAGCTGAAATTTTATATGCAGGTTTATTTTGGATGACAATAAAATAATATAATAATTAATAAAAATTAATTGATTAAAACTAATTATTTAAAGAATTACAAATACACTACAACCACGCTGGTATCATTTTTGGCGACTTGTGTCAAAACTTTAAAAGGTTTTTTTCTCACGTGTTAAAGTATTCAATCGTGTATATAAAATTTCAGTTCAACTGTTTTGGATGACAATGCAATACTTTAATGATAATGAATAAAAATTAATGACCACTTAATGTTGTGATTCTGTCCTATGTATATACATATTTATATTAATTGTAACTATTTAATAAAAAGTAGCTAAAATAAAATTTCTTTGTTGGTTTTAAAATTCGGTGGCGAGCACATCGCAGTGTGAGTAAAAATCAGTGAGTATGGTTCGCGTTTTGCTTTCCCATGCAAGAAGAATTTTTTCAAGTGCTCAATAGCAGAATGCCAGGGGGAAAGCAAACTGCTATTTCGCTTAAAATGAAAAGCGAGCTTCTTAAGGTATCCGACTACGTTCGGAACCGTGATTTTGCAAAAGCGTGTAAATGGATAATATTTATGATATTTAGTGTCACTTAGATTAGAAAATGTATATAAATTGTTTTTCAGAATAGTATTACAATAAAAAAATTTATTTAAGTACAATATTTTGACAAAAAATGAACATAGAATGACCCATTTTCAAAATATTCTCCTTTTGCGAAATATTCTTCTATTATAATAATATGTTGCCTGTATATAGCTCAGACCTCTGTACAGAGAAGCTCAACTAGAATTTTTGAAATATATAACTTAGAAGTGGGTTTATCCATGTTTTACGACAACAGAGGAGAAATTTTATAAGAAAAAAACGCCGATAATTATTTCAATAGGTTGTAACTCAGAAAATAATGTAATTTTTTTAAAAAAATCATAGCTGAGCCTCTGTACAGAGGTCTAAGCTATTCGGAAAAAATTTATTATAATAGAAGCATGCAAAAAAGGAGAACTTTTTTAAAAAAAGGTTTTCTAAAAATTTTTGCCGAAATTTTATTTTTTTTGTAAAAATTCCCTTAAA
Organism: Trichonephila inaurata madagascariensis; assembly: GCA_019973955.1. Taxonomy (NCBI): domain Eukaryota; kingdom Metazoa; phylum Arthropoda; class Arachnida; order Araneae; family Nephilidae; genus Trichonephila; species Trichonephila inaurata. The sequence continues at coordinate 42,756 of BMAV01017938.1, read as the reverse complement.
AAAAATTTATACATGTATTCTAATCTAAGTGACAAAAATTAAAAATTTATCCATTTATGCGTTTTTTAAAACCCGAACGTAGTCAACAAAACGGAAATCTAAAAATTTTGGAATTGCTAAACTTTTCTTTTAAATTTCATTAAGTTCTTGCTAATGCTTTTGTTTCATAGATTTGTTATTAAATACATGCATATACACATAGTTACGTTAATAAAATGTACTCTATAATAAATTTAATTTTGTTGAATATGTTTCTATAACAGATCCTCTCGAGAACGAATTCCATATTTAAAAATAAATCCTAAAACAGGAAACTTTGATAACATTTTCGCTAGGTATATATAATAACCAAAGAAAATATTTTAATATTCGAATTCACCCCATTTTTTTGTTAATTCTCCTCAATGATGATTCAGCAATTAGATCAATTGATTTCAGTACTCATTTGAAATTCGAGAGCCGTTAAATGGCACTTTGAATCCGTACAACACTTTTCAACTGTCAAAAAATATTTCTTTTTCCACCCGCTAACAAAGGGTACATCATTTCAACGCTGACTGTTACCACCTTACGGATATCAATTAACAAATCTTGATTTCCAAATTCTTGTTTTTATGAACTTATTTCCGCAAATGATCATATTTGTATCGAATTATTCGATAAATATTTAATCAACTGTTTTTATAAGTTTTAGGACGTGGAAGAAGCTTTTGCATTAGATAAAATACCTCTTACCAAAAATGGAATAATAAAAAGTATAAAATTTTATTTACCGAATCTTCCAATGAAGATAAACATATGAGAATTCAGAAGAAATAATTTTAAAAAAAAAGGAATCCATATTACAAAATAATTTCATATTTAATTCCCAAGATTAAATTTATGACAGCATTTTAAATTTTAGATTTAAAACTATCAGCAAATAATAAGGAAAGGAAGAAGCGCTCACGAAAAAAGGGTCTAAATTTCTCGTAATTTTGAACCAAGGTCAAGTGACGAGGACAACACCTAAGCTGGCACCTCCTCCACTAACTATTACATCATACCTGCAGGAGGACATTGAGCCTCGATAGATTTAAAGTTCAACGGTCCCCTCTACAAGGCTGGTTTTCAGTGGCACGAGGGCTGTTGGCGATGGATTTCTCAATTTGACCTGCGTTCATGTGACGAGGATAACACCTGAATAGTACCTTCTCCAAATTTTCACACCACGTTAACATGAACACTTTGAGTTCTCTCTCAGGGGTCCTTCAGTAGCACTAGGACTCTAATTCAAGACTCGACAACATCAAACACGAGTTCACGACCATGACCACGACCACAAATAATTAAAATTAGCTAATATGGATTCAACATAAAAACAGCTAGACTACTTTTTAAATCATTAGGATATTTTATAAATAAAAGTAACCTTAATTCTAACAAATCGTATACAAACTCAGGAAGTTTTGTGCCTCAATAACACGCGTAAATCAGCTTTTCCCCTCTTTTTTAATTGACCAGGAATTCTATTGAGAAAAAAATTCGAATTTATCTCCGCTTGGATGAGAACACGAACAGAAAAAAAAAAAAAAACGTGTCTCTGAAAACATGAGAGGAAAAGAAATATTTCACGTGATGTTAACACAGTTAGAAAATTTCCTGAATCGATCTGCAGCTAGCATTTTCCCTGAGGTTATTCATTCAGCTATCGTTCCAAAAGAGCGACAGGGAAAACAAACTATGAATGAGTCATTGAAAAATTTACACTTCCATTCAAGCTAACGTGTTTATTTCAATGTGGTAACATTTTAAATTTTCATTAAGGCGTTTTTCGTCCAATCTCATAGAACATGCTAACTCGGAAAAGAGCGCTCCATATTTATATAAATTCCTGACGTTGTAATATAATAAGTATCTGTTTATCATATTCCGCTTTTAAAATTCAGAAAATCCCATAAATAAAATGTTTTCCCATAAATACAAAAATGTAAAAAGGAAAATCAGTGAGCTAAATTCATGTGAATTCATAGTCACAAAATTGAAATCCCGTGTTTCCAGCCAATTAGTTCAAGATCTCCGCTATTGCCAACTTTTGTTTTTTGCGGAAACTTTTTTTAAAAAGTGCAAATTTGTTAATAACTTGCATAGGAAAGAAAAATTAATTTAAAATCAAACGTATTACGAATTTAAAAAAAAAACTGGGCTCGAACTCGTGACAAAGCCAGCCACGATCCGATATCTATACCACTCGGCTACCGTGGCCACCACATCCCTCTGTAATATGTGTATTAATTATAATTCCCAATAGATTCCTCTGACGTCATAATCATACATGACAATACGCTCAACAAATTGCCCCATTTGACTGAATGTTTAGGTGGCATATTCGGATTTGCATCTACTATCATACAAATTGAAAACCTTTCTTTCTTTTAACTTAAAAAAAAATTATAATTTTTATTTTTATGCATTACCGATAGCTTTATAAATATTTTTTTAATTTCACATTAATATTTCTTTATTTTTATTGCAAAATTACAATCTGTAAATTCATGGAACACCTATCGCTAAATTATGTTGCTTGGCTATCGATTCCGGTTTCCAAAAAAATTGACATCGCCAAGGCTAAATGCTTTCGAAATACTTTAGTGGTAGCTGTTAATCCGTAGGTAAAAAAAAATCCTGTTGACTGAACTTGTAAGCAACTGCATCCAAGCTATTATTGTTTTTTCCAGTTTAAGTGGATTCTTTTCGTTTCTATTACATGCAATATAAACAATGCAGCGCTGGAATATTTCAAACAAAAACCTGTCGCAGACTTTAAATGTGTACTCAAGCCTCAAAAATAATTTAATATTTAAATCATTTCGACTCGAACATAATTTTTCAATTTTCTACATGAACGGAATGTTATTCAAAAGAACTGAGCAGACGATAATCTATTCTAGAATTCTAAACATTTCTTTTGAATGGCGGCTGTTGCCAAAAATTGAAAGACATCAGTTACAAATTATTCAGAACAAAAAAAATTTATAAAAATCATGAAAGAAAAAAATTAAGTAAAATTTGTAAGAGATTAAAAATATAATTAATTTAATACTTTTCACGATGACAAATGCCATTAGAATAACAATTATCCGATACTTTAAAGTTACAGCTTAGTTCTAAAAGACCGTGAATTGTTTAGAATAAATTTTAAAGTTCTATTAAAAATTCAGAAAAGTTCTTAATATTTATGCGAGATTAAATCTCAATTTAAAATACTTATTTACTGGCAAATTAAAAACATTAACTATGGATAATATTTCAGCGTATAAAAATGCCTTGCATGTATAAGAAACAGCTCAAATAAACACCGAAGTTTAAAAAAAAAAGCAACAAAATACTTCAAATTTTTTTATTTTTCCAAGTTTAAAATTTGTTCCGAAAATATTCGAAGATGAACATGTTTTTTTCCCAACAATGTAGTCTTTCTGGCAATCTAAAGAAAAACCAAGAATTGTGAAAGCCAAAAATTGTACGCATCAGCTTCAAAAAGTTTTTTTTAAAAGAAAAATTTCGATAGTAATGCATAAAAAATATATATGACTAGATTTAAATCTGTATAAATCCAATTATAGTTAATGCACTTTTTTTTTCAATCTCTAAAATAAAAATACACGTGATATTATTTATCAGTTAATTAAAATTTTCTGAAAAAAATGGATTCAAAATCGTCTGACCATTAAGCAAAAAAGTTAATAATTAAAGTGGCATCATATTTCTGAAATTTAGTTAGAATCAATTGTTCCGTTTACGTTAGTAGCGAGTTTGAAATGCAGACGCACATAAAGTATTTTAAAACAAAAAATGAATTCTAATATTAATGAATTTGTGAAAAATAAAGATATTGAAGGAAACTCGTCGGCGATGGAGAGCGGAAGTGAGATTTATTGCATTTGTCGTTCATCAAATATCAATACTTTCATGATATCTTGCGATTTTTGCCAAGAGTGGTTTCATGGAAAATGCGTTGGTATCAGAGAATCGATTGCTAATAATATTGATCTATATTATTGCAAAAGTTGTAAAAAATCTAACCCTGGTTTAAAAACAACTTATAAAACAAGTCGGCGCAAAAACAATAATAGGAAACGCACAAAAAGAAAAAGGATGCAAAATATTGATATTTTGGAGGAGATCGACATAATTTCGACAGGAAATTTTAAATTGACAGAATCAACCGATAATAACGACGCAACTCAACAGTGCCATGAAGACGAAAAAACGGAAGGAAAATCAACAGATTTTGGTGTTAGTCAGATCGATCACCAACGAATCATGAATGATGCAGAACTGGCATCCATTTTTGAAATGGACACAACTCATCGCAAGGCCAAAACGATCGCCAATGAAAACCTCACACACACACACAAACAGCAACATAATGAGAAATCCGAAGAAAAGATAAAAATTAAGAGCAAGAGAAAAGTCTCACCTTTGAGACAATGTTATGGACCGGAATGTGTGATGGCGGCGAGGAGCAATTCGAAGTACTGCAGTGATGAATGTGGTCTCAGATTGGGAAGAAATCGAATTTTAGAAATTCTTCCCGCCAGAATTGAACAAAGAAAAATCCTTCCATGTGCAGCAGATGAATTGAGTAGAAATAAACTATCAAATGTTAGACAGCAACAGAGAAATATACACAAAAATTTGGAACAGATTGATGTCAAAATCATGCAACTTTTGCAGCTAGTACAAAAATCAAGAGCTTCCCGAGAAGACAGAATAGTTTTAGATGATCCTGAAGAAGAACATTTGACATTGGACTGTAAATTATGTGGAGCGGAAATCGGAACCCGATTAATAGTAAAACATTTGGAGAGTTGTTACAAAAAACAAGAAAGAAGATTATTATTAACTGGAACAACCGCCAAACCGGACGATGAAGAATGGAATATTTTCTGTAATCATAAGATGGGACGTCAAGGGTAATTATTTAATTTATTCATTTCACATATGTTTAATACGCCTTCTCAATTCCGGTAAATTACAGTTCAGCGAATTTAATTAATCTTCCAAGCTGTCAGCAAGAGATGCTGCTTTGCTTTTTGGCGATATACTTCGAAATCATAAAATTATTTCGTTTTATAGGATTACATTATGTACCGGGTTCGAAGAATGAAAAGAAATTTATTTTCCAACGATAATAAACTTTATTTAATTAGAATTGTTAAATATTTGTCACAACTATAAGTGAATTTTAATGCATACGCGAGTTTTTTTTAAAATTCATTTTTAGTTAAAAACAGTTGTTTGGTTGAATAAGAATGTTGCAATTTTCTACATTTATGTTATTTATATAATTTGGTTTGCTTATATTTTAATAATCCAATTTCTTGTTTATATTCTGTTTTATATATTGGTTCTAAATATTCCTTAAGAGTTATAGCGACCAAAATTAAAATAGATGACGCGATATGCAGCCAATACTGGAATAAGTCATTTCCGTGCATGTTCGAACACAATAACAATGACAGGATTTGGCGACGTCTTTTGATTTGGCGAAATTGGTCAACGGTAATAATACGCAAAGATCTAAAAATACATTCTTAGCTTTCTGACAGTTTATTTTAGGAATTTGATATCGGGTTGCTATACTGATTTTTGGCGTGATTTTTTAAACCACGCCAAACAGATCTTTGGTCGCTAGTTGAATGTTATCGTATAGTAATGTTATCACCAACTTTGACAATATTTTTAAAAAATTCGAAAAAGTCTGTAGCGTACCGGTATCAAATTGGCTCTGTATTTCGTATAAAAAAATCGTCAGAAGAATTGATTTACACTTCAAATTATAATCGAGGTTAAATTTTATTATTTATAAATGTGAAAATTCATTAAAGGAATTTATACTTTTCTCTTTCGCCGATGAAAATCTCGCCAAGTAGGCTTTATTGGTGACAACACAATTTTCACATAAAAATGTTAGTTCTCATTTTTCAATTCCTACTATAACGTCACACTCTATATATTTATTTATCTTGGTGGAATTTTCAATCGATAATAAAATACATTTTAAAGCGCTCAATTGAGCAGAAATTTTATATGCATGATTTTGGATGACAATAAAATAATTTAATTATAATTAATAAAATTGATTAAAACTAATTATTAAAACTTATTATTTGGCGACTTGTGTCAAAACTTGAAAAAGTTTTTTCTCTCACGTTTTAAAACACATTCAGTTGAACTGAAATTTTATATACACGATTGTTTTGGATGACAATACGATACTTAATGATAATTAATAAAATTAATTACCACTTAATGTTGTGATTCTGTCATATGTATATACATATTTATATTAATTGTAACTATTTAATAAAAAGTAGCTAAAATAAAAATTTTCTTTGTTGATCGAAGTAGGAATTGACATAAAAATTTTTTTATATTACTTGTTTTAAAATAAATTTTTGATGTTTAATGAAAAAGACGTTACTAATAAGAAAAGATGCGATTTGTTTTAAAACTGTGGTGGTAAAGGGTTACCAGTGCGAACATCCCATTCGGCGTTGGTTGCATCATTTTTGACGATTTTATCACCTGCGCCGGTGAAATGGAAAAGTACCAAAAGGGGACTCATTCTACAAAATGGATAATAAAAAATCAGAAAAAATTCTTAGAATATTTTAGTACATTGAACAATAAGAAATTAAACGTCAGCTACTAAATGAATACTATTTTTTTATTATTATTATACATGACAACCTATTAAGGTCATGTTAATGAAGAATGGTTTCCATATTGGCGCAATAAACTCGAAACTTTCTCATAAAGGACAATGTAACGTGTAATCGTTAACTTGAATGAAATTATCTTGATGTATATAAATACAATACTCATATGTATGCATTTATGTGTGAGTGTGTTTTAATATATCATTGCAATAACACTATCTAAGTTAGAAATTGCTGCAAAATGAAACATCAAGTCAAAAAATTAAGATATAAAGAGACTAACAAATTTATTACTTTTCTTTTACTATTTCAATCACATTTAAATAAGAGATTTTCTCTTATTTGCAGGAAATTTGTAACTTATTCTATATATCCCGATATATATAGTTATACTTATGTACTCGCATAATCATGTTGGAGGAAGCTACCAAAGTGAATGAATGCACCAAATCCTATAGCTCAATACCAATGCATCACAGTAAACTTGAGTATGACTTTAATTTTGAGCAAACTTAAGGTCCGCCATTTTAGTCGGTCCTTAGTTTTTGCCATTTCGATCTCACTCACTCTATGCCTCTTTGTGTTTGTCTGAATTTCTAAAAATGAGTTTTGGGACTTTGCCAGAACTTGCCTCCCGAGTGCAATACATGCCTCGCAATTGGTGTGCACAGAAAATCGGACATACATTTCCGCGCATGCCTTGGACTTCTCTGCAACTGCTACGATGCATGCACTAAGCTCCTCTACAACTGCTTCATTGGGGGTATACAAATCTTGTGACAGGTGATTCTGTAGAGAGACCCCTCAGGGGCTCACCTTTAGGTGGGCACGGGTGTCACAATCCCGAGGTACCCTAGTGATCTTTTCCTTTTCCCAAGGGGTTTACTAGCTTTGGTAAACACGGGTGTCACGACCCTGGGTACCCCAGTGATCCTTCTCTATTTTCGACCCTCCATCTTGTCATCCAATTTCTTTTCCCGTCCAGACCATAGACCTATGAATGTTTGGCGCAGTATAGCCAAAAATGGCTCTTGCGCCATAAAACACCAAACTCAACTCAACTCTGTAGAGAGAAGTGATTTGATATTAGCTAGAGGAAAAGTAGTTAGGGTGCGATAGACTTGTCTCGATCAGGAAGACCTATACATCTATCTTCATCGTTTCCCTGCGACATATCCAACCCGGCCAATAGACCAAACGTGCGATATGCCATACGGGCGTATAACTGAAGCTCAAGTTCGTGGCCCTAGATGCATATCTTCTAGTTCCGCATTACTGTAATCTGCTGCTATTCCAGGGTTTGGCTAGAAGACCCTAGTTGTCAGTGAAATAATATAACTAAGGTATTCACAGAGTCAATTATATGTATGCGAGTACGCATCCAAGAAAGTGTGTCACCCCCGTCTGGTAGCGGTCACGATTAAGACTATCGTGCTTTTTCAGTAGTCATAATTGTTTTACTTTTTAATATAACTTAGAAGTAGAGGTTTTAAAATTGCAACCACCCAAGCAAAGAGCGACGCTCTACCGACTCCTGTGTGATTCTATTGCTTGTGAAATGAAGTTTTGGAGCGAGCAACGACATCCACCATGAAAGAAGTTTCTTATTTGGCATTTCTATGGGTTTTAGAGTAGTCAAGGCATATTTTACATTTCATGGAAATTTGTAAACTCTTAGCTGGGACACCCTGTGTATATTTGCTTTTAAAAAGGTGAAGCGACTTAAATACGTATTTCTATTACTGTACAAATTTGATTCCCAGTTTGGTTCCTTTGATTTTCCCATTCGTTTAACTGTCTTCTTTACACCAGCTTAAAAATTCTCAAACTTAAATTCTTATCAGACCTTAAATTAACAAACCGACGCTTAACATACTAAAACAGCTTATTAAAAAGTCAATTTCTGAGATTTAAAAAAGGAAGTTGGAAGTTTTTTGGAGAATAGTTTAAAATCACTCAAAAGACTGCTAACAGTCAATGAACTCTGAATGCAAAAATTTCTTGTTCAAAAGCAGATTATTTCCTAAACGAAATATTCTCCGTGCAAAAACTCACTTAGTCAGCAAATGCTAACTTGTGGTGAGTTACAAGTTGACGAATTTTAAAAATGATTTCATATCTCTTTCAGCTACTGCAAACAACTGCGGGTATTATGCCCCTTCCATTACAAAGATTCTAGAGATGAAGAAGAGCTGTGTGGATATCCTTTACAGATGAATTTACACAGGTGCGAGGGCAAATTCTGTGGGCGCTCCAGTAAGAACTGCACTAGACATCCCAGCAGCTGGGAGGACATTTTTCGTGCAGAATTAGACATGGAAAAATTGCAACTGTTACTTAAGCTCAGTGAACTCGAAAGACAAGAAATGCAGCTCAGGCAGGAAATGGCTGCAAGAGGTAATGTCATGGCTTTAATGCTACACAACACCATTGTGCACTGATGAAAACTGAATTTGTAAAAGACATTTGAAAGTATAAATTAGAATGCGCAATATTTTATTGTACAGGACATGTATAACATTTAGGTTGGAGACTAATTGGAATTGCTTGGCGATAACATAAAAATGGATTGCCAAGTCACCAAAATGAGCCCATTATATGATTGATTGTATAATGCGTAATTGCAGACGGTACTAAAATATATAAAAATTGCAAATAAATCAAAAAAATAACTAAATTAAAAAATATGGTTTAAATTTCAAAAAAATTGTAAAATTCAAAAATGATTTAAAAATTTTGGTTTATTGAACGAATTTGTATAAATTTTTAATGAACAATAACAGATTTCGCATCTGAAAAAAAAATGTTTCTTAATTTGTTTGATCTATGTGAATAAATAAAAATAACCAAGAATGTATTTTTTTCTCTTTTGTTTCAAAAACAGTTTCAGACAAATTGCCAAAAATTGTTTTTACTAATGAAAATTAACTTTCAGATAACTTGAAAAAGAATAATTAAAATAATATCAAAAATTAACTTAAATTTTTAAAAATCACTTCAAAACGTCTAATTCATCAAAAATAAGACAAAATACAAAAAATTCCTCATCTTGTTAAGAATTGAAATACTGATAGTCTTTCTTCCATAATAAAATTAGATGGTTATTTCAAAAAACGATCCAATATTTGAAATTAAAATTCACTCTACAAAAGCGACCTATTGACTACTTTTTGATCCTGCATTAGTTTGAACCACCTTATCAATATTTTTAAAACACTGCAGAATAAATATACTAGATGATCACGATTACCAAATATATCAATCGACATCGTTTAGATAACTTTTTTTTCGTAAGAGTCCGAAAATACACCGAGCTTGGTGATAAAGATAAGATTCGATAACGTCTGAACCGCGAGTGTAGATGCGTAAAATTATCTTCTGTAGTACTACTTAATTGTTGACCTTTATAATGTAAACTGAGTAAATCAATATTATAAATGAGATTATAGATTAATATTGTGAGTAAAGAGTGATACTCATTTAATGCTCTTGACCGCGAGTACACGAGCTTCATGATTATTATATAGCTCAAACCCATGGTTTTGATATGTGAAATATATTAAAAATTCAAAAATATGCTCATTAAGGTAGATTGAAAAGATTTTTTCAGTGAGTGAGTGAGTTTGGTGTTTTATGGCGCAAGAGCCAGTTTTGGCTATACTGCGCCAAACATTCATAGGTCTGTGGTCTGGACGGGAAAAGAGAAATTGGATGACAAGATGGAGGGTCGAAAATAGAGAAGGATCACTGGGGTACCTCGGGGTCGTGACACCCGTGTTTACCAAAGATAGTAAACCCCTTGGGAAAGGAAAAGATCACTAGGGTACCTCGAGATTGTGACACCCGTACCCACCTAAAGAAGGTGAGCCCCCTGAGGAGAGTTTTTTTTTCAGAATTTAAAAATCTAAATCTATGGAAAAAATGCTATCTGGTATATAGATAAAGTGGGAAATAAAATAAAAAATTTTACGTGCTGCCACAAGGGGAATGAAGTTTAGGTGTGTTTGAGCGTTTTATTGTTAAATGTTCAATTTTCGTTGAAGAAAAACAGGCAATTTTAGTTCTTTATTGCGATAAGAAGAAACATTAAATCAGAGGTGGGAACTCGCGGCCTCAATAAATTTTTTGTGCAACCTTCAAAAAAAAAATCTAGCACTTCTATTAATATTAAAGTTTAGTTATCAAATTACAACAGTTTGCAAAACATTGGAATTTATTTAAATTCCAACGCCATGAATGATGTATGTTTCAAAGACTGCTCGTGGGAATAGCTAAATTGTACATTCCAATGTTAGAACGCCACCTAGCGTGGCATCCCAACACTACCACACAGGCTCCTGTAGAGGAACAATTAAGGCTTCACATTACGAAGTTTGATTTAAATATATATGTTCTTACAAAAATAAAAATACCAACAGTGAAATATAGAAAGTTACAACAATATTTATGAATTTAATAAATTTATAGAAATTATGTAAAATAATAATCAATGATGGATGTTATAACAAGTTTTTACCCTTATGTGAATAAAAAAATATTTTATATTGTAACTTTTACGTTAAATAATAAATAAATAAGGATTTAATTTTTCTTTTATAATATTTCTATATAATGCATAAAATTGTTAAATCTATACAAAAACTATAATTTCTTAAAAGTCGCATTTATAGATACATCAACCTATGCAGCCTCCTTTACTGCTACTTAATTTAAATGCGGCATCTAATGGTAAAAAGATTCCCCCATTTCTGTACTAAACAGTTTTCGAGAAAAAAATTTTAAAACCTTTCGAATTATATGAAAATAATTGTCAAAATTACAGTGCACGATAAAGCGGAAGTCGGACAAAAGCTTGAATCTGACTGATTTGACGGTACGAAGAGAAAAAAAAAAAGAGAAAGAAAAAGAGAGAAAGAAAGAGAAAGAAGAAGAAAAGATGAAAAGAAGAAAAGAAAAAAAAGAAGAAAAGAAAAGAAAGGGCTTTTAAAGTTGCACTCTAAAGCAACACGAGGCCTACTGGCAACAGACCTCGTAATTTTGAACCTTGTTCAAGTAACGAGGACGACACCAGAGTTGGCTCTCTCTATACTACTACAACACACAAACGGGAGGACATTGAGCCTCGAGAGATTTAACGTACACCGCTCCTCTCTACATGGTGGGTCTTATTGATCCATTCAGCATATTAAAAACCGATTATGAATACATATACTGATGAAAATTCATACACATTTTTGTTCTGTCTTTTCCAAGCTAAAGTAAAATTTAATGCACAAACTAGCACCACCTTTCATTAAAATTTATTCTTTTTATAAATATTTCTTCAATTAAATTCTTTTGATGATCATCGGGATTCATTGAAATATAACAAGTTATTCAAGTAAAAAGTTTAAGAGAATCCATTTTTAATTTGAAATTACCATTAAAATATAATAAACGAAATGTAGAACATATTTTATACAAGAAAAAAATGGATTTATTTAAATAGGAATGAGCAATATTAAAATAGGGTACTCTATAAAGATAGTAAAATTAGAATTTATTGTTGTAGGGACCTTTTTCAATCTGAAAAAAAATTGCCAAATTTAGGCGAGCATTCGGCGGAGATAATCTTAAAGGAAGCATATCCTTCATTAGGAGCCAGTCAGACTACATCTTATCTTTGATTACTATAATAACGCTTCCATAAATATAAATAATGATTATAAAATAAAGCTCTAATACCAAGCTTGCGTTATATTTCAAACAGTTCGACTTGTATTTCAAGAAGAAAACAGTTTTGCTTTTTAAGTTTTATTTGTTACGGGAAAGAAACAATTTCGAACATAAACTACTTGTTACTTAAATTTAAACAAAATGTGTCTTTTTTTCCTCAATGGAATTTATGCTTTTTGAATAATGGAAAACTTCATTTCTGAAAAAATCTACTTTAATACTTGATTGCATAGATGAAAACAAGATTTGATGTTCTTTCTGATTTAATAAAAAAAAATTAAAATTTGAGAGTGCAAAACATTTAGTTAAAATTTAATGCAAACAAATCCTCAATATCTGGATTTCTTTATCGTCAATGATTATCTTACTTTACCTTCTTTAAATCGTGTTTGAAATGTAGAAACAACGCTTTTCATATACATTTTAATGTATCAGGTTACTATTTCTATTTAACAATTCTTCTCATTATTCTTTTATACAATTTTGTATAATGCCTTAGCTTTTGGCTAAGTCAAATTTTACAGATCGAAAAATGTTTTATTTCAAATTCATACACAAGTAATAAAAAAAATATTTATATAACTAATTGTAAATTGGATTCTTCTTTTAAACAAGACAAATCTTAAACCGGACAAAAGTTTATTTTTCCGAGGAAAATTTATGAAAAGAAACTATTTATAATCGCGCTTGCATTTCTTTTAAAGATAATTCTGATAATTGATATTATTCAGTATTTAAGTGCTTACCTTTTTAAAAACATCGAAATTTGATTCTACTTTCAACTTTGATTTCAAGCTGATTTTTTACGATTAAATTAACGAAAACTTAAAAAGTAGTCCTATCTGATAATTCTTTTTTTTTAATTATCTGTAATATTTCACAATATTACGATGAGCCGATTTACAGTCATTTGTATTCAGTCTTCGATCGTTTGGCACACATCTAGCTGAACAAAAATAAATCCCGACTTTCTAGATGTGACGAAAGTGTTTATCAAAAACGTTTACAGTGTCATTATTCTTTAGATAGATAAAAAAAAACACGATTGTGTAATATAAGAGGATTACGAAACGAATTTCATTTACTCACGAGATTTCTAAAAAGTTGTTCGATTTTTTTTTTACACAGCGGGAATGTATAAAAACATTGTTTTTGTTTTTGACTATCTGGAAATTAAGTTCTTTATGTGGAAACTCATTTCACGTTAAATGAATTGAAACAAAAAATTTTTTAAATAATGTTATAAAATGCCTTTATTTTCTTCGAACTCTAAAATTTCTTTTACAATATACACAAGTTTTTATACTGTAAAATACTTCTTTCAAAAACCATAATATAGAATATTACAAATACGAGTTCTAATTGTTCTTTTTGTTAACAGTACCTAAATCAAATTATTAACAAATGAGCTCTTCATATTTTAATGTGTGAGCACTTTTTAAATACAATTGAATGATTTAAATACTTTGGAAAATTAAATATTTTGTAGAGAGACGATGCAAATTAATGTAAAATTTGTTTTTATGCAAAATTTCAGATTATTAATTATAAATAATCAATAGAAAGAAAATTACTCAGCACTCACTGAAATATTTTAGAAAATTGTAATTAAAAAAAGCTTTTATGAGGGCGAAGTTTAAACTAGTGTGCAACAGATTGCTGAGCTAAAAAGTAATCTTTTAAATAATAAAAAGCAAACAATAAGTAATAAGCTTAAAACATTTCATTTTTACATCAAATTTCTTTTCCTTTTTTGCATAGTTCAAAAACTATGACTAATATTTCTTTTTTTTTTTATTCATTTTAATTTATTCCTAACATTAATATTCTGTATATTACAGTTAATTAGAATTAAAAGTAAAATCAAATCTAAACACAATCATGTGATTTCTAAACGAGAACGAACCATCCTTATTGAATTGCGCACCCGATTTTTCTAATGGGCTGCAATTTGGCAACTAAGCCTTTGTAGACACGGTAAGTCCCCAAATGTGGGAGCCATTACATGGTGGCACCATCTAGTGGTGGCTCACTACTAAATTTTAAAGCTTAAATTTATTTTAATTCAAGCTCTTATCGAGCTAAATATTTCCATGATATAATTTTGCCGGGAGTACCAGAGCCAAATGGATACTCAAGAAATCTTTAACATGCCACATATATAATTACATTATTTTCGCTTCCAGAAAATCTATAAACCTAGCCGGAAAGAACCCTCAAACTTAGGGTTACGAAGCGGACATGCCACTTATAATGCACCAAGCCGAAGCAATAAACATGTTAAATAATAGCAAATTAATTTTAAAATGAAATATTTCCCCCCTTTAAAAATGCACTTTTGGAATGATCCCGAAATATAAATAACATCACACTTCGAAGCTACACGAGTGCTATTGGTAATGGGCGCTGTAATTTTGAACAACGGCTAAGCGGCGAGGACACTTAAGCCGTAACCCACTCTGCAGGTTATGCAATAGAAGACATTTTATATGGATTTTCTATAACAGGGGTGGCGAACCTTTATGGATCAACGTGCCATTTTTTCCCAAAGAAGTGTTTAATGAGATATAGACGTGCCGTCAAATAATTTTGACGTGATTATTGGGAAAATAATAAATTAATAATAACAACTCAAAAATCTTTATTTACTTCGAAAAAATACCTTTTGCACGTTATAATTGTAAATGTTTTAGTTATGCGTTGTAAATGTTTTATTTTATTAATTCAAATTAAAATAACATTAGTATGACTTTTGTTGTTGCAGACTGGATGCAAATAACTTATAATAGGATAGTAAGATGTTACTTTTAGTAGAACACATGCTGTACTGGAGTCATCTGTCAAATGGTTTCTAAGTAATTAATTATTTTTGCTGTGGTTCACTTTTGACGAGAGGATTTGTGATTTGTTTCAAAATACCATTTTACAGACGATGTTCTGCGTAACACTCTTCCATAACATAAAACACACCCCACTTTGTCGCCTTTACCAATAATGCCATGTTTCTAGATTCACCAAGTTTGAAATTCTCTGTTACACTTATACTATGTTGCACTATTTGTTTATTTGCTGAACCAGTCATGTCAAATAACAGTTAAAAATTGTAAAGATAACCACGGGCGTAGCTAGCTCTGAGGGGGAAGGGGGCTGTATCAAGATTACTTCGGGGCCGTTTTTTAGAAATGGGAATCATGTTAAGGGGACTGTAGTTATGCATGTCGGGGCCCCGTATCATTGATACGGCAGTAGCTACGCACCTGAATATAACACAAATAAACTTTAAAATACATCTATGTCAACGAAATTGACTATGCTATGTGTAGACAAATTTTGCATCATAAGCAATTGTAGTCCACTCGTATTTGTTTGTAATTCTTCATAGTGAACTTAGTTTTTTGAAATAAAATGCAAACCATTTTGATCGCTTGCGCGCCCAAAATATTGTGTCGCGTGCCATTGATGGCACGCGCCACTGGTTCGTCATCCCTGACCTATAAGTTCTATGTTCACCGCTTGGATTATGACACACAGTATTAATTTCATTGTAGTTATACCCTTAGTAAAAAATCAATTAATAATCAAAACTGAATATATTGTCCTTCAATTTTTAAATAACGACTTCTAATGTGAACTATTTATTATTTTTTTTAAATGTGGCTTATAAAAAGTTCACTATAGAAATTGAAAATAAACAGCACTGGGAGAAAAACTGGAATCCGAATACTTTAAACATATGCTATTCCTGTTCGAAATCCATACACAAAACTCTAGATTGGTTCTACATTTCGTATGATAGTTCAGGTAATTTTCTTCGATAAAATATCCACAAATATGTGGTTAACTAACAAAATAACATTCAAAAGAAAGCATTTTTGCTCAATTTAATAAAAAAAAATGAAAATTTAAATGAATTTCCATATCAAAGTGATAAACAGAATAATGGTAAATATGGAGATTGCAGGAGATGATTTTAAGGTATATTTTGATGTTTTCTAGCTTAACTTGATCAAAATTTAGTTGCAATGGGATAAATTGGTATTAGATTCAGTTGCAATTAACTATATATTATTGCAAAATGTAAATATTAATAGGTGAATTAAATTTCTCATGGCATTCATGTTACGTTTACGAATTCATACGGAGAGGAACTGAAAATACTGAATTACAATTCACTGTTAAATAAAATATCAAGCAATCCTTCCGAAAAGCAACATTACAATGTGTCAGCGCAATACCACTTCACATGAACTTCATTTTCGGAATAATATATTACCAAATTATTCAAAATCAAGAAGAGCGAAGAAAAAACAAAACAAGAAATGTAGCATTATTTAATGTGTATATATACTCGTAAATTATTTTTTTACGTAAAACTAACTATTTATTGTCGGCTTTTCAGCACTTTAAACAAAGAAAAATCTTGTGTCTCAACCTACAAAAAGTCATATTAGGACATAGTTTTGGGGGAGTACCTAATTTATAATGTAATTATTCACATTAAATGCATGAAAATTTGTTTCAATTTTTAAAATTATGTTTCCGGGACTTTAAATGATTTTAATAGTGCTCTTAATTTTAGAACAGAGATAACTCAAATAAAATTTACCATTGATACAACCGAATTTATATAAAGAAAAAAATAAAAATTTTCATCAAATTTTAAAGGAGTAGAAGAATCAATTTCACTCCATTACTAATAAATTTGAACAATTATTTCTAGCCGGTTTCTTAATAAAGAAAGCAAAAATTTAGAAAATTTTGACTTTCCAAGGCATTTACTTACACACATTACATTATATATCCGAAACATTAAATCGATTCAAAATACATTATGTCGTTCGTATTACAAATCCAACGGTGAAATGGGCGAGGCTGTTTGTCGATAAGCATCGAGTGTTTATGCTCATCAACACACCACTTAGAAGAGGCGATTGCTTTAAGAGACCTGCTGATAGGACCCAATGATTTCAGAGAGAGAGAGAGAATATTAATATTTAAAAATATTTATATAAAAGTATTAGTTTTGATTGAGCTCAAAAATGTTTATTTTACCGACTAGGATCGTATTTAAGCATCGAAATTGAAAATTTTCCTGAAAATAAAGCGGGAAGTTATTTTTGTTTAAATTCTTTAAAATACGAAATTAAGAATTCAAAAAACTAAGCTTCATAAATTATAATACGTTGTAAGGTATGAGCATGAATTCATACATCTACCTACATTTAAATTTGGAAAAAAAATTTTTTTGATATAATTTGAAACGAGAAACAATATTTACCGGTGGATGAATTGGGAAAAACATTCCAAGAGTAGATCTTAGAAGAATTAAGTAAAAAAACAAAGGAGAAAAATTATTCTCTTGCATTTCAAACAAGAAAAAAAAGTATATGCAAGAGTAGCAAGAAAAAGCAGATATTAGATTAAGTTTTTATGAATCAAATTTTGATTCTTTTGATTAATTTGTTTCTCCTGAATATTAATGCATTAATTACATAAATGCTTTTGGTGATACGGGCGATATAATTTGTAACCATAAGGATGCATGACGCGGGTGTGAGTATTTATTAACACCCCACTATAAATTACACGAGGCCTATTGGAGACGGATTTAGTAATTTTGAACCACAACCACAAGTAACGAGAACGATACCCGAGCTGGCATCCCTCTCCGAACTTCCACATAAAGGGGGCTTTGAGCCTCGATCAATAGCGCACACAAGAATTTTTCAAGGGGGTTCAGGGATCGAAAGTTCACTATTCTCTATCATGCTGCAGTGGCTGCGGTAGCCGAGTGGTATAGGTATCGGACCGTGGCTAGCCTTGTCACAGTTCGAGTCCAGTACCACTAAAGACCCACCGTGTAGGGCAGCGATGCACGTTAAATCTGTCGAGAGCTGAAACGTCCTCCCGTTGGTGTGGTGTGGTAGTTAGGAGAGGGGGTGTCAGCTCAGGTGTCGTCCACGTCACTTGACCATGGTTCAAAATTACGTGGTCCGTCGCCAAAAGCCCTCGTGCAGCTAAACAGTGCGACGTTAATATTCAATCAATCATGCTGCAGTACGCCGTCCAACATATTCCTTTGATTTTGTCAATTTTGGGAACAAAAAATAGTAAAAATTTTGAATGAATAATCAGCATTAATTAATAAAATTGAATATTAACAAATAATTAAATTTTACGTATTATATACATAGCATTATAATCAATCGAAAAAAAAATCAAGGGCTTTGAGGGGGCCCAGACAGAGGACCCCCACTCTCCGGGTGCGCCACTCGCCTTTCTACATGGCGGGTCCTTATAATGGAATTCACCAGGACTCGAACCAGCTACCCACGAATTCGTGACCATGACTATTAGGCTACCATGGCCTTTCAGAGGTACGGCAATAATGACACCTAAAATAGCATTGCAATTTCCTAAAGCTTGTATGACTAAATCAACTTACTATTTGTGAGAACTTGTGCGTTAAATTGAAATGAACTTAATAATCATTATTTATTTTATTTATTTTTTAATTAATTATTTTATTTTTTCCTCAACGAGTTTTTGGTAGAATCAGGAATCAAGTTGATGATTCGTTTCGGACGTTGCCGACCACAAAATTTGAGATTAATAAACCAATGGATATCATTTCAATTTTATGAAATTTTTCATATCTTCGATTTGTTCGAATTCGAAAATAATGGATAGTTTTCTTTCGAAATTCGATTAATGGCCTCCCCAGCAGAGCGCAGCTTAATGTATTAAATTTTTAGCATGTGGAATGTCGGATTTTTAAGTGAATATACAAAACTGCATATCTTTTTTTCAGAGGTCGTTTATTTAATCAAAAATGCTCCCATTTGCTTCAATGGACACATCTCCCAACGAGATTTTTTTTTTAACACATAAAAGCCTGTTTAAAAAAATATTATGATCTTTAGAAACAAAGTGATATGAAATTTTTCTGTTTTCATTTGTATACTTTTTAGCCCGTAAAAACTGTTGTAAATGTTTGACGAAATCGAGTTTGTCGAGCGCGCGGTTGGCGAAAGATCCAATGAATCAGCCGAGTTGCTGCAAAAAAATTTCATGCCTTTAATTCATTTAATTTCTCAATTGTTTTGTACGACGCATGTGGGCGAGCGTTGTCGTGGAGAAGTATTGGGGCATGCCGATTAAGCAATGATTAGGCGTATAATATTCTATTTTTTCATGCATTTTCTCAATGTACTGGCATTACTCAATATACGTGAGCGAGTGAATATTAACGTGGCACTGTTCGGCTACACGAGGACTTTTGGCGATGGAACTCGTCATTTTAAACCATGGTCAAATGACAAGGTCAACACCCGAGCTAGCATCCCCACTTCTAACTACTAGACCGCACCACCGAGAGGACGTTTGAACTCTCGATAGATTCAACGTGCATCGCTCCCCTACATGGCGGGTCTTTAGTGGTACTGGGCTCGAACTCGCGTGACCAGCCAGCTACGATGAGATACCTTGATCACTAGGCTACCGCGGCCAGTATAATGGATACAGAGCAACGTTTTTCACGGATATTTTTAGGGTTTTCTAAGGGTTCATTTGTAGGGGAAAATCACCAGACCGAAATTTGTGAAAAAAACGCTGCACTTTTCGATAGTTAAAAGTGTTCTCCCCAAAAACCTGGTTTATATTGCGTGCCGCTTATCAAGTTTTCACTCATAAAAATACGATCATCATTTGAATTCCCATCTTTTCGAAACTCAAAACAAATAACAAAATGGAACAGTTTTGGGAACTCTTTGTTGAAATGCGATTCTGTCGATGGACGAGCCTGTAAACGAGGTTATGCCAAAACCCAAAGCATAACAAACGTTTACATGTACAGAAATTCCGGTATTTCTTACGCACCACCAATTTGTTCTACAGGAATTAAAAATGATCGAAAATTTAAACAGAACTAGAACAGAAACTGCGATGATCTTGTCGCTTTTTCACATTCTGACATTTGGCGGTTGAGAGAATATTTGAAGAAGCGACAAATGTGTCGAGATATTGTTTGCACAGGCGCCAACACTTGTATGCCGCTCGTCCACAGAGTACAGGAAAGTGACACGCTGTCGGGGTGATATTTTAATACTTATATATTTTCATGATTTTTTTATATTGGTTTAAATTAAAAACATATCAAGGCTTACAGTTTGCCACGAGAGCACGTTTCCCTTAGAGTGATTAACCTCCCAATTATATGATACATAAAAAGCTTGGTATTTTTAATTCATTAATTTTTAGCAAAACATATATTGATCGCATAGGAACTCTGATCATTTTTGAACAAACAAATGTACACGAGATACGTACATAAAAAGTATCCTTTTTCCCCGTATAAATGAATGAAGTGAATCGCGTGTCCTTGACTGGATACGAGTAAGTCATTTATGAAAACGAATAAGTTCTTTTCCTAAACCATGGTTTAGTTACGAGGACGACTCCTAGGCTATATGAACCCTGCTCTCCTTGCTCCCCCACCACGCCAAAGGGTTTTATGGACATGAACTAGATGAAAATTTTAATGTTTCTATTCTCTTTGTTTAGCTCCTCCCATTGGTGTGGTGAGGTAGTTAGGAGAGGGGGTGCCAGTTTAGGTGTCGTCCACGTCACTTGACCATGGTTCAAAATTACGTGGTCCGTCGCCAAAAGCCCTCGTGCAGCTGAACAAGTGCGACGTTAATATTCAATCAGTCAAATCCTTTGTTTAGCAATTTTATGTAATAATCAACAATTTTGATAATCTTTTATACTCTTTGTGCTTATATGACCGGAAAATTGTTGTTTATCGATTGATGTAATTATTTGAAAAGTATCTAGTAGAAAATTTTGAACCGTCGAATTTAGGGAAACTAATTTAACTCTAGGAGGATTCCCCATAACTCTCTCAAACATTTGAGTAAGACTAAGTCAGTGCTTCTCAAACTGTGGGGTGCGCTCCCCTAAGGGGCGCGAGCATATCGAAATGTCAAAAATAAAAAAGGTTATTTTAAAATACTATTATTAATTTACTGAAAGGGAGCAAAACAAAATACATTCTGCCATAACAAAAAGAATAAAATACACGTCGAACTTTTATTACAATCTATTCCAATTTAAAAATTAGAGAATAAGAGTAACAGAATACGTATACTATTACTTAAGAGTAACTTGATAAAAATACCTATTACCGTAAAATCCGGTGTATAACGCGCACTTTTAACACAAAAAATAAGATCAAAATTTAGGGGTGCGCGTTATACGCCGAGTATAAAAACGAGAGCTTAAAAAAAATTTAGACTTGTATATCGAAATACTGTTTATTTAACAGAAATAACATACCCTATGAACTTTCATTGTTGGATAACATGAAAAGGCGTTCTTTTTTGACCATTTAAGGCGAATAAACGTACACTGTTTCTTGTTACAATTAATCCATTCAGGCGATTTTCTAGGACCCAGTTCGCAACACTTTCTTCTAGAATAGGCCATTTCGTTACTCCTTTACGTAAAGCACATTTCTTTTGGCATGTTAATTACTGTCATTTCATTTTTTTTCCACTCCCTTATGGAGCTTTCGCCAATATCAAACATCCTTGCTGCAGCACGATTTCCATTTTCTTTTCGCACATTGAATCAGATCTTGAAACCGGCACTGTGTTTTGCTTCGTTTACCAGCACCCATCTTAACTGCTCGCTGTTCGAAGCGTATTCAATATTATTCATAGTATTGAATATACTACAGACAGCGAGCGTAATAAGTCTCAGACTTGTTCTAATTTATTTCAAAATTAATCGTCCGCCTCGTACATCACACGAAAGGGTAAAAAGGAATCAATGTTTATAAAAAAGCGTGGGAAAAATCTAGCCATGGCCCTGATTCGGTCTTCCCCCCTCCCTTCTTGCGCTTAAGAGAGGGTTGTATAATTCTAGAGAAGTATACTATTTTTTCAAAAGAGAGTCTGGAATGATTCATCCAATAAATAATGATTTCAAAACATAAGAAAACTGCACACGTACATTTCAAATTTTTTCGTAAAAAAAGGGGGTGCGCGTTATATGGCGAATATACCTAAAAATTAAAAAATACAGCTTGAAAGTATAGGTGCGCGTTATACGCCGGATTTTACGGTTCTTAAAATTAACGTACTTAAAATACCACAATTACTTAAAACACCTAATACTTAAATATATATATATATATATATAATTGACTTAAAATATCCACTGCTTAAAAGTAACATATACAAAATTTAATATTTATCTTGATAATTTGTGCTGCTTATAATTAAGGTGGGATTGTAAGCGTTAGCCTAAAAGTACATTATTAGAGCATTCAATACATTGCTGTTGTATGGGAGGCAGGCAGGACGATGAAAATTTTGAATTAGAAGCACTGCCTTGAATTTCGACTTATTTTAAGGAGGAAAATGAGTCAAGTGAGAGAGATAAAAAGCCGTTAAAGAAAATTTCTTTCTGGAAGTTATCCTTTAAAATTACGTTTAATTATATATATATATATATATATATATATATAACTGACCAATTTACGTTATCAACTTTGTCCAACAGTTTTCATGAAAATTGTAAAAATAACGTCTTTTTATACTTACATTCCCGACTACGAAAATCGCAACTTAAATTGCCTCCGATTCTACGGTCTCATTCTCTTATGTTTTCTGATTAAATGGAAATATTAGGTAAAATAATGTAGTAAATCAAACTTCAATAGCAGCTAGCACTTTCGAACATAGAACGCGTGATTTTGAAACAAGTTCCAACCGGATTATTTAATATCGGAATATAAAACTCACACGTACAGAGGAAAAACTGATATTTTATTACTGTTATAAAATTTAGGACTTCTTAAAAGTTGTGGCACACATTTTCAATGCCACTAAAGTTAAACTGAGGTTTTAATTCTGAGAACGGGCATTAAAACGTACGTAATGTCAGTCGATCAAATGTGGTGAATCCGATACAATTGTTTGCACGAGAAAAAAGAACTACGAGTTAATTTAACTAAGCAACTCCGCACTGTAATTACAAAATATATTTCTGCATTTTAGACTGTAAATAAAGACATCCCATTTGATTTTTTTTCTCTTAGTTTAAACTTAGCACCAAAACAACATAAGAGCTCCTAGTGATAATTTTAAGCAATATAGCAATAATCTAAGCAATAGTCAATAATATTCATCGCTAACAGACCCAGGCCATGATACCTGGAATTATGAGGTACTTACTCCCTACCTCCCGAGATGCAGGGGGTCTACGTTACGCTACTGTCCCTCGCTACACTTCCACATCATTCCAATGTGAGTACTTTGGACTGATTAATGGCATCAGGAACAAGTTTGCCATGAATCACAAAGAATTACGTTCACAAAGCGATATATATTTGATTCAACCTAAAAATAATTCTTCACCCGACAAACTTATCTTTCTAGAAACCGCGGCCTGTAGAAATAAAGAATGGACGATCGCTGCTTGTGTAGAAGAGACACTCATCAATGAGTAGTTTATTGACTAAATTCAACATTGTGTTTTATCAGAAAGAGTAATCTTTCGATGTTTGTCATTCATGGAAAATTTAAAACAATTTATTATTGGGATGACCTCATAATTTTTTAGTCCTGATCGAAGAAATCATTTCAGCTTCGTCAATCTGCATGAACACCCCGCAAGAGCTTTCATATCCAATTCTTTTTTACGGATAATATTTCCATCACAATCTACTCAAATGAGATCTTAAGTAAACAAAACTAGCCTTAAAAATAATTAGGGTTAAATTTAACAACTCAATGCTGTCAATAGAATCTAACCGTCCACAGCGGTCTCATTGTTAGCTCCTAATAACGCGTAACATTCGAAATTGCATTAGTGAATACGAAAATCACATTGGATTTTCGATCGTTAACTTCGTAACAGTTTTCAGCTGAAATATGTACACGAACGATTGGAAAGAGCAGAACATAGCACAGTGAAGCATCATCGTAGATACACGCGGATCATTTGAATGTGTGCCAAAATGTTTGTCTCTGCATTCTCTGCAAAAACTCACTTAGGAAGTCCTCTTTTTTAAAAGTATTTTCTTTACGAAGTCGTTGACTTTCCTTCTCTGCATTTTTTTTTGTCTAGGTTCCTTAACACTCCGCAACTGTTGTTACACATTGTAAGCAACGCATTACAGTAACGCGATTGTAATGAAATGTAACTAATTAGTAATACTGATGCTCAAGTAATCCTTTCCCTCCGAAAAAAGAGCCATGTTTTAAAATGTCAGAAAAAATGGATGAGAGTAACAAATGTGAAATACAAGATGATCAACGTAAATCTTCATATCAACGTCGTTGTTGAAGGTTTACTTATTTGAATGACTAAAACTTTATTGGACTTACTGGATTGATTTGAATCGATGTGTCTCTTGAGTATATATGTCAAACTCGACACCCACAGTTAATTTATGATCCAGCGAACATAAAATGTAAACAAAAATTTTACCAAAAATAACGTAGCTTAATTTAAAATGTCTCATTATGCGTAATTATCAAAAAGAGCCACAATATTCTCTAAGCCAGTAATTCTCAAACATTCATCATTCTCAAGCACCTGTGTTGTTACCAATTTTTTTAAAATTATTTGTACTCAGAGAAAAAAAAATAAAATCCAGAACCGAATCAATTCGATCGTTTTATAAAAATAAATTGTCGCCCATCCGGTATAGTGGTTAGCGACGCTGACTGCTGTGCCGTAGGGCCTGGGTTTGAATTCCAAAGACACGGATGTTTGAAAATGTATAGTGTCTTTGTGGCATGGGGTTACTCTAAATAGCCATTGAGCCGTAAGTCCTCTTGTGAGGTTGGTGGAAGGGGAAGAGAGGTAGGAGGCCCCTGCCCCTCACCCCCAGGGTGTTCTACCTCTAAATTGGGATGGAACTGAGCTAAATAGTACTGTCACCTTTCTGGTGCTTAAGGCTACGGCGAAAGACAGGCATACATCTAGCCCCTTGCCATGATGAATTTCGTGGGCCTGGAGCCGACACAGTCGAGATCAGGTGGCATAAGAAACAACATAGAAATAAACTAAAGGTATTCGTGGTATATTTGACTTATACTTTTGTGGATAGATGGATATAAAAAATTTTTATTGGGTTTGTAATTCATTTGTGACAATTTGTATACGATACATTTGTATATGTTTTAACTTTGAATGAAAAGAAAAACTAATTTCGCTCTGTAAGAATCGAAATTTAATTTCAATACATTCGGAAGAGTAAATTTATTTTGGATTAAAATTAGAGGCGGTTATCATAATAACCAAAAAAAAATAAGCTTTAAAATATTGTTATAATTTTCTACATCTTAGTTGAGTGAATTCTGATTTTCAACATTCACAAATAAGAAAATGAAAAAAGAAAAAAAAAAAAAAAAGAGGTCGTGACTTTTAAATGTAGATGACGAAATGAGAGTGGCATTATCATTTTTACGACCAAATATAAATGATATAAAAAAAATCAAGCTCAAATTTCTAATTAAACATATTAGAGTAATTAATTACTCAATAAACATTTTGTTGTCTTTGTCATACATATTATTCTATTTAACATTGAAAATTGTTAGCGTAAACTCTATTTTACATAGTCTATTACAGATAAGTAAAGTTCTTTTAAACATTTTATTGTTAGTGTGCCGCCAAATTTTGAAATAGTTAAAAGTGTACCGCAACACAAAAAAGGTTGAGAATGACTGCTCTAAGCTGTTACTAGTTGAACTGAGTCGACTCACTAGTTCCACTTCTAATAACAAATATTTTAGCACAGTGGATATTATAACATAATACCTACCATATCATAAGTAGTTCTCGAGAAATTTACTTGGCGTGCCTAATCTTTAAAGTTAGGCTCAAAAATAAATTTCACTTAACGGCCTACAAAATTTTGTTATTTTGTGTGTGGCACGCTATAGATCAAGAATAACATCGATTTTCGTTAAAGATTGTAAATATTTACTTTTAATTTTAGGACGTTGCATTTAGCATAAGTAGTGGTAAAACTGAAGGAAAAACTGCTATTGAATATCAATATTCTTCAAGAAAAAAGGAATTGGAGTATTTTCTTATTACAAGATACATATGGGGTTGATGTGTAATGATGAAAATGGTACACCAAAGTTACAGCCTAAAACGTCTTTATGATACAAATCACAGGAACATATTGCTGCTAAGGTAAATTTAAAAAGGAAAAACTACCATCGAAATATTACGTCAAGCGTGATTTTTATAGGACCAGTTGCCAGTGACTAAAAGCAAGCTATAGAGTTACCAGATGAATTTCGGTGAAGGAGTTGGGTGAGTTGAGTGCATATTAACGTCACCCTATTCAGATTACACGAGGGATTTTGGTGACGGATCTCGTAATTTTGAACCATGGTCAAGTGGCAAGGACGACACCTAAGCTGGCACCCCTCTCCTAACTTCCACACCACAAAAACGGGAGAATGTTTGAGCTCACGACAGATTTAACGTGCATCGCTGCCCTACACGGCGGGTCTTTAGTGGTACTGGGCTCGAACTCGGTGACAAGGCAAGCCACGGTCCGATACCAATACCACTCGGCTACCGAGGCCACGCGAAGGAGTTGGGAAAAAACGATGAAAATCACACCAAGTGAAAACCTTAGTCGCAATCTTCAATGCCATGTTAAAATTTCGTGCCTCAGTTCTACGTAGCGTGTATCAAGCTTTTCTCTATTATACACAATGGGTCTTGGGTGAAATCTCCTTGAATATTGCAGGGGAGGCCACAGTGTGACATGTTGGAGTAATAACAGTGGCACGAGAAGACTTACTGAAAAATTTAAAATTTAACAACTAACCCTTTCTTTTTACAATTTTATTGAAATGGGTTGGTCTTAGAAAAAAAAAAAACATTAAGCTTTGGATCAAAATAAATTTGTGAATACATATTTTCTATTATGAACATTAAAATAAATGTCGCTCAAAACTAGCTGATAGATCATCTGAAATAACTTGATTTTGTTATAATCTTCAAGAGCTAATTCTAATACAGATGACTTGGTAAAAATTCAAAAGCAACATTACAACCTGAAAGTTTTTATATTATTTATAATTAAGTGATTCAAGAAACTCATTTTTATTTTATGCCTAACTTAAATGATTGAACCGGTAAAAATTTTACTAACGAAAAAACCTCCAAGTTTGTACTTTTGTCTTACTATATTTTTTTAATTTCGACTGCACAGACCTACATTAAAAATGTGCTATTTGCGTAAAAATGCCTTAATTAATAAGCATATACTAAGTAAACATTTCACTTTCATATTTTTTGTTTGTTGGAAATATCGGAAGTGGCACGCATGATTTTTTAAAATTTTTTTTATCAAATAGAGGCGAGTGAGTAAGTGAATATTAACGTCGTACTGTTCAGCTACACGAGGGCTTTTGGTGACGGACCACGTAATTTTGAACCATGGTCAAGTGACGTAGACACCCCCCCTCTCCAAACTATCACACCACACCAAATCAAATAGTGGCACTCTTCCTAAAAAGGTTGGCCACCTCTGCTCCACTGCAACATTCTGGGGCACTAAACACTCAAACCTTAACCACTCACGCCCCCAAAACCAGGCCACCGTGAGGACATTTGAGCTACGGCAGATTTAACGTGCATCAGCCCCTTCTACACGACGAGTTTTTAGTGTGGCATTGGGACTCGAACTCAAGATTCTGGCCACGACCTCAAGACCATCAGTATACCGCAACCATTTGATAATCGGTTGAAGTTATTGTGCAGATACCACTTTATTATCACGAAGGCTATTGAGTAGGGACACGCCTCGTTCATGGATGGCCACGTGATCTTAACCACACTGAGGATGCATATATTCCTTGCTTAAGTACTCAAAACAGTAAATTCGAAATCTTTAACGCAAAGAACATTTGTCAATTGAGACTGATTTTTTTCCGAAATCTCCAAAATCTACCTCGTTTACTCATTTCCTAAAATCAAACCCACTTTTTCATCTTTTTTTTTTAAATCGGGAGATTTGTTTATTCTTCGTATATTATCTCTGAGTTGACGGACATTTTACATCAATCGACTTATCGCAATACGAACCCTGTTGCACGCAGATTTAATGTTTCTTTACGACACGTGTATACGTGGTTTTTTTTATTGCTTTTAGATGCTGCGATAGTTCGGATGCGTGTTTATAGGTCATGAGAACTTGCAACACATTCCTATTTTGATACTTTTCAAATAAACTGAGAATTTCGTCGCTATTTTACATGTCTGCAACATTTTTCTTTTTTTGACAAAAGAACAATTTTGATCATTATCAAAATAATTAAAATTACTTTAATAGATACCAACAACAGTGGTGTAACGTACAGACCCTCAATCACCACATCGCAAGGGGGTGGGGCAGGATTCTAGGGGTTGGTTGGAATGCCCGACCTACGCCGTCCGTATTTAAATAATCTAGAAGATATTAAAGGGGAGGAGGACTTTGCAGGAGGACTTTAATACAGTGCTTCTAAAACTTTCAATATATGCGACCCAATATTCAATCATAATTTTCATTAACCCCACGCCAAAGGGAGGACAGAATTATAGCGTACATCAACCCATCTATATGGTAGATGTTCAGCGACACTAAGGCTCGTACTCGTGACACGCCGGTCATGAGTTCGTGACCACAACCACTAGGCTACTATGGCCTTGGGTGTTCAGTGGCACAAGGGCTTGAACTCATGGCACGTCAGCCACGAACAAGTTCAGAACAAAAATTCTGACACTGAATGACAGTGGCATAACGGAGAATATTAGGGCCTCTCCTGCAAAGTCAGGTTTCGGGCCCCCAAGACGGTTCTTACAAAGGATTGCGTACTTGGCGTCAGGCAGGCTTTAGGACACTTAAAATCTTATGCCACCCCCCAGCGGTGCGGGGGGTGTACGTTGTGCCACAGGTGAATGATACGACTTTTAATATGCCACAATACGAAAAATCAAAGAATTTTGAAACTGGAATGAAGATAAAAATAGTTTAATAGAAAAAATTATATATTTAAGTTGGATCAGTTGAAGTTTCTTCCTCAAAATTTATGCCAGCCAATGCAGACAAATAGCGTAATATGACTTCATATAAATTCCATTTCTTATGAAATTCATTTGAGTCATGAATTTCATCCACATCAAAACGCAGCAGAATTATGCATCTCACATGAACGTTCATACACTAATATATCACGTGTAATCTTCATTGAGGAATATGCCGACCTCAAAAAATTCTATTAAATGCTTCCTAATTATGAAATTTTATGGAACAAACATTCAGAAGATTAAGGTTGGAATCTTAAAAATCTCAACAGAACATTCCAAGATCGTAAGAATGCGAGCCTTCTTCGGAACGAAAAAAAGGAGGAAAGAGTTAGTGTAAGGAATTTTGGTAATTGACAAGCGGATGCATAAAGTGTTGTGCTGTGACAGGACGGACAGTAAAACATGTGGCATGATCCTTAATAAAAAAAAATAAACACGAGTATCTTTTAGAGAAGGACAACTATGACGTCATACGGCGAAATTCATAAGTGCAATAAGCGATCATATAGTCTGGTTTCATTAGATTTGATAAGTTTTAATTTGATCAACATAATTCAGAGTTAGTTGAATTTGGATTTAGGCTATTTGTAATTGCTGGAATAGTACAATTTTGGATTCTTTTCACGTCGCTCTTCAACTATCCACACGGGTCATTAGTGAAAAATTGTGAATCTGAGCTAGAGTCAAGAAGAAAGTCGAATTCAACCTGGATAACAAATTCAGTAAAAATAAAGTGTAAGGTGTTAGCCAAATTAGACAACATTTTCGATCGATGATTTTATTGTAGCTCACTTTTTTGTTAGTCTTTTCTTCTTCAATGACTCAACAGTTCTGGGTGGGCCCTGGCTTTCTCCAGGCATCTCTACTTTTCACAACCGTTTTCCAGATTTTAACCTTTATAATGTTCAGGAACCAAGCGATTTTTCCTGTTAAACCTAATTCCCTTTAAAAATTTATATAAAATCATTACTGTAATAAAATATGCCGAAATTTATAGTTTATAATCATTACGAATTCCATAAGTTCCAAATTCAGATCACACCAGGGAGATCACGGGACCCAGAACGGGGAAACGCAATCTCACATATACCATGTTCCTTGAAGTGATCACATATGTGATCATGATCCTGAAGGGGTTAAAATATTAAGATCTTTTTCGATACAATCAATCCATCTTAGTGGGGGTCTGCGAAAAAGATTTTCTTGCAGCAAAGATCTTCATTAATTCATTCATGCCAGATGACCCCAGCCCATTTAAGGCAAATTTGACGGATTTTACAATATCAGGTTTTTTATAAACTTTATAGAGTTCTAAATTAGATCTTCTCTATGTGTGTGATCAATTCATGATTAATCTTTTAGATAAGTTTTATTTTGGAGAGCCTTAAAAATAGGTCTACTACTTATTTAAAAACTTACCAAAATAGCCAAACATCATATATTTCATTAAAAACCTTCACTCGAGCGCGTTTAATTTACCCACCAACCTTAATGATGACTCAAATCCAAATAAATGTAGCTTGCAGCATCTTACATTATTCAGAATGGTTGATTATTAACGCTACACTCTAAAGCAACATGAAGACTAAGGGCTCAATTCATGTGACGTCATAGTCAGATGATAGTGAAAGCCACGTGACTCTAGGCAATCAATTTAAAAACTCATGCGACGTCATAAAAACAATCTAGTGCTTCCAGCTAGTCAGTTCACGCGCTCCGGTGTTGCCAAGTTTTGTTCTTTGCAGAAACTTTCTCTTAAAAAGTGCATATGTATACAAAATACGTTTTATTTAAAAGTATAAACATAAAAAATACGATTTTTTAATTTAAAAAAAATCTTCTTGAAGAAATTTTACCCCCTAACATTTAAACATCTTTACCCAAATACGAAATTTGAAATTTTATCCGAGTTTTACAAATAGAACAACAAGTACAATTAGTTTAATGTTCGTTTTGAATTCAATGGAAAACACGTGTTTATTTTTATCATGTGACTTCATGAATCGTGAGCCCATTGGTGAGCGACCTCGTAGTTTTGAATCATGGCCAAGTGATGAGGACGAAACCATAGATGGGAACCCACTCTATCCCCACATTCACACCAGGTCAACATAACTTTAAGCCTTAATAGATCTCACGCGCATCACTTACTCTACACAGAGGGTCTTTAGTGGTATAAAGACTTGAGCCACGACTCAAGAAAACCTACTCCGACCATGAGTTCGCGACCATTACTTCTTGAATACTGTGATCACCCTACATTCTTCGGAATTATGAGTTAAGAGAAATTCGGTCTTAAGTCCGCGAACACACACCTCTACTGAAATTTGCACTGTCTCAAGGGGCCTTAAATGAATGACTGTTTATTAATATTTACTACTACTGGTGACAACCAAGTAATTTTGAGCCACGATTAAGTGACGAGGATGACACCTGAGCTAGTACCCCCACTCTCCCAACTTCTTCACCTAGCCGTGATGATTTTGAACCACGACAAATTTAACATGTATCAGCCCCTCGTGGGTCTTCAGTGGCATTAGAGCTCAAACTCATGACACGCCGGTCACAAGCCCGTGACCATGACCACTAGGATACCATGGGCACATCAGCTGCCTCAGAATTGCATGCATGAATAAGTAATAGGAGGATAAGTTTATGAAATGAGATTTAGGGGGAAAATTGCCATTAATAAAACATCCATTCATTTGTAAATAAGGTTAGTTCTAAGTGACCACCTTTTTTGAGCAACAATCGAATGATGGAATCTATGCCTTAGCTTCTGCACCACACCAAGTGAGAATTCCTAAAGAATTTTGATGGTTTTCATTATTCCATTCCATTTTTCAATGAATTCACATGAAGGGTATACCTAACCCACTAGGTATACTCTTTTTGAAACCAGAACTTTAAAGAACTTTTGAACTTTAAAGCTGTTTTCGGTGAAAGTACGAGAGCTCTAACTAAACGCGAAGCACATTTTCAGACAGAAAAATGACCCAATTTCCATAGAAATTTGCAATAGCATAATTCGTACCTCTGTTAACAATAGTGTTTTTTAAAATTTCAAAATATTCCGTGAATGCTTTCTTTTTTGTTTTAATACGTGAAGGCAAAGCCCATTTAACATTACGGTATAGGATAAAAAATGCGAAACACATTTTATACCAGAAAAAATGAATCAACTCGGTTAAAAATGGGCAGTGTGATAAAAAATGCTGCTCTCTAAAGGACAGTGAAGCCAGAATATCATTAATTTTTCTTTCTTTTATATCTGAAAAATGTTCCAAATTCGGGTCCTATACTTTAACATTAACCGAAAACAGCCTTAACTAGAGTTTACGTGAAGCAGCTCTATCGTTTCCGAAGATAAAATTTGGTGAAATCGAGATTCGAACTCATGGCCCATATTCATAGACTGAAAAATTTATCATTACGGGAACAAACAAGTAAATTACAACTATATTGATTTTTTTATGTATAAAAATCTTAGCTTTTAAACTATAGTTTTACCTCAAAACGGTGTGCAATACATTTAGTGACAATTGTATTATAAAATTTACTTTCAGAGATAAAATTACTTTTGATACTGCTAAATCTGAAATTTAAAAAAACTATTTTTCTTTATAGAAATTAACAAATGAAATCGAAAATTTAATATCCGAATGGACGAATTTGTTAATACAAGAATTCTATATTTATAAAACTAATCAACATAAACTGCAGAGAATGCATGTCTATATACTTGTCTCCATTATACAAGAGAATTTTAAACAGATTAATAATTAAAATATTACCAGTGTAATCACAGTCGTCACAGCAATTTAGCAGGATTTTCCCCACAATTTCACAACAAAAACCTCACACAATACAATAATTAGATGAAATCCAACACTAAAAAACAAATTCCAAAAGAGAATGTCACGAAGTTATGAAACGTCTTTACAGTTGAAAATAAATGGAACATGTTTCGGAAGAAATGTTTTGCGAATCGATCGACCGGAAACATTACGGAAGTATTTTTCGATACGGTTTCCGTTATGCGTACGAATGATATCAACTTGGAAGATAATACAATCCTTTGGTACACTTGATGTCCATGATTTCCGTTCCTTAGAAATCAACGACGCATATGATAGCACGAATTGTAAAAGCAGGGCAATGTATAGTAATCTTGTTGTTGTTATGTTGTTACTAATGCCACCAGATCGGCAAAGGCCAGATCGAGGCCCACGAAATTCATCAGTAGTAATCTTTCAATATATATATATATTGAAGATTATTAACGTCTCACTTAAAAAAACTATGACTATTGGCGACGAATCACAAATTTGAATCAAATGACAAGGGCGACATCCGAACTGGGACCTCAGCATCACTGGCGTAACGTTAGGGGGCCCAAAGGCTGTTTGACGCCAAGAAAGCATTTGGGCTTGGGACCCAAAACTTGACTTTGCAGGGGGGCTTAAATTCTCCGTTACGCCACTGCTCAGCACCCAAATTTTTATTCTACACCGACAATGAAATGCTGAGTTCAATGTGCATCAAACCTTCAGACTTGACTGCCGCAATACAAGCCACGAGTTCGCGGTTTCAACCCTTTAGTTACCACCGCACGGTCTAAGATATTTAGAGTAAGACTTTTAGATTGATTGAATATTAATGTCACACTGTTCAGCTACACGAGGGCTTTTGGCCTACGGACCACGTAATTTTGAACCATGGTCAAGTGACGTGGACGACACCTAAGCTGGCATCCCCCTCTCCTAACTACCACACCAACGGGAGGACGTTTCAGCTCTCGACAGATTTAACGTGCATCGTTGCCCTACACGGCGGGTCTTTAGTGGTACTGGGTTCGAACTCGTGACAAGGCAAACCACGATCCGATACCTAAACCACTCGGCTACCACGGCCGTAAGATTTTTAGAGTAAGATTTTAAAGTAAACTCGCTTGTATAGTATTGGATGTCTATCACATTGTCCACAATTGCTTAAAGCCGCAGTAACATTCACCCACACATATACATCAGTCTTCACAAAACGACGAGAGTCACAATCTACAAGCTTTCCCTTGAAACATCCACACTTTGTTACCCAGGGGTTTTTTATTTGGTTTGAAGTAACGGTGTGATTGAATCACACAATGGGCTATTAGCAATGGACTTAATTTTGTACTAATATACATCAACACACGGAGATTTTAATATCTTCATTTTTTTTTTTTTTATCCTTCAATTGATCTTTCATCTAAGATAGTTTTGCGGGAAGATTAGTAATTCAGACAACCTTCCTCTATAAATCCAAAAGCATTTTTTAGTCAACTTAACTTGCATATTAATTAGTTTTGGCGAAGTAAAAGCTCCCAAAATATTAAACCATTGACGGAAAAATAAATTCGAATAACAGTTAAGGGGTAAGGATCACAAACATGTCCCCAAAAGTCTATATCATGCCCACATGAGAACTTAAGAGTCTCAATTGAAGTTTATATATACATATTTTTCCACAAGACTATCTTTGGGGGAATTAAAGCTTGAGCCATCAACCGGTTTCCAATTTCTTTAACCCTGATAACAGGACCCTATAAATTAATGATTTCGGATAAAAAAGAGCATTTTAAACAATCTAGCTTGGCAATTTTTAGAAAACTTAGATACACATAACAGAAATTAATGATTTACATTGAAGTCAAATACTTCAAGATTTTCACCTCTCAGAAAAAATTTTTTTTATTTGTATGACCTTTATAACTTTTAATAAATTTTCTTCAAAAAAAATTACTGCTTTATCAGAGATAATTTGGAAAATCGAACTTATATTTAGTACCGAACTTTTCTATTCAATACATAAAATTATTCTTAAAAATCATAAAAATATTAACGATTATAAAATTTCTAAGAATTGAAACAAAATTACCTCGACAGATTTTATTACACATTCAACGTATAAAGCCCATTCGAGCTTCTATAACTCTAAATATCTTTCAAGGGCAAAAGGTCATTTAAAGACAAAGTGAAAATAAATCCACGGAATACATTTTTTAAACTGCTTAACGTTCTAGTAGTAATTCTTTGTCCTTTTTTTGATACAGAAAACGTTATATTCCCCAAACTTCAACCCGATTCTAATTGTTTTCGCTGCTGTATCAACACTTGACTCTCGTAAAAGTTACTTCGGATTAAAACATTGTTGCCAGATGCCATTTGGTAACTTGCCATTTTATTTGGTTTGATTTTTCATTGAGTGAAGTATTTGAAGATAGTAAATATTTTTCGCGCCATTTTATTATTTCAGGTGAGTCGACTTCTTCCCCAAACGATCAAAAATAAAAAATTTCATCAATATGGAACGAATTTTTTTAATGTTAAATTTCAAGAATGAAAGAATGAGGGAAAAAATGAGAAAGTATAATTAAAATTTTTACACATAGGAAGCATTCAGGAAAGCATAAAATTTAGAAATTGGAAAAGTAATAAATTGAATGTTCTCGAAGATATTCAACAATTAAATCTGGAATACTGTAAAATAAAACAAATATTGAACTGTTTTTCTTTATTTAAAACATTATATTCTATGTTGAACTTGGAATAAGCTATGGTTTAAAATCCACATACAGTAAAATATTAAAGAGATACGGGATACAATTTTAGTATAGTATATATATTCTATTTCAAAAAAAAATGTGTACTTTGTTTTAGTGATGCTCCAATATAATATGCAAATTTTAGTAAAAATTTTCATGCATTTCTAAATTTAGACTTTACTTTTTCACGAATATTTAAATAGCTCCTAGCAATTTACAATGCTTTTATTATTTGTTTAAATATCAAATTTTGTAAAAAATCTTACAAACGAATTTCAAATTGCATCGTGGAAAAAATTCACTTTGTAGAGTAACTTCCTAAAAAAATCTTAACCTAAACCTTATACCTAAAAAAAATTAGAATACATTTCCAGTAGTAAAAAGTTTAAAAACAAATTAATCAAATAATTTAAGATTTATGCATAATTCTTTTATTTTGAATTAAGAAATATTTAAAAATAATGTGACCATTAGATGAAATTCGAATAGAAAGGAACATTTTGAATATGCAAATTAAAAAAATGAAAACAAAAAGCCAACAAAAAGTAAGAAATTCCTTGACATAAAACAAGACATCTCTAAAAAATGGGTTTCCATAATGCCATTGATAGATTAATACTTACAGCATTTTATCAATAAAAAATTTTTATAAATTTGGTGTTAAATAGGTTTAGGTAAAGGACATTAAAGCTTTCAAAATAAGCCAATTCACATTTTTTATTGTATAATTTCGATTTTCTTATTTCAACTTCTTTACCACAGAAAAAAAACCCCACAAAATGACAAGCCTTGATCTTTATTTCTGCTGAGATAACAAGGGTAGAGGGACAAGAAAAAAGAAATCTTTGAAACACGTTTTTGCTTTTTAAGGTTTTTAACTGATTTATTTTTTAACAAGAGGATCTAATTTCGTGAGAAGGGAATTAGAAATATCTTTGAGGAATAATTTCAAGGAAAATTGATTTAACGTTACATAGAAGATAATAATTTTAATTAATCGTCTTCCAATACTAAAAATCATTTTCTAGAGAACTAGACCGATATACACCCACCTTTTTTTCCCATTTGCATGCATAGAACATATAAATCTAATACATATACGCATATCAAAATACGAAATTTATACTGAACACTATGAGAATGATTCGAATGAAAAATGGGTGAAATCTCCAAAAGAGGGGGTAGGCTAATATAATTATAAAAGAAGCAAACACAATACCGTTTCTCCACAATTTTATGGCAGTTATTTAAACAATCCATATTGCTCAAGTATTGATATGTTGAGGCTGTCGGAGACAGATTTCTTTATTACGGACCTCTTTCAAGAGATAGGATGACACCCTATATTCTCCAAACTACATACCAATCCAATATGAAGAGAGACTTATCCTTGACACATTTAACAGACATTAGCGTCTCTACAAGGTGGGTCTTCAGTGGCACCATCGTCGGTACTAATTATCTTCGCACTGTAAAGCAACACGAAAGATATTGGCAACGAACCCCGTAATTTTGAACTATGGGTAAGTAACAAGAACGACACCCGAGCTGTGGCACCCACCCTCCTAATTTCCCTATTACGCTAACACGTTGACTTTGAGCGACGACAGATTTAGAGTGTATCAGCCTTTCTACACAGGTCTTCAGAGGTATTCGGGGCTCGGACCTGCGATTTGACAACGTTGGTCACCAGTGGCGTAACTGAGAATATTAGGGCTCTGCTGCAAAGTCAGGTTTTCGGCCCCAATCCACATTTTACAAAGGATTGCAAAACCATAACATAGCATAGGCTTAGGGCCTCTTAGAATTTTAATCCACCCTCCCCGCGCGAAGCGGGGATAGCGGGGGCGTACGTTAAAACATTCCTCTGGCCACGAGTTCACGACCACGATAACTCTGCTATTGTGGCTACGAACAAGGGTTCGAACCTGCGACTGGAAGAAAACAACGCTTGCCACAAATTCGCAATAATGGAAAAGAAAATAAACCAGGTTTATTGGGCTATTTCGAAATGGTAGGAGTGTAATCCGTGATTATCGGGGGGAAAAAGTGATTTGGAAAATTATGACTTCGATCAGTTGAGAACCCCGAAGGCGACGTATAATAAAAAGGGCAATAAACAAGTTGGTTCTAAAGCTTCAATGTAAAGGCTTAGAATCTCCTTTTGCATGTGATCAGCTATCTCATTGTTAATGACGTTTTTGAAAGAAAACCCCAGAATCAAGCCCCGTAATTCCAATCCGTAGTCGACAGCTTATGTAATATTTAAATCGATGAAAATTGCAAAATATTGTGAATTTTGCCGTGTAGAGGGGGCTGATGCATGTTAAATTTGTCGAGGCTGAAAGTCCTCCCATTGGTGTGGTATGGAAGTTCGAAGAGGGGGAGCCACCCTAGGTGTCGTCCTTTTCACTCGACTGTGGCGCAAAATTACGAGGTCTGTCATCAATGGCCCTCGTGTTCCTTTATAGAGCGATATTAATAAACACATATTCACTAGATGTTCATTTAAAAATCGGATAAGATTTAACAATCAGGAATAGTAAATTTAGAAAAATAAAGACTTGAAACTGGCCTCTAACTGCAACATAGAATTTTTTTTTATAGAAATATTTTACTTTAAATTAATGTTTTTATTTGAATGAAGTTCTGATTTGGAGTTAATAGTTTTTTTTAAAAATATCAAAAAAATAATATTTGCAGCAATTAAAAATGTTTTGATTTCCTTGAAAATAAAAATTTAAGAACAGATAAAAATTAATAAAATAATTATGAAGAAATTAATTTATGAAGATTAGGAAATTTATTTCCTATTAGGCATATCGTTAACATTTCCAATTTCAAATTACTACCCCAAAGCAGATAGAAATTAAGATATTCCCCAAAGAAGCACTTTAAGATAAATAACATTCAATTCAATCAGGCGATTTTCCTTTATATAAACGGAAGCAAAATGATTAAAATTATCTGCTCAAATGTCTAAATAAGAGAAAAAATCCTCTA
The DNA here is from genome assembly GCA_019973955.1 of Trichonephila inaurata madagascariensis. NCBI lineage: Eukaryota > Metazoa > Arthropoda > Arachnida > Araneae > Nephilidae > Trichonephila > Trichonephila inaurata. Next base: position 3,636 of record BMAV01017938.1, on the reverse strand, counting down.
AATGATGATTAATTGGTTAACACAAGAATTGCAAACATCATAGAAGAAAACGGTACCACCACATCATTACAAATTATTTCTTTCTCAGCCTCAGACTTTACAACCACCGACCTTTCATAATACTCAAGGTCAGTCATCCTAAGGAAGGATTAAATACAATCTCATTACAAATACCTTACGGTGCAAAATTAAGTACATGGTATTTCCGATGAATACATCATAGTTATCACACACACGAAAAAAAAAAACATAGTCGAAAAGGTATTTTTTATATTTATCCAATTCAGAACAAAATGGACAGTTTCAGCACATTAGATTCGCAGGGGAAAAAACTGAGGAAACTAAATATTTTAACAAAAAAAGCCGATATGAAATCTATTGTGAATAATAAACACGATTTGACTTATGTAAGACTTGTCGCAATAGAAATTCAAGATTTATAATTTTTTATGTCGCTCTTTGAAATTGCTTTAAACCACAGTCACAAGGGCATCAAAACCTGAACCTAACTTCCACACAACAGAGATTTAACGCGCATTAATCCCTCTACACGGCGAGTCTTCAGCGGCATCAGAATTCGGACCCATGACTCGAAAATGCCGGCCACGAGCTCGCGACTTAGACCAATCAGCTACAGAGATCACATCAAGATTTATAACGATCCTTTTGCAAAATAAATAAATTTTATTTTTTTTTGTAATAAATATTTCCAATCATTCTTAAATGCCGCTTAATCAGTGTTCTAAGAAATGAAAATATTTCACTGAACGTTAAATAAACCAAGACTAGATATTCGGCAAGGAAAAATGCATTTTTTACAGTCAATATTATGAATTTATTTTATATATGCATATTACCTCCTCGATGATTGCTATATATTTGTAAATTATAATAAGTCTTAAATTTAAAATATTTTAAGCATTTTATACTTCTAATAGATACTATTTCACAATTTGCAAAAAATTTAAATCATTTTTTTTTTTTTTTACTTTACAATATATGTTAACATGAAATATCTAAAATAACTCTCGCATAACATAGAAATGAATTCTAAAATATGCTATTCAGTGATTCAGATTTCTTACACAAAATGCACAGTTATGTTCCATAATATTTTTTTAATCATGAAAGTTACAAATACATTAGAATGATTTAACCACTGAAAAAAATATAAATTAAATATGTTTATTAATTTAAATTTGTAATTTGAGCTCTGCATGCAAGCTCAGTGAATTTATTGGTATTTACAAATACTTGAATTACCTTTACAGTCGCAATGGAATGAAATAGAACTACAAAAAGAAAACAAAGATGATTATTTTTTCGGTATGGTAAACAACTGCGTTTAAATAAATGCTTATTTGGGTTATAACTCAATATCAATTCACATAATTATATTAAAAATTTATTTTTAAAAAAGTCCATTGACTTTACTAAAAATTTTCTGAATTTTTATTTATTAAAGAACATTAGATTTTTCTTCGTTAAAAATCAATTTCTGATCATAAAAAAAATTACTCTTGGGGAAAATTATTCTGTTATTTTTTCCATGTACAATAAACATATGTAATCTTTTAGAATTTATTAACACTCGTTTTGAAGAACGTTTCGTGAAAAAATACTTTTATTTTACAAGAATCGAAATAAGAAACAACTTTCCTCCAAGAGTTCTTTAAAAAAGTTTTCTCTCTGGACTCATATAAAGTGAAAACATTTGTTTTCCAAAACAAGAGCAACCATTTCGTTTAATTCGAAACCAATACTATTTATTACGAAATGTACCGAAACACCGATTGTACCTGTAATGAAAAATTAAATGGAAATCGTTGACACAACAAGCAGAAAACGTGGAAATAATAATAATAAAAAAGAACTTACTCAATATCACAGAAGCCGCATACACAAAAAATCCCACGTGTTCCTTTCGCACCAGCTGCACACACTCTTCTCAGCAAGAGGAAGATCTGCACAGAAAAGGATGATTTCAACTTTTGGCACAGATCTTGCATTCATCGCCAACATCCAATCAAAAAAATCACCAAAAGCGACGCCCGGCGAAATTTTTCGCGACAGAATCGGTAGAGGAAAAAATGATTTCACGCGCATGTCTAATCAACTCTAGTAAATCATTATGAATTTAATTTATACACGGAACATGATGCTGTTTTTTTTTGTTCTTTTTGTTCTCAAGTATTTCATTTTTTTCCTCATTCATTTCAACTATTTTATCTTTTTTCCTAACACATGATAGTAATGAAAATTTGTATTCCTTTTTTAACGAGAGTTTCAAAAACAGAATTGTTTAATTATTGGAAATATGTTTATAAAATAGATTTAAAAAAGATTTTAATGATGATAAAGTATTATAAGCACTTTTTTATATTACGTTTGAAAACTAATGAATAAACTCGCGATTTGATGCATACTAAAAAGATAGATGTATAATGATAATTCATTTTTTAGATGAGTCAACAAAAAAATTCGTTCTAAAAAACCGATAAGACATTTTCTTTTATATCTACATTATTAAGTGCAAAAATATGGATGAAAACGTCTAGTCAAGGAGAGTTATAATAATATTAATTTTGCATAATATCTAGAAAAAAGATGAATACCACAAACCTTCGTGAATTTTTAGCTAGATTTTGTACAATTTTTTACGAAATATATCTTTTCTGGCAGAAAACAAAATATCGGTAGTCCTAATGCTACTGAAGATCCATTTTATAGAAGGGCTAAAGTACGATAAATCTCCCGTGGCACAAAGTCCTTACGCTGGCGTGGTTGACGTTAGGAAAACGACGGTGAGAATTTAAGTGTCACGTCTTGAGCTTGACCTCGGCTCAAAATTACGAAGTTTATCATCATTCGTATGTTTTTGTGTAGTTTCAAAGTGCGACATTGATAAATAATCAAATATGATGTAAAAGATAATTATCAAATATGAAAATTAGATAATTATCAATATGAAAATTAGATAATTATCAAATATGAAAATTAGATAATTATCAAATATGAAAATTAGATAATTATCAAATATCATATATAAGATAATTATCAAATATGAAAATAAGATAATTATCAAATGTGAAAATAAGCTAATTATCAAATATAAAAATAAGATAATAATCAAATATGAAAATAAGATAATTGTCAAATATGAAAATAAGATTATCAAATATGAAAATTAGATAATTATCAAATATGAAAATTAGATAATTATCAAATATGAAAATTAGATAATTATCAAATATGAAAATTAGATAATTATCAAATATCATATATAAGATAATTATCAAATATGAAAATAAGATAATTATCAAATGTGAAAAAGCTTATCAAATATAAAATGATAATATAATATGAATGATATAAAATAAGATAATTATCAAATATGAAAATAAGATTATCAAATATGAAAATAAGATAATTATCAAATATGAAATAAAAAAAATTTAATAATTATACGAAATATTATGTGTGCATACACTGTTAAAGAGATGTGTACAGTTAATAATAATTAATTAACCCTTAAGTAGTTAATTCTTTAGCCCGCACGCGAAATGTTACAAAAAAGGGCACATTTTTTTATTGCATATAACTAAGCATTATACTCTAAACAGAATGCGAAAAAAT